>JAECWU010000027.1:0-272247 GCA_018150985.1 Chymomyza costata
TTTCACCAAAACGGAATGTTTATGTGATTTAAAACCAAAAGTTTTGTCGCAAGAGGAATTAAAACAAATTGGCAAAATAGGTTTGAAAATGTTTTAAACTGAAATAATTATTATTTAAATATGTTTTGATATTTTCAGATTCAATTTATACCAATTTCAAGTTAAATTTTTATACCCTGTACCGTATGGTACAAAGGGTATATTAAGTTTTGGGAAAGCCGAAAATGTATGTAACATATAGTAGAAGGATTCGTCGGAGACCCCCAAAGTTACCTGAATTATGATCAGGATGACTAGAGAAGTTGATTTACCCATGTCCGTCTGTCCGTCCGTATAAACGCCTAGATCTTAGAAATTGTAAGGTGCAGAGGACCTCGAGAAAAACTGAAGATTTTAGATGGACAATTCGTTTGTTTATGAAGATATCGTAACGCAATTTTGCCCACGGGAGTTTTTAAAAGTTCCCCAGCACCGTACGAAATTTTATACAAATCGGTTGTTTATATAAAAACGATTAATAATTGTGGAAACTTATTTCCAAAATCATTGTTCAGTTTTTTGGTCATATTTTGATTTTCATAGCCATCCCACTGAACGCACTATTCGCGAAACCATCACAAAATCAACCAGAGTACGCAAAGCCTAAACATTTCGCCAGGCTTTGGTTACCTCTTATTGAATGTTTTGGCGTATTTTGAAGTGTGATCTCGATTTAAAAGCATATGTATGTAGAGCTTGAGCTGTCAAAGCTCGAGTCTGTTCAAATAAAACGAGCACTTTTTAGGTTTTTTTATAAACTCACTTCACAAATGTTTATTTAGTTTATTATTCCTTGGTTTACGTTTTAAATTCGGTTTATGGGCCTTGCAACCTTTTCAAGTTGATCATTTTTGTTCAGTTGCGAGGCTTAATCGGCTACGTCAACAAACGGAATTGCCGTATTTGAGCCGAAGAACATCCAAAGGCAATCTAAGAGCTCCCAAAATAACTCGAAAAATTCACGGCTTGCTCCGATTTACGGGCAGGCATACTCGACAAGTATTCCTTTAAAAATGCGGCAGGAGTTCCTATTACGGTCAATGCAGCTACATACAGCGATACAATCGCTTTATTGACGGATACATTCGATTTTGTTTTATAAAAGGGTTATATAATTAACCCTTTATTTATATTTTAGTCTTTATGCCATTGATAGTTGTTTATATTTATATGGGATTTGGAACCCTTATTGCTGTGGGCACATTTCAACACACGGCATCTAGTCATTTCGAATTGCTGGGTTAAGGAGAGTCGGTTTTACAATAAAATTTTCGCAATTTTGCATAAAAGTTTCGCAGTTCAAACTTCGTTTAAAAGCAATCGATGAGAAATAACTTAAAAGTCGGAACCTGAAGTTCTTGTTGGCCTCCTGGTCTGTCATTTTCAAAAAATGTTCAACTGTTTAATTAAGCTATATTTCAATTTTTACACAGCGTTTAGCTCTTTGTCAGCCTATGGCTGACTTAGCCTAGACACAAACCAAATAAAGCTTTATCACATAAAATAGTTTTCAACAGTCAAATTTAAATTTCAAACAGAATTGTTTTTATTTATTTTAAAAATGTAAGCTAATTTAAATAAAACTCAAACTTTTTCTCCTGAAATAACGACAGTTACTTTTAGATATTTTTACGCAAAGTCAACACGGTTTTTTTGGCTATTGGTCTTAACGTATCTAAATATTTAAGTTTAAAAAAAATTTTTTGAATTTTTAAACAAATGCCTTAAACCGCCATCGAACGAAAATAACACTTTTTTCACAGATCGCTTGCGAGATGGAGAATACTTTATCTGAAATCCATAAAAAACTACTTTTTGCTTTAATTTTATCCTGATGCTGTTCAGGAACAAAGGTGATAATTTTTCTAAAAAAAAATTATTTGGAAGGTCTTAAAAATCATTAGAATAAAAGTCATTTTAACCCCAAAATAAAATGTGCTTTGTTCATGAACAAGATTTTTAGATTATTAAGTAGCCTGTATAAATTAAATCAATAGTTTCAAAGTTCTTGCTGACCTCTGCTGCAAAAAAAACAAAGAATTTCGAGATACTCGCGTGATGCAGTGGAGGACTCGCGTATGTAGGTGGCGCCCTGTTGACAGCTATAATAATTGTTCTAGCCCACAGATCTTTATGAAATTTTGATTAAATAATCTGAATTTTATGTACTTTAAGATAAGCAAAAAAGATATGTCTCTTTCTATGGCATAATCTGATGGATGTACGGTATAACTCTTTTATAGATTTTGGGAATTTGTGTAATGGTCTGCTCGATATTGCTACATACCACACTGCTGCCGAAATTCAAAAAAATTATAATTGCTTGATTACCGTGCGTCTGCATACTCTACCAGGCATGCCTTCTTATAGCTCCCTGCTGATGTGACGCATGCAATCGTAACTCATTCTCTTGAACTACGGGCCATTTATCGCGTGGAATGTGCAACTTAGATGTCACTACCACACGGCATTAAGGAATCCATATGTAAGATGTCTCTGTAAAACCGTGTATAACAAATATACTTTGCATTTTATTTTAATCTCACAAAAAGAACTAAATTGTTTTGCGTCAAAGCCGATATTTTGGCTCAGAATTTAAAGATTTTACAGCATTGCATTTTAGACAAGCAACAACAAAAAAATGTACCTGTTTGATCCAGTAGCTATATTTAATTATACATCTATCATATTTCTCTTTGTTTTATAACTTGCCCTGCGCGGCAAGAGAGCTCCCTATAATAGAAACTTCTCTTAACCTAAGTAAGCTTTCGCGCAAGCTAGGTATACTTATTAAAGGTAGAGTAATGCTGCCGGCGTCGTCACCAATTTTAGTGAGAGCAAGAAAAAGCGAGAGGGAGAGAACGTGAAGGCAAGCCAACTCTTGTGCAGTCGCAACGAAACTAAAAATTGGTAGCTTTCGTTAAGCGGCTTTGGCCAGAGTATGCTTCCTGAAGTAAGCATAACTTGTCGCTCAAGCGCATTGCATGCGTCGGCTGATGTGCCGACCTCTCTCTAATATGTCGCTTTCCATAACGGCAGCTCATCCGTCTGTTGGTTTGCCAATTCAGATTAGTACCTTTTCTCGTCGCCCATCTAAACGCATCTACGCACATTGTTTCGCAACTAACACACATATATTCCTACATATATCGCTTTATATGCATAACAACACAACACATTGTAAACATTAAACACTATAATAAATCGCATACAAGTTAAATAATTCTATTATTCAATATACGGTTTCGATTTAACTGCTAGTTAAAAATATTGTTAGCTCAACAGTACCTACATGTATTTTTAAAGGAGCAGGAAAACCCATGTTATTAAACTTATTATATTTAAAAAATTTACTATGGTTTAACTAAACTTTGAAAAGTTTTTAAGCATCTCTTTTTCGGTTTTATGAAGTTCGAGGTTTTGTTGTTACGGTTTCAAAAAGAAATGTATTTTGCTAAAACATTAAACATAATTATATATTATAACATTTATTTTTTATGTGAAAACATCAAGTCTCAATAAAATACTTTAAAAAAGTATTTCTGTTTTTTTATGCAGCTTTATGAATATTTTCGTTTTAGTTTTCTTAATTTTTGAAGTTACAAAAAATAGTTCCCAATGAAACAGAAAGTTCCTCTTTTGTCGTACAATGAACTCTTATCGGCATAAACTATGCTTAGCATTGATAACCTGTTAGCCTTAAAAGCCTAATAGAAGCCCAGCCGGAAAGTAGAGCAAATATCTGACATAATGGCTCTTTAAAAATATCAGCACATGTTCTTAAAATATACATAATCTATTACTCTTCCTAGACGTGATGGTTAAATGATAGCTCAAACAATATTTTTTTATTAATGGCATTTTGTTTGAAATTAGAGGCTTCATTCATTCAACAAATTCAGCAGCTCTCCGTGCCTTATCGCGATCCAACTTAGCCGACTGAAGCATGCGCTAAACGCTATAGCCCACAAACTCGGCATACTGAGAGCACGTCGGCAACCCTGTTCGCTCATGCGCGCTACACGATCTTGCCGCAGCAACCTACACACAGATACAGCAGACCAGACACACGCGCCGTGGAGATACACAAGCGCTTAGAGTTTCACTCAACGAGAGTCTCGCAGAGCAGTGCAGAGTAGAGCAGGGTAGAGCAGACGTTGTCGTGTCGCATTCCTCAAGTTAGTTGAGCATTGAGCGTTTGGACGTCCTCGTTAGCGGTTGTCTACGGTGTTCTGTGCGGAGTAAGTTGTCGATTTCGGTAAAGTGGAGGAGTTTTCAATGGATTTGTTTGGCTTTAGCAATATTTTTTTTTCGACTGTCGCTCTGTGTGTTGTTGTGCTTGTTGGTGCTAAGTAAATGAAGTTTTGGGTAGGCGCAGCATTGGAGTAATACAAAGAAAAAGAGTTTTACGACAACTTGAAGATAAATAAGTATCTTGTTGTATGTCTGCGCTTTGCTGTGTGGCAGACAGTGTATGACGAAGTGTTTACTCAAAAGGTTCTTGCCTTCAGTGTGGTGATAAAATTACAATTACAAAAATATATATATGTATATTTAAACATAAAAAAAAAAAATGCATAAAAAAATGTTGTCATAAGCATGAAACTTATGCTTAACAGAAAGGTACATAGTTACAAAGTACAATTCACAATTTACAATTACCGCGAGTCAGCAGAAAAACCAAATGCACTTGAGCTGCAAGTTCATGTTATATTATATGTACTAGCATATAAAAGATGGTTTTGTGTGGCACATAGCTAATGCAAAATTTGGTGAATCCCATAAAAGCGCTTATTAATAACTAGGCTATGCATTTTTTAATGTATTTTATAAATGCGTGTTTTTCATTTGGAAAATCGACATGAAAATGCAGCATGTGTTTTTCTGTGCCTGCGCCTGTTAAAAGTAAACGCAGATAAAAAAGTATCTAACTTAAAAATAGCCAATAAATAAATGAAAATAATGCATGCAGTATATGTTTTTGTTGGACTGCAACTGTGAGATACAAAAGCAAAGTTTCGTAAAAGTATCTGAGCGTACGCACAGCCGCGAGTGTGAATGTGAGTGCAGTTTTTGAGTGTTTTCTTTTGAATTTCATCTATCTACCTGCTCTTTGAGAGTGGCAGTGTGTATCTATGTGTGTGCGTATAGCAAAATAGTTGATAAAAACAAACGCTGCAATAAAGATACAAACCAAAAGAAGCAAACAAAAAACGTAGTTTCCAAACAAAATGTGTGCAAAGAAATATTTCTTTAACATTTATGAAAATCCAAAAGATCACTTTGCTGTTTAAACTGCTACTGAGGCACTATAATTCCCTATCTCAATAGCCGCTAGTTCGTAGCCCCAAATTCTTATCGCTAAAGGAACTCGTGTTTATATTCCGCGTATCGCTATTTGCCCGAAGCAAGTTGCCTCTGCTTAAGATCCAACTATTGAAATCTGAATGGAGCGGATGTTCGTTTCGTGCCATATATCGCTATACAGAACAACAATATGCATATACTACTCTCCATATGTGTTGGTGATTTCTACACAAATAACACAATGTATGAGTCTTGGCCTCAGCTGAACTCAAAGCAAGGGGTTCCTCCGTATTAAAACTGTGACTTTTAATTACTAAATCTCGGCCCAGCGACAGCATAAAATCATTTTTATACATAATTCAAACTGAAAAAGTTTTGTGTGCTGAAAAATGTGAAACTTATGATAAGCTTGCACATAAATCTAAAAAAGTAGAAATCTGTGTCTCAACTACAAGTATTATATTAATTGTATACATATGTGGAAAATTTTAATAACTGCTGTAAATATTTACAGTGCAAGCAATGCTGCCTAATGGAATTAGAAAATTTTGTCTAGAATAGAGTAAATAAGAAATCTGTTAGTGTGAAATATTGTGTCTATATTATAAAGTTACTTAAACGTGAAGATTCGTTTTTTCCGTATCTGTGGCAATTTCGACTTTCTTCTATTTGATAGTCACTCATTAAGTGATTAAGTTAACTAAAAAACCTTTTCTGGATTTTGCCGATTTGAAATTCCCGGTACCTTTACATTTGCAAAATTTCATTGCTATTGTAATATTTCTTGTACCCAATATGATTAGGATTTAAATTCTTTTATGGCGAAAGAATCTAATAGAGTTTAGACAAGTTTGGAATTACAAATTTATGGTTGCACTTTTGATCTCGTGGAAATTTTGAAAAAAAAAAATATATGAAAGCATTCTCTCATGATATGCTGTCACATTTCTTCTTCCGCTGTGCTCAATTCCATTTCTTTGTACGATTTACTTATCAGAAAAGAGTATTTTTCTAGATTTAACTGGCTACTTTATACCCAGTACCCGTTGGATCTAGTGTGATAAAAATATGTAAAATGTATTATATTTAACAAGGCTTATCATCTACTCGTCCGTTGCTAGATTTCAAAACATGTAAGGAGACCAAATTTTATCGAAATATTAGATATATCAGTATGCAGTATCTTGTGAGCTTAATAAACAAAAAAAGTTGATGATTTGTCGATTGTTGTTATGACCCCTTGTACCCCAGGTGGACTTCAATTTAAATTAGATTTAAATATATTGCCACTATCATGGCTTTGGAAAGCAAACCATGACGATTGATTTGGAATGGAATCTGGATTCCTCTTATGAAATCATTGAAGTATTAAACATTTTATCGTTTATCCCCAAGACACACAGTTTTAGTTGCGCCCAATATTTTATTTTGGGACCAGTTGTCCGACAAAGCTTGTCATACGTTTTTGAGGTCACTGCATTGGAATACGAGATGCAAAAAACCCCAGCACGTTAGGTTCAGAGATCACATCCCAATTCCTCATTTTATGCGATTTTTTGGAGGTTGCTGCGGGCTTTTAGCGCTCGAACCGTTGAAAATTTTTTTTAATACGAATTCGAAGTCTCAAAATCGCAGCACGATAGGTTCGTAAGACTTTGGGTTTTCTGAGCTAAAACCCAAAATATCTCTTTATGCGAATTTTTGAGCTTACGTCTGAATTCAGCGACCCTAAAAACATGATCTATGGATCCGAATGTCGTTTTTTGCGTGTCTGTGTAATTTATGCGTCCTCTGACAGTATACTAGGGTTTGCAACCCCGGGATCCCGTTGCTTTTCTGAATCCCGAAATCCCGGGATTGAAATAACTTAGCCCGGGATTTAGCTTTTGTCTGAATTATATTTTAAAATTTTTGAAATACTGAAACAAACAATAAAAACAATTTTGTCTTTTGCGTTTTTTTTATTTCTTCTTTGCCTATACCAAAGGGCTAAGCAACAACACTTTCATATGCTTTGTTGGTAGACATTCACGACAATTCTATTTAATTCAGATTTTATGGTTGTTTCATGTATGATTTTGTTAATAAATAGTTTGAAGCTGCGAATTGAGAAACACTTCGAAAAATTAGAATCAAATTAATTAGCATTTGGACAAGCAAAGAAATAGATGAGCAATGTGCATTTTGAAGCTTAAATATTATTGTCTATAACTGAAGTTGACATAGAACGCCGCACAGATCTAAGTGGTTTACTGAAATACTTGCATAATGGTATAAGCAACGTCTCAGGAATCGATTTTATTACAGTTCCTTCTTCAAGTAAATGCCGTAAATTAATAACGGACTTGCTTGAAAGACTAGACGCTTCTAATCCCACTGCATTACTTACAGCTCATTCAACTGGATCTTCTATTACAAATGAGATAACACTTAAAATTGATTCAATAACTAAATCAAATTGTACACAAATACCATTAAGTGTAGCAGAGGAACTAGATAAAGTTATCAAAGAGGGATATGCACCAATGCAGCCAATTAGATTTGAGACACTGTCATCAAAAATTCAAAAAGAAATGTCTCTTTTTGAAAATGGAGGGAGACGTGGTTACTACCTGGAAAGAATATACTCCTATTTAATGACCATAAAGCCCACTGGTGTAGAGTCTGAAAGAGCATTTTCATGGGCAGGACAATTTATAACAAAAATAAGAAGCCGTTTGAACGATAAAACGCTGGACGAACTATGTTTTCTGAAAGTTTATTTACAGAAACACAAGAAATGAAGAAATAGTTTTTTAATTTCATTATATATAGGGTTTTCCAACATGAGGTGTTATTTTGAATCACCCCTTATTTCGGTATCTGCCACTTTTGAAGCTTTTATTCTTTGACATTTGACAAGTAGAAACTACGCCATTACTAAAAATGGAACGATACACGCTTCAACAACGCATTGAAATTATTAAAATTCACTACAAAAATGGTGAAAATCTTCCATCGAAAAATCATCTTGACTAATGAGGCCCATTTCCACCTCGGTGGCTACGTCAACAAGCAAAATTGTCGCATCTGGGCCTCGGAAAACCCAAGAGTTATTGTTGAGATGCCTCTCCATCCTCAACGTGTGACTATTTGGTGCGGTTTATGGTCCGGCGGAGTCATTGGACCTATCGAGGACATAGAGCAGCCACTTTGCGATTTGGTTATGGAAAATTTCATGAAAAGGATATTGTCCTGTAAGCGTGGTCGTGGTGGCCATTTGGCTGATGTTTTTCATTATTAACAGCATACCTTCCTCTTTATTATGAAATAAACATCCGATCATTTATCTCAAAAAATTACATTTTTCTTTGAATACCAAAATAACACCTCTTATCGGAAAACCCTATACTATTTTTTATTTGTTTTTTACGAAGAAACAATTTTTGTTTTGCTTTGTTTTGTTTCTATAAATAATAATATTAAACCAATTTTTTTATTTATGTTTTGAGTTTTATTATGTAATTTTAACTATGATAATGTATATTATTTTTCATAAATAATTCAATCCCGGGATCAATCCCGGGATCCCGGGATTTGGATAATGTAATCCCGAAATCCCGGGACTGAAAATATAACACGGGATTGCAAACCCTACAGTATACTTAGTAACCCAAGGGAAAAACGTGCACAAAATAAGTCTACAAGAGTAAATATTTCAGTACTAGTAAAAAGAAAAAAAAGTACTTTAAAAATAGTCTTACTATGATATCATCTGCTCAAAGCACTTTTGTGTCTTACTCGTTAAATGATATTTACTGATTTACTTATTCTGGCTACTTAACAAAGTTTACATAAAAAGATACTTAGTTAAATATTTGTGCAAACAAGCCCGACTTAATGAATATAACCTTGATACAAAGATAAATATGAAAACGCGACTGCATTTTGCTTACAGAAATTTGAATTTTTTTCGCAACTTTTAAAAAGTTTTGTGCACAAATTTTCTTTCGCATATCGCATAATGTTTGGGCGTGTTTGTTATAGATACAGATAAAACTCAACCATATAAGTAGTATGTACATAGTATGTACGAGTGTAGTATGTATATGCGTGCCAGATACTGACGAAGTAGATGAAATCATCGGTTAGAATAATTTCGAGTTATACATACAATGGCAAGTTCTAGACGAAGAGCAAAGGGACTACGTATAGGAAGTAAAATTTTTGTTATGCTTTGAGAATATTTTCAGTGCATGGTCCACCGACAAAGTTTTGTTTATTTGTTTTTTAGTTATTGCTTGTTTTTATTTGAAATTTTCTTTTGCTGTTTTTGGATTTTTTTTTCGCTTCGTTTCGTTTGGTTTTGTTTGGTTTAAACAAAATTGAATGAGCGAACAAATGCCGGCTGGCACAGCTGGTAAAAATTATTGACTGACTGACTGACTGACTGAACTGGACAACTTAGTTTACTTCATGAACGTTTTGAAGCTAATTAAAAAATAAAAACGAAAAAAAGTCCAATTTTTTTGTTTAGTTCACAATATGTACAGCAGATGTGTGGTTTTCAAAACAAATCAAATGAAAATTCTCCAAAGTGAAAAAAAAAATGTATTTTTGATTCATAATTTTTCACATTTTTACAGCGAGTGAAGCCGCTCAAGCAGCCAGATTTGCCCCAGCAAAACTCCAAGGCAATAATGTTTTAAACTTTAATAAAACGCGAAAAATAGCCCCATCTGAAAAAAACTCGAATAAGTGTTTTAAACTATTAGCTTAGTGCTTAAAAGCCCCAGTGCACAATAATCTATCGACAAAGATGAAGCGCAGCAGATGGAGCTTAGGCTCCACGCCGCGTTTGCTGCTTGCCAGTTTTCTACTATGCTGCTGTTCATCGGTGGCACTTGGAGCACAACGTCCGCCCATCAATTCAGCAGGTGGACATAGTGCTACTACATTTATGCCCGCGCTGGAGTGCTACGATCCTTATGGCAGAGCGCAGGTAAGTTGAAAAATACATTTTTTTTGGTAGAGATGATATTTAAGCTTCTAAAATATTTTCAATTATTAGAGATGTCGAATTAAAAGTTTAAATATTAGTTTTTTTGCGGTTTCAGATCTTTCATTCATTAATTTGTAAGTTTTTGTTGCATGTGGCAGATTAGCTATCTAAATAATTTAAAAAAAACCGTTTTTTTATGTTTAATTTTTTTTTCCGCCGCATGGCAAAAGACTTTCCGCTTTCCGCATGAATAGCAGTAGGTCTTTTGTTGGTATTGACCTAAGATGGAAAGGACTGATCCGTTCCTTTCCCATATGACAGGCTCTGACCCACACCAGCGCTAGGCAGTCACAGAGAATATGTCTGGTGCTTTCATCGTCTTCTAGACAGAGCTTACACTCTGAAGAATTTTAATTACAAAATTTAAAAATACACTTATTTTTATTTTAAAAATTAATTTATTAAACGGTATTTTGAAGAACATACATAACGGATATATATGTATATATATTTTTTTTTAAATGTCAGAAAGGTATCGTTGAGGGAATTGCTTGATTAAAAAATAGCTTAGCGTCTGTTAAAAAGGTCAAAAATAAGTAGAGATCCAACAGCTCCAACTCGCGAATATATTAGGAATTTTGGACTTAAACTTAGCTTGCAGCACTTTTAACAGATTTTTTCACACCAAGCATAAATGTAATAATAATAATAATTTCCCTGACTGACTATTTTGTTAGTCGCCCCTGGGTGGAGCATTGGGGATCTCTATTAACAATTGTTCGAAGAGAACAGGGTCCTACAGTTTATAGCCGAATCCGGTGTCTTGAATTAATAGAGATTTTCTTGCTATATATGATATATGATGCATTTAACCGATTTTGACAATATATGATGCTTCGAAACGCTGGAAAACTTCTGAATGCCAAAGGTTACGATAAAAAAATAAATTATGCCTTTAAGTCGTTTGCTTCGACTTTTATTAGCACTGTAATCTTAGCCCCACTGAACGATAATAACTAAATTTATTTCATATTCAATAGTTAACAATATAATTGTAATAAATTTGGGGGGAGCAGCTAGCTTATCAATGTGTGGACTTAAATAAGCGTTAATTTAAGTGTTGGCATGCAAACTAATTGAGTAACAATTGAATGAATAAACAAATTTGTGTAGACCAATTGTCGCTTCAGACAGCTCAATTAGCTTAATAATGTAGAATCCCCAAAAGAGATGACATACTTTTGATTTTCCCTTCTTTACCGATTATAGAAATGCATGCCTGAGTTCATCAATGCCGCTTATCAGTTGCGCATAGAGTCCACAAATACCTGCGGAGAACAGGGGGATAATCACTTTTGCATACAGACTATGAATCCCAATCACAAGAACTGCGAATTCTGCAGGTAAAACAGATATAAATTATTTCCATAACTCGTTTTGACTAAGTATGCTTTTTTTTAAAGGTTTGGAGATCACGATCCCTCGCATTTGACGGATTTGCATGATCCACAAAATCCCTCCTGGTGGCAATCGGAGACCATGTTTGAGGGTATACAGCATCCAAATCATGTGAATTTGACTCTTCATTTGCGTAAGTAAAATAAAATATTTAGTTGTGTAAAAGAAAATCGACGGTTTTTATAAAGTAAAAAGTATAGTTTAAAAATTATTTGTTATATAAGGCCCATTTTTATATGAAGTTTTGTTTTCCATTCATAAATTTTGCATGCTGCGTAGAAAACGCTGACAATGTATGCGCACATAAGAGATAATTTTCTGACCGTTTGGGTTTCCCCATAGGAAATTGAGATATTAAAAGTTAGATCTTTTGTTGATCCCCTGTTGCATTTATATGTTATAACAAACTGATTTTTCAAAATATTTTTTTTTATTTGAATTCATAGAAATATTTTAAAAAACAAACAATTGTTTTCATTTTTGTTGGGAATTGATCGATGACTATTAAAACGTGTCTTTTATTTATTTGACAAATATCCTGATTAGACTGACCAGAGCTCAACAAGACATACTTACATATATTATAGCAAAAAGCTATCATCATAAAATAGAAAAATTAGACTGTACACTACTACTCAAATTAAAAGGAAATTATGAAATATTTTACAAACATAATCATTCTGTGATAAATCTTAATTATTAGCATTAAAAACCTGTTACCGAAATATCTTTTACGATCACTAACACAAACCTTTAATGTTCTCAGGCAAATCCTACGACATAACCTATGTGCGCATACTCTTTCGCTCGCCACGTCCTGAATCGTTCACCATATACAAGCGCACATCAGAAAGTGGCCCCTGGTTACCTTATCAGTACTACAGCGCCAGCTGTCGGGACATCTATGCGTTACCTGACTCCCGAGCCATACGCAAAGGTGAAGGCGAAGCACATGCTCTGTGCACCAGCGAGTACAGTGACATCTCGCCCCTTCGCGATGGTGAAATTGCCTTCTCTACGCTAGAAGGCCGTCCCAGTGGCATCAACTTTGAGCGCAGCGCAGAGCTGCAAGAATGGGTCACTGCTACAGACATACGCATCACACTGGATCGCCTGAATACCTTTGGTGATGAGCTCTTCGGCGACGCACAGGTATTGAAATCCTACTTCTATGCCATCAGCGACATAGCTGTGGGTGCACGTTGCAAGTGTAATGGCCATGCTAGCAAGTGTGTGGCCAGCACGGGTATGCATGGAGAACGCACGCTGGTCTGCGAGTGTCGTCACAATACTGATGGACCGGATTGCGATCGCTGTCTGCCGCTGTACAATGACGTCAAATGGAAAAGGGCAACTTCGACGGAAGTCAACGAGTGTAAAGGTAGGTAACATAAATGGTAGCTTACAAACTGGTTGGGATCTAGGCTATATAAGGATAAAACGACATTGCCGTTAGCAACAGCTTGTTGGTTGAACAGATTATTATTTAGAGTTTGCTTCCGCACAGAAATTCTGATTCGTCGATAGACAACAACTGGATGGAGCTGCTCTGCTTCGTCGTTAGATTTGAGCACAGACCATCAAGTGCAACGGACGTGTTAAGTCTCGGAAATGTTGCGTCTGTTGATTTGGCTTTATTTAAGCCACAACGTGGCAGTTATTCAATCTTATGGCTGGTCCTATGACTATGCCTTGAAAACTAACCTTATTAATTTTAGTGGCACTAACGCACAGTGGTATCTAATCAATTGTAAGCTAAAATTGGTAGAAAACTTTATCTGAATACGCAATTAATGTGCATCCTTGTCTCTCTTACTGTGCCTTTTGACAGCTTGCAGTTGCAATGGTTTTGCGGACAAGTGCTTCTTCGATTCCCATCTCTTTAATACGACCGGACATGGCGGACATTGCCTGGATTGCCGCGAAAATCGCGACGGACCCAATTGCGAGCGCTGCAAGGAAAACTTTTACATGCGCGAAGATGGCTATTGCATCAACTGTGCCTGCGATTCTGTTGGCTCCCGCTCGCTGCAGTGCAACAGTCAGGGCAAGTGCCAGTGCAAACCTGGAGTTACGGGCGATAAGTGCGATCGTTGCGACAACAACTTCTATCAATTTGGACCTCATGGCTGCCAGCCCTGTGGCTGTGATGCTCGCGGTTCTCATGACAACAAGCCCGCCTGCGATGCTGAGAGCGGCATATGCTTCTGCAAGGAGAATGTGGAGGGACGTCGGTGCAATGAGTAAGTACAGCTGGAAAATTCTGCAAAACCTAAATTTCTAATTCTGAAAACAATCACTACAGATGCAAACCGGGCTTCTTTAATCTGGATCTGGGTAATCGTTTTGGCTGCACGCCATGCTTCTGCTATGGCCACACTTCTGAGTGTCAGACAGCACCAGGCTACTCTGTTGTCTCGGTTACCTCTAATTTCAACAAGCACAAGGAACGATGGACCGCCATTGATCTTAATCAGCGCGACGTAGACATTAAGTACAATCAGTACAGCCGCAGCATTGGCACCACGGCACAGGGCAATGAGTATGTTTACTTCCATGCACCGGATCGTTTCCTAGGCGATCAACGTGCGTCGTACAATCGTGAGCTTAAGTTTAAACTGCAGCTGGTAGGTCAGGTGGGTCCCAGCACTAGTGCCAGCGATGTCATCTTGGAGGGCGCGGGCAGCAAGATTTCGCTGCCCATCTTTGCGCAGAACAACGGCATGCCCGACCAGGGCGTCAAGGAATACGCGTTCCGTTTGCATGAGCATCGTGACTATCAGTGGCAACCCAGTCAGTCGGCGCGCGGCTTTCTGTCCATACTTTCCAACTTGACAGCCATCAAGATACGCGCCACTTACTCTGTGCAGGGCGAGGCTATTTTGGATGATGTAGAGCTGCAAACGGCTCATCGCGGTGCAGCAGGCACGCCAGCCACCTGGATTGAGCAGTGCACTTGTCCCGAGGGTTACCTGGGACAGTTCTGCGAGTCTTGTGCACCCGGCTATCGTCACAGTCCCGCACGTGGTGGACCCTTCATGCCTTGTATACCGTGTGACTGCAATGGTCATGCTGAAATCTGCGACTCGGAAACGGGACGCTGCATTTGCCAGCATAATACATACGGCGACAATTGCGACCAATGTGCCAAGGGCTACTACGGCAATGCCTTAGGTAGCACACCCTATGACTGCAAACGCTGTCCCTGTCCGGACGATGGCGCTTGTATGCAAATTAACGGCGAGACTGTGATTTGTACTGAGTGTCCGGTGGGTTACTTTGGAGCTCGCTGCGAGCAATGCTCGGATGGTTTCTACGGCGATCCTACAGGCATATTTGGCGAAGTACAGACCTGCAAGAACTGCGATTGCAATGGCAATGTGGACCCAAATGCGGTAGGGAACTGCAATCGCACGACTGGCGAGTGTCTAAAGTGTATACACAATACGGCGGGCTCTCACTGTGATCAGTGTTTGCCCGGACACTTTGGTGACCCGTTGGCATTGCCACACGGTAAATGCGATCGCTGCAGTTGTTATGCTGCTGGCACGGAGCAGGATCTGGAGGGCATCTCACGCTGTGACCAAGTTACGGGTCAATGCCAGTGCAAGCCAAATGTTATTGGACGCGAATGTGCCGAGTGCCAGCCTGGTTACTTCAACATACGTTCGGGCAATGGCTGTGAAAACTGTTTGTGTGATCCTGTGGGCAGCTATAATGCCACCTGCGACAAATATTCAGGCCAATGTCACTGCAAGCCTGGCGTTGTGGGCCAGCGTTGTGATCAATGCGCAAACTACTTCTATGGCTTTTCAAGCGATGGGTGCAAGCCTTGTGAGTGCGATGAGAGTGGCTCCAAGGGCTTCCAATGCGACCAGAATGGTCAATGTCCATGCAATGACAATGTGGAGGGTCGCCGTTGCGATCGCTGTAAGGAAAACAAATATGATCGTCATCATGGCTGTGTGGACTGTCCCGACTGTTACAATCTTGTGCAGGATGCCGCTAACCTGCATCGTGCCAAACTGGCCAATTTGAGCTCCACGCTGGATGAGATTGCACGCACACCGGTAACCAACGATGATGAGTTCGAGGGCAAGCTAAAGGCTGTGCAAGAAAAGGTAGCCATTTTGGCACAAGACGCACGTTCAGGATCTGGCGAGGGCGGCCAAACATATACTGAGGTTATCAATGATTTGCATAAACGTTTGGACACCATGCGCGATCACTTGGATAATGCTGACGCACTGCAAAAAGATGCTAATGACGAAATTGAAAAGGGTCGTCGTAACTATACGGTACTACATGACATCATTGAGGGTACCAAAAAGGATCTGCAAAATGCTTTGGACTTGCTTAACGACGAGGGTGCACAGGCTTTGGCCAAGGCCAAAAACAAGTCTGTGGAGTTTGGCGAGCAATCCGAGCAGATCTCGTATATATCACGCGAAGCACGCGCTTTGGCCGATCGTTTGGAGTCAGAGGCCAACTTTGACTTGAAGAATGCCAAGGACGCCAATGATGCGGTGCAAAAAGCACATGAGCTGGCTAAGAATGCCATCAACTTACAACTCAAGGTTAGCACGGAACTGCGCTCTGAGGTACGTCTTGAGTTGGATCATGTAAAGCAATCGTTGGGCGCTGTTGTGCAATCATCTAAGGAAGCTCTGCGCAAGGCCAATGAAGTGTACGATACTGCACTGACGCTGCTCAACGATGTGAACAGACAGACACAGCCTAATATAGACATAGAAAAGCTGAAAAAGGATGCACTCGACGCTAACGAAAAAGCCGATGAGCTTCTCAAGGAGATTAATGAACTGTCCAACAGCAATGGTGAAGTGTTTGCAGATTTCGAAGCAGAGCGCGACTTGGCACAGACGCTACTCGAGCGGTAAGCTTCGATGTTTTACTTAACGTTGCATACTGAGTTTAATTTTCTTGGTTTAGTGCCCAGTTGCAAAAACAGGATGACATTGAGCTGTTGAAGCGTGCGGCGGCTGCGCATGACAGGGCTACCAAGGCGGTTGAGCAAGGCGATAATACATTGAAGGAAGCTAACAACACTTACAACACATTGGCCGGTTTCCAATCCGAAGTGCAAAAGTCTTCCGAAAAAGCGGATCTAGCTTTGAAAACAGTCTCAAGCATTGAGCAGGAAATAGACAAGGCTGAGCAGCTCATCCGACAGGCAGGGGAGGCTTTGGACGGCGCAAACAGAAATGCCAACGAGGCCAAGAAGAATGCGCAGGAGGCACAAGAGAAGTACGCCGAGCAGGCCTCTAAGGTAAGCCAACAGGGATTAATCTCTTGAATCAAACAATAAGACGAAATTATACTTATTTAAAAGGATGCTGAGCTCATACGCCGCAAAGCCAATGAAACAAAGGTGGCCGCTCGCAAACTGCGCGATGAGGCCGATCAGTTGAACCATCGCGTTAAGGTGACTGAAATCGAAATTGGCAAGCTGGAGGATAACTCCACGAAGGATGACAGTCTTGTTGACGATGCCAAGCGTAAGGTGGGTCAAGCTAAGGCCGACACACAGGAGGCGCAGAAACAGATTGAGAAGGCCAACAATGAGCTTACTGCTATTAAGGATGAGCTAGAGAACTTAAAGGACATAAATACTGCAGACTTAGATGAGCTCGGTAAGTTGAACCTTGTAAAATTTGATTTAAAGCCACTAAAATGCTTAACTGCTTTATCCACAGAAAACCGGCTTTCTATTGTGGAGGTTGATATCAATCGCGTTAATCTTACCGGTCGCATTGAAAAGTATCGAGAACAGCGCAATATACAAAAGAAACTAATCGATAAATATGATGCCGAGCTGAAGGAGCTCTTCCAGGAGGTGGAAAATGTACGTTATATATCTGAAGCACTGCCACCAGGTTGCTTTAGGCGCAACCGTCTAGAACCTTAGTTTACGCACACACACACACAGAGACACACCAATACTACCAACTACTTCAATTAACAATAAGTACGATAAAAGGACGAACAAATCGCAGTTAGCCATAGCCGTTGAATGAATATATATATAATTTTAGTTTTTTAGTTGAAATATTTTGTTTAGTTCAAAAATCAAAAACGAAACCAGAAAAACGAGAAACTTTAAGCTTTAACGCAGCCTTCATATGATATTTACTATGTATGTACTACTCGTATATACATATGTGTATGTATATGCTCTACTATATATACGCCATAATTAACGTGATTCTGATTTACTTACGTCAAGCGTAACTTTGTCAACTGCCACAAATTGTGCCTTTCATTTTCAAGCCAGCCCATGGACTGTATTATATATAAAAGATTGTGCCGTGTTTAACTCCATAGTAAAAAAGAAAAAATACATTTTTAATATTTTTTGCATATACATTATTATGTAACAAAACCGCTGCTCCACACAAACCTATTCTAAATAACTACTACTATATAAAACTTTTTGTCATATATGTTTTATGTGCCAATAACAATATTTTTTTATATGTAAGTCGCGTAATGAATTTGCCTTAAATAAAAATTTTCCAACGTTGTAATTTTTAAAAGCTTAGTTTTCTTTTTTTCAGCTCTAATTGTTGCTCATATTTCTTAGAAGTAAAAAGAAATTTCCACTTATGCGAAATACCTGTAGATGTTGTTGTACTTAAGTAATTGAAATTATAGTTTATTTAAAGAATCACTTACCTGCATCAGAAAACTGTGGGATAGATTGGTAAAACCTCCAACACTTAGCCTTAGTGCGCGCCTAGAGAACATCAACATCATTTTGATCATAAATTTAAAATCGGGCGACTCATTATACCAGGCACAGTCGTACCAGTCAAACAAAAGTAGTTCACTCTGAAAATTGTTCATTTATCATAAAAAATTCCTTAATAAATGCATTTAAGAACAACCTGAGACTCCACTTCTTGTGCATTCACATTGTACAAGCTAATTTCCAAAGTTATAGTTATAAAGTACACCATAATCATACCAAGCACAACCATGCCAATATCCTAAGAATAAGATAGGAAATGCAATTTTATACTGAGTCAGGGAATTAAACGATAACACAAGTCTATGTCCCATATCCTGTACCATATTATTTTAGTACTGTAAGAAACTTTCAATTACCAAATTTGGTTACGTTCTCTTCATAAACGAACGAATTATGCGTCTAAATCTTTTGCTTTGAAATATCGCTATGGGATCTATACAATAAGAAAATCGAAATCCAGAACATGCGCTAATAAAACGCAAAAAACTTCCCACTTTTCGCTTTTCATAATCTGTCCCTTTCTTTTTGTCGTAACTTCATAATTGGGGTGTTCACTATGTCGTGCATAAATGCAAAACAGGCATGAATGCCCGACTAACGACATGAGTAACCCTAACAAAAAAGGTTTACAACTGTGTTTGCGCTTGCGTGTTTTTTTTTCTAGCTGTACAATATACATTTTCTGATCTTCAACTGCAAGTAAATCCCAACTTCCATTAAATTTTTAAAAAGATTTACTTTTGGCGTTTGTTTACAAACAGCTATTTAGCTTTCTATCATACCTAAAAAACTAAATAATACCAAAAACAGTAGAAAAAAATTTGTTCAACCAGTAGATACGGTCTGGATCGGGAATAAATGCCCTTTTTTTTGTAGTTTCATTTGTTGTTCATAACATTATGAATTTATGCCGAACGCAGTGAACACCCCAAATATTTGTTTAACTATAAAAAAGTATGTAAGAACCTGTTTCTTTTCAAAGCAGAACTTCAAAAACCTAAATTTGGCATCAAAACTATAACTGAAATTTTTAAATAAACAATGGAAAATATAATATAGGGTTTACCTACCAAAGCTGTGCTGAGTTTATAGAGCAGCATGCATATCAGCATGCAACTAACCACACATTGTACCAGGATAATATATTTAAAAAGGTTTTCAATTCGAGCATGATGTCTGAAATAAAAAACAACTTAAATATAAGTGTTTAAAAACTATTATAATATTACCGGGCTATGCGCGTATAAAGTTTCACACAACATCTTAAATACTGCACCCGCAAATGCTTGGGAACCACCGCATCCGATGTAGAATGCTTTACCAAATGACGCAAAACATGAAAGAGAGCCACCTCATGCCTAGTAAGTACAACGAAGAGACTATTGAAACCAAAAACAGCTAGAAAAAATAGAGGTTACTAGCGTATTGAATAATTTAATTCAAAATCTTACCAAAAAAGCACCAAAAAGGACCCGACTGCAATAGGAAAAATCGCACAACATATGAGGGAAATTGATGATTACCCAGCTGCATATAGGGCACAATGGCAGGATAAGCTTGAAAAAACATTAAAACAAATTTAAAATGGGTTCACTGTTAATTAAGCCACTTACTTAGTATCATTTCACAGGTATCCTTTACAATATAACAATCATAAATATATTGAAAATATGGACGTAAAGTATAAAACAACACTGGCATACAAACAATTTTAAAGAAAAACATAACCTGACGATCGATGTTAAGCCAACTATTGATTAAAATGGAACTGAGTTGCCTACGTAGATGAAATTTCCGAGGGAGATCTTTAAAAAAAGGTAAAGAAAAGCAGTTAATTAAAAATTAGATTCGCTTTAAAAAAAATACAATTTTCGACTAGCCATAGAAAACTAATTTTTTGGTATTCAAATTGTTTGTTGTAAACAAATTTAGTTTTATTTATGTTAATTTTCGCTTAAGGTTATTTAAATTTTGTGAGCAATTGAAATACTATTGAGGGTATTCACGCTTGCTGTTGAGTTGAGCAGTTGAAATGTGGGGTATGTTCTTTTTTTTAGCTAATTTTGTAAATTTTGAATTTGGCCGGTTTTGAAATAATATTGAACTCACTTAATTTAGTTCATAAAATGCACAAGACAGACGCTGTCTGATATATATGAAGAATAATAATTATTATTGAGATCTTATTTCTTTCAATCTTTTTGTGGTACAGGGTGAACATCTAAAAACGCAACGTACTTCAAATTCTTTTGAACGTTGAGAAACAGATAATACGGATGGACTGGGACATGACTAAGCCATTTATACTTTACTTACTTGGTTTTCCTTAGTTGTTGCCTAAAAAATCTTTTTTGCACTTACGAAATATATGCTTATGCTTTCGGTTTCAAATACAAATAACCAAATGTATCTGAATGTAAGGACTCACTTCAACATATAAGAAGACCGTAGAGGGGACAAAAAAAAATTTGTGGTTACATAAGTGTAAAATTTGGAATTACCCAAGTCAAAAATGCCTAGATCCATTAGGATTCCACCAGACTCAGCTGTTTTCAAAACTTTAACGCAATCATCTAAATTGAAATAAAAATGAAACATTTTGTATACACCAACGGAGAGTTGAAAGGTAAGTAGCACAGCCTATAGACATCAAATGTTAAGTTGTAAAGTGGGTTCAAAAATTATTTATATAGCATACCTCAACATAAGATTCAAAAGATATCTTGTAGTGTACCATTATAAACATTAAAAGGCTATATATGATGCATACATTCACAAGCAAGGTTGTCAGGAATATTCTAAAAGATTAGATATTATGATTATGCCTAAAACTTAATACCAAACACTCACATTTTACACGGTTTCGAGGAACGTTTTCTTGGTGCAATGTTGATACCCAGACAATATGCACTGTACTCCACCCAAGTTAAGCCAATTTTAGGCATGACGTCGACTCGATCGAGCTCCTGGTTTAATATGTCCTCCATTGCAGCTATCAAATAAACTGTTGGCTCTATGATTTGAGTCTCGTATTTTTATAGCTTTTGCAAGGACACAGTCAATTATCTGCTAATGATATGTTAGGTATACGGCAAATTACTTTATTGCTTAGGCATTATATGGTAGACGAAATAAGGTAAAAAGTCTAAAGATAAACTAAACGGTTAACTTCAAGATGTCGAAATTTATATACTCTTAACATCATATACTTTAACGAAGCATCGTAGATGATAGATGATTTATTATTTTTACTTAAGTAAATTTGGAGTTTTTACGATTTTTTTAATGTTCGTACAAGCAATGCGGTATGGTTGTGAAATCTAAGATGACTACGCAGTCAAAGAGTAGTATCAATTAAATATTATGCAGCATCAACCAACTTAAAAAACGCCTCTACAAAATAAGAAATTAAGCAACTGCTGAGTTGCTCAAAAGTTTGGATCCCAACACTAAGGATCACGAATGCAGGCTTTCGAGAGCTACAAAATATTTAAAACGGCCCGCAAAGAGAAATGTTACTATGGGTAATTAGAAAGGAGTATGGGTGTAAGACCAACAAAAGTAAGATGGAGGCATTTGCACAACATTTACGCTCAGATGTGCCCGCCAATTCGCTGAATCAGTGCACAGAAATTGAATTAAAATTCACAAGACTAAAGCAAAAAAGTCGCCAGGCTACGACAAATTTAACGGAAGAGTGATAAAAAGACTTAAAAATGATTTCAATTTTTAGCTCTAATTTACAATGCAATTTTGAGACTGGGGCATTTTGCTACACGATGGAAAACCAAACAAGCCTGAAAAAATTCTCTCGTCCTACCGTTCGATTAGCTTGCTGGTGACATTCTCCAAAGGATTTGAAAGAAGAAGGAAAAGAATATAATATCCGAGCATTAGTTTGGGTTTAGCAAAGGTCATGCAACTTCAGACCAGTGCCATGGAATAATGGATATAATAACAAGTGGATTCGAAAAGAAACTGTATCCTGCAGCAGTATTTCTTGATGTTCATTTGACCGAATCTGGCATCCAGGAATATTATATTAAATTAAAAAACTGCTTCCTGCTCCAGTTTTCTTGCAGCTTAAATCGTATTTATAAAATCGACACTTTTATGTTTAAATGGATGGTGAAACATCAGAACTATTCAGTATTCATGCTGGTGTACCACAGGGTAGTGTTTTGGAACCGATCCTTTACACAATATTCACTGCGGATCTGCCTGTTGTCTGTAATGTCTTGTTCATTACAGATGTGATGACACAGCTATAATTACATCTAAAGAATCAAAGGCGGAAGTATCTTAAGGTATTCAAAATGAAATTTTTAAATAGAGCACTCTTTGGCTTTATACTACTACTATTTATTTTTGACTCCTAAGTGGAGCATAGAACCTAAACAAGTAACTTAAATCTAACTGTGTTACGAGCATTAACAGGCTAAGAAATGGATAAAATGAATAATTGAAACACGTAACATTTGCTCTGAGAAGCCGAGACTGTCCGCCATTACATTTAACGAATATACAAATACCTCATAGCAAACCAACCAATTACCTTGGACTCGATTTAAATCGCAGAATCACCTGAAAGAGTCATATTAAAAGCAAAGTAAGGACTTAACATAAAAACCAAGCAAATGCATTGCCTACTTGATAGAAAATCGCGGCTAACTTATGGTTGACGACGACCCCTGGTTTGTAGCTAATGAGCGAATTCTTAAAGACCTACATATTCCATACGTAAAAGACGAAATCCGAGTTATGTGGAAAGCTTACATAATCATTCGAATGTTTTGGTAATGGGACCATCGATACAACAAGAAGATTAAAACGTAATATTGTCCCAGACTTACCATAATTCAATTGGGCTTATTGCAATAACAAATAGTTATCGCTCATTGGAGCTTAGCCATCTCTCATTTATAGTTCCCAATACTTTTACTTATTGTCTAATAAAATAAATTGAAAAAAGTTAATTAAGTCGACAGATATGCATGAATAAAATCGTAGTCATACATCATAAAAAAGTAATATGTTCATCGGTCTCTCCATAGACGCAGTGAATCCATCCAAAAAAATGTTCTTAAGCCCCAAATTCATTGTTAAGTTAAATTATCCGTTGCAAGAGTATACAAGCAATAAAATTGAGGAGGCGTGCTTCATAATATAATTAATACAGAAGTCAGGCAACAATCTTGTATTAACCCTGGCACATGAACATACATATTTTAAAACCTTACTGCCCACACATTAAGTAGGGCCTGGCCAGGCCTCTATATATTTGTATGGGAATTAGAGTTGTACGCCTTCGAATATTTTTCTTAAATTGGTTATTGTTTTTGATTGCATACTTTAATAGTTCGTTTTGGCAACGAATCAGCTATAAAAAATTTCAGAATGTAGAAAAAATCAAGATTTTGTGGTTTATTATAAGCTTAAACTAAGTTATTAGAGCAAAAGAAATGGAATAAAACTAAGTTTTAATAATTTTAATGGTGACACATGATACAAAATAACTTTAGGAAGTTTGGGAAAGGCATATAAAACATGTATTATGATTTTTTGAATGTTGTTGGCATAACGGACTATTGCGCTTGCAGCAATAAAAATTACTTTTTCGACGCTGTTTATTCAGTAAGTATATTCAGAATTCAAATATGTACTGCCAGTCATACAATTTAGACTTTTAGTGTCAATCTTATAATAAGTAGACATACAAATATCTCATTGCTATATTATTCACTTTCAGCACAGTTGGCAGCCCCAAAATGCATATTTTTAAAACAGCTGAGCGCAACATAGCATATACTATATGCCATATAGGCTACAATAACGCGCAAAAATATTTTTTATACATTAGCTCGATTTCACTTGAATTAATTAATTTGTTACCAATGTAAATTGGAGTTATTGTACTGGTGCGAGTCCAACTCAATAGAGCTTAGGGAGCAGCAATTGAACCACTCTAAAAGGCAAAATCGAAAACATTTATCTGCTGTCAATATAAACTTGGTGCAAAAATGCATCCGACACCGCTGTTGGAGCCCGTAAAACCAACAAATCCTATTGTTTATTTAGATGTTAACATTGGACATGAATGCGGTATGTAATTGTGCATATAAATAGGCAACGTAAGCAAAGTATTTCACTTATGAACTTGTTGACACAGCGGGACGCATAATAATTGAACTGCGCAAGGACGTTGTACCAAAAACAGCGGAAAATTTTCGTGCTTTGTGTACGGGTGAACGTGGTATTGGCCAACTTGGCAAGCCACTGCATTATAAAGGAAATCGTTTTCATAAGATAAAGCGAGTTTATGTCATCCAAAGTGGTGATTTGGTTAACAATGATGGCACCAGCGGCGAGAGTATATATGGACCCGTGTTCGAGGACGAGAACTTTGATTTGACGGTATTTAGTCAAGTTTATTAACCTAACTCTTATTAACTTCAGTTTTGCAGCACGATGAAGAAGGTGTGGTTAGCATGGTCAACTATGGAACACCAAATACAAACAACTCGCAGTTTTTTATAACTGCTGCCAGTTGTGAAAACCTAAATGGTATCAATGTTGTGGTAGGACGTGTGTTACGTGGTCTAGGAATCATAAGTGAAATGGAACAAAACTGCAACGACGAGGGTGATCCCACAGAGGAAATTGTCATAGCAAACTGTGGTGAACTAGCACCTGGTGAAGATTGGGGCGTTAATTGTTGTGACGAAACCCCAGACACACTGCCTCCCTATCCGCAGGACTGGCTGGGTAAATCAGAGAAACGCAGCGTAAGTTGGTAAAAAAAATATCGATACAACATATTTAGTACAACCCATTGCCCATTACAGTCTGACGAAGCTGTTGCATTGCTCACTAGGCTAAGAC
The DNA here is from genome assembly GCA_018150985.1 of Chymomyza costata. NCBI lineage: Eukaryota > Metazoa > Arthropoda > Insecta > Diptera > Drosophilidae > Chymomyza > Chymomyza costata. Next base: position 25,437 of record JAECWU010000027.1, read on the forward strand.
AAGCTGGTAATCATTACTACCAACAGGGTCGCTTTTATGAAGCACGTGCCAAATACAAAAAAGCCAATCGCTATTGTGTCGAGTTACGCAAACAGTTTGAGTTTCAGCAGTTAGAGCACATTAAACGCAGCACAGGAGATGCAGATTTGCGCAAACTAGACGCTTTTTCTGTGGTTAACAATATAAATATGGCCGCAGCAGATCTTAAGTTAGGATATTACCTTAACGCCAAATACGATTGCTCAGAGGCCATTCGCTTGGATCCAAAATGTAGTAAAGCTTACTACAGACGAGGCCAAGCGCAAATCGCTATACGAAACTACGAAGAGGCCATTAAGGATTTGAAGCATGCCTACTCATTGCTGCCAGAAAATAAACAGATTCTTAACGAATTAAATAGTGCCAAACAGTTGTTGGCCGAATACAATAAACAACAGCGAAAAGCGCTAAAAAAGCTTTTCAGTTAGATACGTGCCCAATTTGTTTCTAAGAAGGTAAACTAGATATTTATTAGGACATAAAAGAAGATATTATTAAAGTGGACATTAGTGCAGCCACTTTAGCCTTTTTACACGCAACTTCGTCCATTTTATACGCTGTTCCTTGGAAAAAATGGAAATGAGTTAGTTTAAAAAATGTTTTCACTGCTTACCTCAAAACGATAAAAGGAAAATTTCAAACAGAATCTTAAAGCACGTAAAAATTGTAAGAACAGTGGAGATTGAGTGGATTCAATTGTTTGTGGGGTGATTCGATTGTTTGTTGGCAGCACTGCATATGCATAATTTTAAAGCTTTTTTTAACTTGTTTTAATATTTTTCATTAATGTTAAAACTTCACCTGCATACTATTGATGCAAGTTTTTTTTTTGCTCTAAATTTGAATGTAGCTACTTAAGTTAAGTATTTTGTAAAATAAATGTAAAAACAAAATGCAAATGCCTTTTTTCTAGTTTTAGCTCTGAGGTCTTAAGGAGCAGTTGAAGCTTCGCAATGCCATCATACCAAATTAAAGCACTTTGAAATGACAGCTTTCTCAGTGTTTAAAATATTTTTTTATCCACTTTGGTAATATAAAGCTTAAGTCATTATTATACATATAATATAATACCACTAAGGACTATCTAGTCTATTTGTGACTGCTCCAAGGGGTCAACCGGTGTGTATATAATATAATATTATATTAATATAATTATATTCAACATTTTCGGATGCTCTGAAAAAAAATCTATCAAATCAATTTAATGTTAACGCAACTTGAGAAAAGGTTTGTTTAAAATAAAATATTTAGATTACATTCAAAATATTTGTTTTATTTTATATAAAACGTTGTCCCAAAGCTTCTTTAAGAAATACATTCTATACGCTAACAAAAAATCTTACAAAATCTGAAGAAAATTTGCAAGTGACAATGCTAACATAAGTTTTAAAAAGAATTAAACGTAAACTGATTGTGCACATATATACTATATAAAGAAACATGTAGTATTATTGAATTATTTAAATACATTTGTTCGACCACAAAATAATTCTAACAAAAAATATAGTATTACTGAATTTTACTGCTTACAATGCTAATTACAAGGTATGTATAATACGTGTTATATGTTGATCGATTATGGAGCTAAATAAAGTGGCTACAAAAATGAGTATACGCCTTTTGCGCTAAAGATCAGCGCGTATCCCTAAACTTATGCTAGTAATATGTATATTTATAGATTTGTCACAATGTCCTGCTCGCTGCGATTCAAATTTCCTGCGGCTGCATTGCCTGAATAGCTTTTCATGTTAATTTCCATATTTGTTAGGGCACTCGATACATGATACAAGTTCTCCGATAATATAGCATATACTTCAAACAGTTCCGAGTCCGATTTTGATACAATGAAGGCTTCTATAGTGTAATAAGCCATTTGAGTTACATACTTTTAATGGTATTTCATGAGATGCTTACCACTGCGATCCTTCATAATGCTAAATGCATAGGCATTTAATATGATCGACATTTCATCGAACTTTAGGCGACTGTCCAAATTGCTGTAACCAAATATGGTCAAGCTTTGATCGGTGGCATTTAGAGTGGACACACGTTTAAATTGACGCACATGCGCAATGGCACTGGGCCAACGCTGGCCGTCAATATGCTCATTCAATGCAGCTTCAAATTCCTCCTGCGTCATTGGTAAGCCAGGCGAAGGAGTGGGTGTGTGCTCGCCTTCTGTTGATGTAGAAGATTCCAAGCAATCTAACTCTGCTTCGGTAACAGATCGCACCAAGGCATCGCGCACCAGGGCATAGAGATCGGATATGTCATGCATCTGGGGAAGCAAATAAAGTTGAGACTATAATTGTTAAAGAAACTTTAAAGTACTTACGTCTTCATTAATACGAAAATGATTTACAACATTGGAACATATTTTGTGATTGGATTCAATCAGCAAGAGCAACTGAAACATAAGCTTATACAATGAGCGACCCAAATCCAAGACCACCTCTGTAGAAGCTGGATCGAAGGGCATGTAAGCAATACTTGAGCAACTCGGAAGCTCCAGGCCGGAAGCTGCTACATCCGATTCATTAAAAAGTGACAGCTTGCAGGAACTCTTGACCGCATCAAGGCACTGTTAATAAGGTGCAACAATTAGATGTTATAAAAATAAGCATGGTAAGCAGCTGTGTACCTCTAAAACCTGATCTTTGCGATCGAAGAATGTCTCCAAATGCTCCTGCACTTCCAGCACATTGAATCTTAAAGTTTCAAACAGCTTAGGTGTTGTTGCCTGCAACTCACTGCACCAAACACGCGGCGGATCAGCACGTGAGCTGAGCAAATCCGAAAACAGCGATATGCGATTGCCTAGCTGTGATCCTATGCCCGTAAAGAACTTCTTAGCCTCTTTCGATATGCTTATGGTCTTGAAAGTCAGCTCCTTAACCAAGCGATACAAGTGCTGCAGCAGCTCCGAAGTATGCGCAGATGGCTGGTTTACCAACATAGCTTGCAGTTGTCGTCGCCAGTTTTCTTCGGCTTCATCGCGTATGGCCACACCAAATCGAATAATGCCGGGCAAATGGGGCGAGGCGTTGCATGGAGTAATATCGCCCAAGTCACCAGCACTGGAGCCGCTGGTGTCGCTGCGCGAAACAGAATTGCGACGCCTACGTTCACGCAGACTTAGTGATGTAGGTGGCACTGCGCTGAAGCCTGACTTTATGAATGCCTGCCTATGATCCTCATCAATAGGTGATTCCGATTCGGCCTCTTCGTCGGAAGAATCATCAGCAGTCTGACGCTTCCGCTTGCTTAGTATAGGCGTCTTATCGCTAAAGCTATCTTCCAGCGCCGAAGAATGTCCGCCCTTAATAGAGCCACCGATACCGCTGCCGCAATTCAGAAGTTCTTCATCCCCTTCGAAAAGCTGATGACGACGCACGCCCCAGTTGAAATTGTCCGTAGACTCGCCGGCGATGCTGTCCTCATACTCAAGGAAATCAAAGTCCTTGAAAACTGTAAAGTCAGGCTGCCCATCATCACGACGTGAACCGCTGCTGAGATCGCCCTGCGGACCCGATGTTTCCTCGGTGGAAGAAGCTGCCGACGACTGCCTTTCCATAAGATCCGATGATTGGCTGAATATAACCTAAGTAAATTTGGGAAAACTAATATTAGACTATGTTTCATCAAATGGTCAAAACACAGAGAAAACATAACAATTAGTAAAGACATATGAAAGCTTACGCTTTGTCTGGTCGCAATCGATCCGGTTAGTAGTGACGTGCTCAACGACTGATGTGTGTTTAAAGTAAGAAACGAAAACAGTACAGTATGTAACAAAACACATGCAAAATTGAAAAGGTAAAGCTACAAAACTGAGGGGAAAAACGAGCATAAATGGTGCTTTTGTGTGGTATTGTGAATGAAAGCTGTAAACATGGCACTTCATTGGTCCAATGGATACATTGAAGCCCCAACAGGACATTACAGAGCATGCAAAAGTACAGAGTTGCAAAACTTAGAAGCCTGTTCTTTACCTTTGAGCAAATTGAGTTTATGAAATCGTCCTATAATTTAGATTCGATTGTTAATGATGAATGGCGTGTTAGTTTTTGGTAGTTTTTTTTTTTTTTTGGGTTTGTTTGAGGATTATTGTTTGGTTTGGTTACATGAAAGTAAAAGAAGAAGAAACAAATAACTGGTATGCATGAATCCGTCAATATTAACAAGGACTTGAGTTTGCTAAGGGAGCGTAAATGGCATGCACACTGCTATCTGTACATATATATACAATCGACACAGTACTGTTCCTCCAGTCATCACTTACCGAGGGTGACTTTGGCAAGCCAACACGCTGTCCGCAAGTTGTCAGCAAGTTAACCAGACACTCACGCACGCGGCACTGTGACATCCAGGGACGTTTCCATCCGCTAAGCGGCACTGTGTCCGCTGGCGAGAGGCTAGCGCTGCGGCGTGGTGAGCTAGGTGTACCCACCACGCTGCTGCCTCCTGTATGCTGCTGACCAGCGGAGGCGGTAATGGCAGTTACATTGCTGTGAGCACGCTGTAGCAGCTGTGCGCCTGACTGCTGGGTAGAAGCAGTCGCATGCACCACCGTGGCATTGGTTATATTGGTGGCATTCGTCAGGGTGGAATTGAGAGATGAGTTGCCTGTTGTGGGCACAACGATGGGCTCCTCTGTTTTAAGCAGTATACGGCGGCCAATTAGTGGTGTTTGTGATACATCAAAGGTGAATTCCATGGTGCGACCGGCCAGTTCCTTTTTACAAAACATATCCGAATCCGGATATGCGCCATAGAAAGAGAACGATAAGCCGGCGCTGCTGCCATCGCTTGGTGGGACAACCTGAAGCGATGAGCTGCGTGTAACAATCAGCTTGAGTATCTTCAAAGAGTCCTTCCAGTTTACAGTCTATGGAAAATTAAATTACAAAGGTAAGTCCAAGATGAACTTAAATTTTATAAAGGGTACTCATAGTTGTCAATCAACATAAGTTTATCTACTTGAAGACAAGGTCTTGAGATGGGTTATTCCCGCTATGATGATTTATTTTTACTTACATCCAAATATTTGCCTATGGCTCTTAGCAGATCCGCATTAATAGTCTGAGCCTGTGGAGCTGACAAATCCACATAGTGGAGCATGCAGTGTATAACATTAAGCACTGGCACTTGCACCTGCTGTGGCCCCTTTTCCAGCACTTCAATTAAAAATGCCAGCATATGCAGTCCCATGTGAGCGTAGGTATCATGCAAATACTTAACCACACATTTAGTCCACTGGAAAGATTCCTTACAGAACGTCTTGCGACTGTAAAGTGTCATAACCGTTCCCAAATTTTCCAGCTTAGCTCCTAGCTCTGTGGAAACTTGTGCTATATTCTCGGCGCTGCGTATGCAAATCTCATTGGCATCCTCATAGTGCAGCAACATGTAGGGTAGCAATGCGATGACATTCATAGGAAAAGCGCAGCTTTGAGTTGGATCACATACGGGCAGATTGAGCAAGGGTGCAAACTGGGCCAGCAGCGTTATTGTAGGCTCATAGGTGGCGCTATGTGTGCAACCCTGAAAGAATAAAGCAGGCATATTAATACGTATATTATGTGCATATGTATAAGCATTTAACCTTCAAGAGCAGCGCATGCACGCCAGGATAAGCCGTCCACTTGAGCTGCTGCTGCAGCTTCTCCACCTTGTCTCGCGCATCAGGTCTATCTAGTGGCAAACGATGCAGCACACGTGTCAATAGTCGCAAGGCCAGCATGAATTCATGCTCGTAGTCGCTCTCCAGCAGCGAAACTGATAGCCAGAATAGTTGCGCCAATATAGTCATTTTGTCATCCTGCGTAGCCGTATCGCCTAGCATCTTCAAACTTTGGGCACTGCGTGAGCGTGACAAAGCCGAACCAGCGCCAACTGCTGCGCCGAATTTGGATACTACACTGCGTTCCAGTTCAATGCCCGAGGCGCGATTGCGCAGCTCCACTTGCTTGTCACAAGGCGAATTATTGGCCTTGCGTCCACAATAGGACACGGAGTAACTAGTGCTGCGACCATGACTCGGTATGGAATAGTTGGATGATTGCGGTGTCATTCCTGATGGAGACTTTTTGCCAGGCAATATGGAGTTGGGTCCGCCATCTTTGTTATTTAGATTGGGCGTGCTTTTGAAAATATCCTTCATTACATCCAGTGGTCGGAAATCCGAGTCCAAGCTATCAACAGCTGCTTCGAGCGTCAGCAGAAGTTCTGTAACATAGCCCTGCATGTCCTCCCCTTGCTCGGCTACTGTTTCCACTAAACGTGATAAAATATCCGACAGCATTCTCGAGTTAATGGGCACATTGAGCGCCCGAAATATTTGCAAACAGCGTCCAGCATAGTGACGCGAAGAGCAGGACAAGCCCAGTTGTAAGGCTGTCTGAGCCCAACGTTCGGCTATGCGCGCCTGCGAATAGCTATCAGCAAACACCTTGACCATATGCTTTAAGAAGTAGCTTAATTGCTCAGCTGACTTGACGGCCCAAACTTTGGCTGTAATATCTTCATAGTTCCATAATGGTTGACAGGTGTCCTGTGCCAAAAACTTGAGCAGGCTCTTGATTACATGTGCTATGGGCATGGTGGGACCAGGCTGTGGCGGCGCATGCTCATCCGCAATGACCAATGGTACTTCCGAGTTCTCTGAAGTATTAGGATTGATTTGTATGGTTGAAGTAGAGGCAGCGCCTGTTCCTGCAACTGACTGCTGTTGTGTGATCTGGGGCGGTGGCTGCTGCAAGTTTTGCGTCAGAAGCGGAGACTGCTGCTGTGGGTTTAGCTGCTGCTGGTTATAGGCAAGTGCAGCTATGACAGTAGAACTGGATACGTTGTGATGCAATGGATAAGCTGATTGACTGTTGACATGCAGCAGATAGCTATCAAATTCATGATGGAGCTCTGTAAAGTTGTTGTCAATAACCGGCAGGGAGGGCACCGTCAGTCCTAAATCCAACTTGCTGGTTTCGCTGTTTAGCAAAATGCGTGCCACAGTTAGATGATCATTGTGTTCGGCCAAAACTATAAGCAAATTAACACACAATTGCTTGCAGTGCTCACGCACAATGATTCGCGTATGATCTAATCCCAGGAAGAGTATGTGCAGCATTAAAGGTAAGTGCAGCGTCCAATCAATACCCGGTATACCATCTACAACAATGTCTGTAAGCAGCATGACGGCCACATTGCAGCTGTGAATATATAAAGAGAGAATTATTGGTACATCTAAAATAAGTGAAAAAAGGAAGAAGACAAAAGTCAATCTTTAATCTTTCTTTCCAAGAGAAGAAGAATTAATTGAACTGGCTGCGAAAAAGACTTTGGCTAAATATAACCTTTCCGGACAATTTGATGCAACTGAATCCAAATGCTAATTCCTTTCTAGTTTCTCCAGCAGACATGATCATACTGGCTTATTTAGTGACAGCAAATTAATATTCTTTTAGAAGTAACATTATGCTTATCAAAACTATTGTGATGCGGTGGAGAATTCTCTATTAAAAATTCACATTTTCATAAGGGGATAAAGTATAACGGTTACATAGGTGATACATTTTAACAGAAATTATCATTGTTTACAGTTATAACGATATGAGATATTTTCTGAAAGGTCCAGAAGATGGAATTATTCGAACCCCTTATCATACTGTTTCGACCAACTAAAAGTCTGTTAAAACAAGGGGTCTTCGCCACATACGCACTTGGACCGACTGTAATATCACCTGCGCTTTCCTTAATACCTAAGAATTTGAAAATGCTACCATGCCGCCTGTCCGACTCTCAAATACACTTTACCAAAGCAGTTCACGCAGTTTTCAAACAGAGTATGCCCTCAAGTAAAAAAACTAGCATATTTTAGTCTAAATGAGTCTACATGCCAATTTTCGTGACTGTAGCTTCTTCGCAAAGAGTTTTACAAATAGCTTTATTTAAGTGTGGTTTATACGAAACGAAGTGGAAGAGTTTTCATCGGATTTTACAAATATGCTTCTTACTTTTGCAAGAAAAAGATGCATAGCTATGTTTTGATATGGTAGCTAATATAATTGTGGTGTAAGGCGCAAAATCCTACTACGGGGGAACGGGGAAACATATATTTATTAATTTACAAACTTTAACTACTAGTAAAATTTTGGGTTTTTAGCCCTAGTCTCTGATATCCTTGTTCAAACGGACGCACGTTCAGACATGGCTATACTGACTCGGCTGGTCAACAACACAAATGGGGTCTGTCACGGCTACTTCCGCCCGTTATTTGCAGGAAATTATTATATCTTTGCAACTTTGATACATAGTATAAAAATTATAAGTATTTACTAAAACAAAAAATAACGAAATTTCGGGATGCTATTAAAGGAGATTCCCTAAATTCTCAATTTTTGTCAGCAAACTTAACTTTCCTTATAGTTTCATTTCTGTCGATTACATGTTTTCAAAACCAAAGTTATTCCGAGCATAACTCAGCAAAAGTCATTTAGCCTGAAACTGGCTTATATTTAAAGCCTTAGACACTTGCAACCTGAAATATACGATTTCCCACTCACCGATGAAATCCGCTGATGGGTAGACTCACATCCGGCAAAAACTCCGTAAGTGGTGCAAAATAGCCACCATATTCGGGCATAGGCAAAGGGTGTGGCGCATGTGGTGGTGGCTCTGAAGTGCGCAACTCCACATTTTCCTCTTGTCGCAGGTCGGGATCATTAATTAATATGTCCTCGGGACGTGGCAGTATAGATGGTCCAGATGCGGCGCGTATTTTATCTGCGCCGCGTGGTGGGCGTGTACCGCCTATTGAGGGTGAAACCGCAGCAGCAGCAGCAGCTGCTGCCGCTTGTGTATAGGCTCTTATGCCACTGTCCGACTTGCATGTGCTGCAGCATTCATAGAGAATTTAAAGTGAGCATTAATTTATGGCACATTTTCTATAATATGTTGCACTTACCCGATTTTAATTGGATCCTCGCCACTGTGGCGTTTCGTGTGTATGGTGCCCTTCTCTACAGCTAAGTCCTGCAAACGCGAATCGTTTATACCGCCCACCGCTTGACCTGACCACAAAGCATTTAGCTATAAATCTTTTAACTATAATTACACGGCAATTGACTTACCATCAGCACTGTGGCTAGATGCCTTGCGCATGCTGGTCAGACGATAGAATGGTGGCGTTTCTGTGCGCTCTATCAAGCAATTAAGCGTTTCCACGGTCTGTAGCTCGGCCATGAGCTCATCCAGCAATCGATCCGGACAGCTTCTCGCCAAATACAAGGCAACTCGTTTGGCCTTGACATTAACCGTGACATATGAAACTCAACATAATTGAAGCTCAAAGTACATTACTTACATAGGGTAATAGCTCGGTTGGTGCCATGCCGCTCATTATAACCAGGTAACGCAATATGACCTTCAAATTATTTGGCCAGAACTGGCACAACGTACCCCAAAGCTCTTCAACATCGCGCGGATGCGCATCAGAAAACTTTAAAACAATATAAGTTTTATATTTAGGTCAGTATTAAATTTTCTCACAGTCTTCATTTACCTTGGCTGTGATGTAGAAAAGATTGTTTAAAATCATTTCGGTGGCTTCCGTTGAGCCGGTGCCCTCGCGTCGCCCCCGTGTACCTGAATCTGGAAAATACTGCAAAGGACAAATACAAATTACATCAAATGTAAATACAATTTCACACTACACTTACCATTATATAGGACAATGGTGTGGCCGGTGGCACACTGGTGGCCACCAGTTCCATGTTCTGCAGCCAAGGTAGCAAACATTGCAGCAACAATGCGCGCACATCTTCGCGTGCACTTTGAAAGCGATGAGTTATTTCTGCATAAATGAAGCCAAATAAATTACAAAGTCGCGGGAATGTTGGCTTCAGCTCACTGAAGTTTAAATATTAAACATTTTGCTATGCCACAAGTTATATTTGGAATTAATGTGGCAAAGAAAATTCCCCTATTTTATAAAAAATTTAACCACTTCAAAGTAGATACTTTAACTAATTTTGAAATGTCTAATATGATACTGCAAGACAAGAAAGGTCTTGCATATGGTTTGGAATTGGGAAAAATATACTGATGTTATATTGAACACATGTGAAGAGATAGATATGCTGTCGAATGGATTCCCGATAAATTCTTTGCTCTAAAATATCTTTTAATGTGGTTCATGTGTTACACTATTGACTCAAGATTTTTTTAAAATAAATTTGTCATAAATTCAACGATATATTTAGATTAGCTTTTCCTTATCGTTGTAAGCCATTTAAACAATTAGCCAGGTTTTTATTTGAATTTAGAGTTTCGCTCTTGTTCGCCTGTCCCCACCCCAATCTTTCACTCAGGACTCCAGTATAACCGAGCTAGAAGCAATCATGAACGGGTTAAATATTGAGCTTTACTGCTTGCATTCTAAAGACCTTACATAAGTTTTTGTTTTTTAGTTATAAGTTCTTACGCAGAAAAGAAATACGCGTCCAAACCAAAACTGCAACTGTCTCTAGAAACAAAATGTAAAATCGAAAGGGTCTAGCTAGATAAGGTATTGGAAACTTCACCCAGCAATTGTTCAAAACTAATGAGGTAGTTCGATACATAGAGCAAAGAAAAAATATATTTTGCAAAATTTCAGTTTTTAAACCGCTTAATTTATAAAAACGTGTTTTTCGTTTTTATTTAATGTTACTAGCTACTGAATATATTTGAATGCATTTTTTTAATCTAAGTTGGCAACATAACTTTAAGAAAAATATTTTAATTTTCATTAAAAAAATGTGAAATTTTCTTTTTTTTTAAGTATGTTCCTTAAATATCCCAATCAACATTTTTGTTTTAAAACACGTGTTTTTATACTTTCTTTAGTTGGTGTGAATATGAATTAATTCGATTTGGTGGAACAATGTTTAAAAAAACGAACATTTTTTAATGTCTTTTTAAAAATGCATTAAAAAAAAATTTTATTTTTTCAGAAGATGGCAAAAATTAGTATACATTTTTATTATATTTAATAGAATACATACTTCTTGTCTATATGATAAAAAAAAATTGATCTATTTTGTAGCTCAATATAAAAATAATAACATTGCTCAACAAAGGATTTTTTAATTATTGCAATTTCAATAAAAATGTATAGGGTTACATTCCACACAAAAAATTAACCCAAATTAACCGTTCGCAATATAACAAACTTAAAATTTTTTCATGATTATTAATTTTCCACAATGACTCCAAAATAAGTTGCTGCACATTAGTTTTGTTTGAAAGAGTTGCTGTTACTGGTAGCGCCATCTAGCCTGATTGTTAGCGCCATCTTACGTAAACTGCATATTTTTTGCTTAACACTCTTAAGCAAGTTTGCGTCCAAACTTATGCAAAAATTCAACTGCGCACTTTTCTTAATATGTTCTTCGATAAAATTTTTCTATTCTTTGTTTTCTTTTTAGTCAGCATGCTCTTTATCATATCTTTTCAGCGTATACGTTAAACTTGCTTCTTATTTATGATAATGACAAAAAACTATTCTATATAATAGAGGTTTTGATTTTCAATATAATTATGGTTCAAGCACAAAACTTGACCCACAACTTCCGATTTAATCTAGCATCCACGGATTGAATATGTTTTTTGTTTTATTTTGCGCGATTCAAAACTAAAACTACAAAATGTTTGCTCGTCTTATAGAAAATTTCGTTTCTGATTTCCATCCCTGGTGTAAGTTAGGGCAAATACGACAAACAACTAATTTATACGTTTTATACGTTCACGCGGATACCTAATTAAGTTGAAATATATTGAAACTTGCCTGAAAATATGGACATGGTTAGCTCCGGCCGCAGTTGTGCCAGCTGTTTCGACAGAAAACGCTGTGAGCGGCAATAGGCGCTGCTGAGCAGTACATCCAGTGTGCCCACCTTGTCATCCTCTGCAAAGAGTAGAAATCCAAAAATTCATGAGTCAAATATTAAAAAAAAATAGAAAATTAAAAACCCAATCGCATTTACTGAATGGTTTATCCGTATTTGACACAGCTTCAGATTGCATATTACTGCGGTCAGACTTTTGCTACAGCGAAAAGTTCCGCAAAGACTGCTCGCAGCTAAGTTCATGAAAGTATAAAGGCGCCCGAAATTGCCGCACGTGGTTTCCAGTCGCCGTAAAAGCTCAATATTTACCGGCACTGGAAGGCTAACTGCAGTTTGTTATGATTTTATACAAAAAAATTAACGATAATTTCTTCAAAATAGGCTTATAGTGATGATAAATGCTCCAATCCAATCAATCGGCCGGTATCAGCGTCTGCTATAAGTAACTCCTAGTACCTTTTTCCACCCAAAGTAAAACAGATAACCCGTATTGGGACTTGAAGAACAAAAACAACAAAGTCGAAGCCTAAGTTATCGACCTTGCCTCTTTGGCCATTGCAGCTTGTCCTTGCCGTGTTTCTGCTTTAACTTTAAAAACCACTTGTTGCCCGTTTCTTTTACCCTGACCTTGCAACCTGTTGCATTTATGAATGAAATATTTGGCGCCTTTACATTGCGCCGGCGTGTAAAAAGCTCTACAATGTTTTGACGCCTTCCAGCGGCGAAAAGGGATTCCAAACAACATTTTCTTATATATAAGCAAGTGATGGCCGTTGCCTCGATTCAGTTGCGGGCGGTTTCTCAATCGGTCAGTCGAACCGCATAAAAGTTGAAATAGTTTTTGAACTTTTCGCAAAAAAAAACGCGCGCTAGTTATTGGCGACGGTAAAGCACAGCCTTAAAATATGCAACGCTTTGCATATGCTTCAAAATAATTGCACTCAACTTGTAAAGTTGACAAATAATTTAAAAAAAAGACTTGCATTTCAAAAGCATACAAAACTTAAAATCCCTTCGTTTTGCTGTAATTTAGTATACCTTACATAAAGCAGATAAAATATAAATAATAAAATAAAACTTTTCCGTGCGCAATATTTCAACAGTTCGACAAAAACTTTATTCAAAAAAAAAATTGCGAAACACGTTGTCCAAATCACAGAAACTAATGAAAACCACTGTAAAAGTTTTTTAGCAACACGCGTTTAATTAACTTAAAAAAAGTTTTTTAAGCTGAGTTCATTAAAGTTTTCAAACTGAGCGCCAAACCATAAAACTTTCTCTAGCAGTATTTAAAAGAAAACACCAAAGTTTTTTTTTCGTGAAAGTGTTCTAATAAATTTTTAATAAGTTCAATAAGCTTTAACTAGTTTTGGGAAATTTCACGGTATTTGGGTTTCAAAATGTCTGTTGCTGACTCTAAATCTGGCTATCAGCTCTTATATGATATAATTATCGAAGCATGTACTCGTACAAGCCAACCCCTGCAGACGTTTCTCTGCCTATGCCTATTTAATTACCATCGTATACTATACATATATCAAATTGTACGATCTGTTTGTAATCTAGAAAAAATAATTATGAAAGAGTGATCTGCCCGATGAGACTATATTATTCCTTTGGTATAAATGGACAAAAAGTATTTATAAAAATTCTATTATTAGTACATGTGTATGAAACATTTTTAATGGAAGACGAGTGGATATACAAAAATTCATGGTTCTTTGCAATCAACTGAACGTTGTGAAATTAAAAGCGCTATGGCGCCATCTATCGACGGTTTATAAAAAAGAAAGTTTGCTTAAATCTTAAGTGCGATCAATTGCACGAGATGATTGTGTGAAGTATTTTAAAATGAAAATAGTTTTAATAAGAAAAATACATACTGTATTAGCATATCAAAAATATATACTGATAGTGTTAAAATTATTGAAAAATCATTGCTTGCATTTCTTATTTGAAATTAAAACGAAAACTGGAAAATCTAAATGTTTCTATTGGCACCGGCATTTTAAATAATGAGCATTTTGTTTGTGTGTTTATTTTTAAAGTATTTAGGCATCTATAATTTGGTGGCTATTTATGCCAAATTTTAAAAAACTTACCCCCCACGCCTTTTATTTATTGAAAACTAAACAGAAGCTAAGAAAAATTATAGTGTGCGTGCTGGCTTTGATCATGGCCATGGATTCTGTGGCTAAGAATTAAAATATGATTTTTTTTGTTGACTGAGGGTTAAGCATGTTTGCCCTAAAAAAAAACAATATGTTGACTTTTTTAATAAGTTTCAAACTATTTTTAGACTGAATATTTTAAATGCCAATACTACAATATATAGGGTGTTTCTAACGAAGTTGCTTTTGCCAAGGAATTAAAAACAAAAACAAAGCGCAGAATTGTCTCCCATGGTCGAAAAATGGACAGATATGATTTTTATTATACCAAAAACAACTTTAGTGGTACAATTATGCACAAAATTCTTTATTAAAGATAGTCTTCTTCTTTTTATACTCTGTACCCCATCAATGGTCTAGGTTATTGCAAAATAAATCTAAAAAGCTTATGCCCATCTTGAATAGCTCAAGCTTTAAATATCAGATGGATATTATATTAATTATATATTAATCTGCTTATCTACACATAGTAGCCAAAAACTTATTAATATAAAAAAATATGAAACCCTTATAAGGAAACTTTTTATCTATTAGGCTCAGAATGTGATAAAAAAAACTCTTATCTGGGATTTTAGTCGATTTAAAGTTTTGAGATTATCACCTAGGCCATACTTAAGTATACTTTTTCCAACGCAGGCCGTTCGAACTCTATTTTCTAAAGTACTTTATTGCGATTATTACTTTTAATAATTTTTTTTAACATAGTATGTTCTAATTTTTTTTCTTTATATGCACGACTCTATCCAACACTATTCACAATGCGAACATTACAACCTAGAACTCGAGCCAACTCAATTCGAACTATGTTTTCTAAAATACTCTACTCTACTCAATTTTTATTATAAAAACTTAAAAAATATTCAAAAAAATAGAACAAACTATGTGTCGTCGTGCATCGTTAAAGCCGAACCAAAATTTGATTCGACTGGTCTTTCACTCGTATACAAAGTGCGTATACAATCATCACCTTACGTGTTAAGCAAGCACCACGAAGGAGCTTTTGGGTTTTTAGTATACGCAGTGTATAGTCCTGAACTAGTTTAAAATTAGCCATTGCTACCAGCCGTACTGCAGGGATGTGACAGGGTTTACCCATATGAACTTTGAGCCGCTGAATCTAAATCCAAGGTAAAAAAAAATCCCAGCAATATAGAGCAATGGGTTTTTTGTACCTCAGATTCTAATTCAGAGGCATGCAATGCATAGTGGTTCTGTCCCATTAAAAATAACCTTAATTCAAGTTAAATAGGGGTAAATAATCAACTAGTACGTTTGACATTATTCATAGCACACGACGATTCAAGCAAACATTTCAAAAATTCACAAAAACACTTTTAGAGTGAAAAACGCTTTAAATTATTCAAAAAGTGATGTTTTAGACACTAGGATTGCGGGAAAACTCTTGAATGTAGAGCAGTGCAAACAGTGGGTTAAAAATAAAAACAACAAAGTGAAAAGTTTTAACTTTAGCTGCACAGTGTGTGCGCTCTCAGAGTATTTTACTTTTATCGTGATTATGTCTCAACATCTTTAATTAGTGTTGTCAAGTGCTGCATTAACTTTAACCCTTTTTGGCATACATGGTAGTATGTGGAAACTTTGCCAAGCTGCATAATGGATAATCTCATTAGTGTGGCAAGTGAAAGGCTGCAGGCCAACGGTTCGCTAATCACAGCCAGCACTGCAGCAACAACAACTGTAGCAGATGTTGCAACAACAGTAACAACAACAGCAACAACTGCAGCAACTGCAACAACAGCAGCTGTTGCAGCTTTGACTACGTCACAGTCGGCGAGCAACCAACATGATGGCAATGCCAGCAATATAAGCACAACAGAGCTGGAGGATCTGGAGGATGAAGAAATGTTGCGCATAGCATTTCTCATTGGCGATTTTGTGCATCAGTACTATGTGCCCATACTATGCTGCACCGGCAGCATTGGCAACATTCTATCCATTATTGTCTTTTTTAAGACAAAGCTACGCAAGCTTTCCTCCAGCTTTTATTTGGCCGCCCTGGCAGTGAGTGATACCTGCTTTCTGGCTGGTCTCTTTGTGCAGTGGCTCAACTTTCTTAACGTCAACATCTACAATATGGACTACTTTTGCCAGTTTTTTACATTCTTAAGTTATCTGGCCAGCTTTTGTTCCGTGTGGTTTGTGGTTGCCTTTACCGTGGAACGTTTTATAGCAGTCATGTATCCATTAAAACGTCAGACTATGTGCACCGTGCGACGCGCCAAGATTGTGCTCTTTGGCCTAACTTTGGTGGGTTGTTTGCACTGCGCGCCCTACATTGTTATTGCCAAGCCTGTCTATGTGGAAAAGCTGAACTCAACCATATGCGATTTAAATGCAGCTTATAAGGTACGTATCAGAATAATTATAATAATTACATGGAAATATGTTTAAGGGAAACAGTAACGAAATAAAACATGTAGCATATGTGCTACTTAATTTTTAATGAAAAGCTTTTTAGCTTGTGCGTCATCAGATTCATCTAATGATTATGTGGTGTACTGTGTTTTCCAAGCAAAAAAGCAACAAGCAAATAATTACGCCGGTCTAGACAGTTATAAGCCAATAGCATAAAATGAAGCGGTTTTGTTAAATCTAAGCACTTTAATTTAAGAACGAACTTTCACAAAAAAAAAATTATATTTAGGGTATTCACGCTAAAGTTGAAGAGTTGAAAAGTTGGAGTTTTTTTGAAAGTCTAGTTTTGAAATAACAAAATAAACAGGGTTGAGGTTCTCTCAGAGTCTATTCTACTTTTTAGCTGTTGAGGTGTTGAGAAAGTGCCGTCGTTTGCGGCATTTATCTTATTTTTTTTTGAACAGCTTTTCAACTCCTCAACTCAACAGTAAGCGTGAATGCCCATATTCTTTTTTTTTCCTACAAAGCTTTTGCGTTAGTACTGATAGTGCGCAAGACATTGGCTTGAACAATTTCCAACAATTTTAAGTCTAAAAGTGTGTAGTTGCAAAATACATTCTAAAAAGAGTAGGGAAGGGTCAAAATAGGTGTAACCCTAATAAATTTGTAGAAAAAATCTAGAGCTCCAGTCGATTTCCTGATGCGAGTTTCAGAGAAATTTGTATTTTTGTTGTTTTGCTTTTGATAATTTAATATTAACATTTCAAAATAAATAAATATTTTTATTTCTAATCAAGATTTAAATATTACATTCTCTAACTTAATTATTGATGTCGTTGAAAAATTATTGCTTTTTGTTTTCAATCAGACTGGTTCTAAAATAAAAATACAAAAATTCCTCAAGTTAAGGAAGCCTTGAAAATTGTTATGGATTAACTTCCTTACTGTACAGTAAAATATGAGTTTCGGAAAGTAAACATAAGAAGTTTTAGCGCAGTATTCGAAATGTCTTTTACGATTTATGTGCAGTTTCAAAATTGTCGAAATTTAAAATTTTGAGATACCCTGTACGCTCACAACAAACAAATAATAAATAAAGAAACCAATTTCGTTCGAATAAGGCACAGTGCTTACATAGTTACTCCAAAAAACATTTGATTGCAGAATTTGGTTACGACATCTTCATAATGAAACGAATTATACTCTTCTTTTCTCGAATCATAGGTCCTAAGGATGTGTCATTGTAAAGAGCAAATCAAAACCTTTCGATCTAATTATTTTTTATGTCGATACAAAATTTTGTTCACGAGATATTGAAAAATAACTGAAATAAGTGCCCAAAAACATGTTTTTCGAAAATATCTCGAAAACGGTGCTTAAGAAAAAAAAAAGGTTGCCATTTTCGTGTTTCTCGACCTCAAATTACCCTAAAAAACAATTTTTATGAAGGTTCACTCGATGACCCTTAAATTTGTAAACTAGTGTAATTCAATTATCCTCACTTTGGTAATAATTTATAATAATAATAATCAAAATCAGTTTAGTACAACCAAAGATATTTGCTTTTAAGTAGACACACTCTTATTTTAGTTTCGAAAAGTCAAAATCCGAATTGGAGTTCATTTTTGGATTTAGCGTGCCATTTTACTACGGAAACGAGTAAGATGAGTTGAGGATACATTTTGCTGTAAATTAGTGTAAAATTTAAAGACGTGCGTGAAATGAAAAGTGTTTTCCTCTGTCAATTAAAATGTGCGCGAAAATGTTTTGTTGTGGCTTATCTATTAAAAAAGTTTTGTTAGGCAAGAAAAGATTCCCGAAAAGGATGTATTTTAAATATTTTACGTACTGTTTGAATTGCGTGCCAAAAAAAAACGAAGGAAAAGGAAAACCAAAAAGAGTTCCAAAAAAAAAAAGGTTAAACGTTAGCAATTGTGATGCCGAAAACTGTCGCATACATTAATTAAGCCCACGCTGAGCAACCAGAATTGAGTTAATTAAGCGGTCATTTACAATTTATTAATGAGAAGAAAAAATAAAACATAAAACTAATTAGCCAAGTCCGATGAAGGGAGCAAAAACATGGCCTAGAAATTAGTTTTACTGAACACGACAGAGCCAATAAAATAAAAATTCCGTTTGCTTCGGAGTACACAAAAGCCTAATATGTATAAGTAGCACCAAAACAAACATTCACCATGAGACAGTGGCAGAAACCCAAGCCCGAACAGCAGTCAAGTCACTTAAAGGAAAGTCAATCCAGCTGCAGGTTGCTGCTGTGCCTTTAATTGGGTGTGTCGACCCCGCCAAAACGCAGAACTAAAGATCCAACAAACTGTTGACTTAGCCAGCCAATAAGGAGCGACAATATTAATTCGCGGTTTACAAAAATCTCCAATTTCAGTAGCAATAAAAAAAAAACCAAAGTAAACTATTCAGCTGAAATTCAATGCGAATTTCTTTGTGTGCACAGATAAGGGAAATCAAGTAAGTTTACAAAAAAACGAAGAAAATGAAAATATTTTGCAAAAATTTAAAGAAAAGTAAAAAAAAGCAACATCATTCCAGTTGCTTTTAAGGAAATAGTTAAAAAAAAACTCTATTGGAGCATGGCAATGACACTACGCCATCTCTTATTACTTAATTTGATGAAATGCTTTACCAAAAAACAATTTAAACAAAATTGTTAACATTTTCACACAAGCCCCGTTCAGACTTAATAAAATGATACTCTTTCGTTGGTGAATTAAATCTACTCTTGCTCTGACTGTAAACCATGCCATTTGCTTCAACCAAAGTATAAATAAAGTCTTTTTTGATTCAATGGAAAGAATTTTCTGGTTATTTTTTTAAAAACTTAAAAAATTTTATTCAATATCCAAATTATCCAAATCAATAAAGTTTATAAAGTTTTACAAGCAATGGCAGCCAACCCCAACAATACACACACAACCCCATCTGCTGAAAATTTGCTACAGAAAATCTCAAAAAATTATAAAATTTCTCTCTATATTGAGAAAAATTGATCGCCTGACAAGAACCTTGCAAAGAAAAGAGTTGTCGTTGAAAAAAGATTTTTTTCTAATTCAAGGACTTGACGGTTTACCTCGAGCATATATAGCTCTGAGGCTGCGACTAAACGTACCAATTAGTTTTTTTATCGAAAAACTAAAATATTTTGATTGAACTGATCGATAAATAGCCTATTCTTACAACCAGCCGCATCGTTTATGGCTCGGCGAAGATTTTCCGAGTTTCCGATATATATAATTTACATATAGGTACATATAGAGCAAATATATAGAGTACAAATTTTTACTCACAAAAAACTTATTTTCGTGACGCGAAAATAAAATTAATTGTTCCTAATAAAGGGTCATCAATCCTGAGTTTTTTTTTTAAATGCAAAAAAAAAAAACAACAATTTTAAATGAATCGGAAAATCCATTCTTTTTTTTAAAGATAATCCCATTCAAATGTTGGCCGCAACTGCGCCGTAGCTTGCCCATGCGGAGGTTTCAATGTTGGCCTCTAATGCTTCAAACGTAGCTGGCTTATCCACAAACACTTTAGACTTCACGTTGCCCCAAAAGAAAAAGTCTAACGTTGTGATATCACACGATCTTGGTGGCCAATTCACCGGTCCGGTGCGTGAAATTGACCAAATTGGTTTCATAAAATGGCCTAGGCGCGCGAAAAACATTGTTTACAGAACGCGTATTTTCGTTACATAATTTTACGATTTGTAAATGTTGTTCGGGTGTAAGTCTTTCCATGATGAAATGGCAATGAAAACACATGGCAATTTGACAGTACTCACGCGTGATTTGTCAAAAAAAAAAACCTATTGAAAAAAAACCTCAAGATTGCTGACCCTTTATAATAATTAATGAATAAATAAAAACATTGAAACTTTCTTATAACGTTCCTAAAGGTACATTCATAGCATTAATTTCTATGGCTGAGCTAAAATATTATAGTTAAAAAGTAAATTATACATTTTTTTTAATTATCCATAAATTTTTTAAAATTTTGCTTCATTTAAAAAAATGAATCAAAAGTATTCATTTGTTTAGGACGCAATAATAGGGTTCAGCGGAACCTTGCTATTATATTTTCTTTTTTTAATTACACAGGCCAACAAATACCGTGGTCATGTCAGTTGTTGGGAAGCTAAGGGTCATTTCCGAAGTAATTTGCTGCGTAGAATCCGAGTCCGGGGCCAGAATTGGCGCATCACGTCAGGATCTTGAGATATTTGAGGTTATGTATCCGAAAAACGATCTTTTTTCAAATATCTCATAATCCTGATGTGATGGGCCAGTTCTGACCCCGCATTCGGATTCTACACAGCAAATTACTAAATAACCTCAAATATCTCAAAATCCTGACGTGATAGGCCAATTCTGGCCCGGATTCGGATCCTACGCAGCAAATTACTTCGAAAATGACCCATAGCTTTCCAACAACTAAGCCATGTTGGTCTGTGTTATTAGTTAGTAAATTTACTTATTGTCTAAAGACAGAATGCTAATAAAATATGAAAAAAAAAAAAAAATTAGTTTGTTTAAGAGTTATGACTTAAAAAAAAAAGTCTACCCCAAAATTTAGTTATCGATAGGTCGATTAATATTAAAATCGGAATAATAATAATAAAATAAAAATGTTCCCTCTAGCTCATAATAAAAATCTATAAAAATAAACAGGTCAATTTAGTAAATAATATAAAGATACTAGCGATATGGGTTGGTTGGGGCTCTCTTGTAAATTTTGATTTAAAATGAGTTTTTTGAGTAAGAAAAAAAATTTGTAGATTTCTTTGGTTTAATAACAAAACTTAAAACTTTTGAAAATGCTTGAGTGGGCATGATAGAACTAACTTTTCGAAAGAGTTCTTTCAGATACACTTTACAAAGTGAAAAACATTTTTCCGAATGAAAGCGTTTTATTTGCCTTAACGCCATTAAAGTTATTGCTTACGCAGAAAATCGGAAACGGAATGTCACAAAGTGGATGTAAAATTCTTTACCTCTGGGGCACACATATAGTATTAACGATACTTTTGGAAGTCACTGCCTAGAGACTGTTCCTATATTTATCTTGCTGCTCAATATAATTTTTTGACCATTTTTGTATTATTAAATGAACTAGGTGAGGTATTCAAATAGGTTGAGCCAACATATTCCTCAGTGAAGTACTTTTGCAGAATGCCAACGATGCCTTTGAGTTGTTAACAATACATTTCTAAGAATAAATGAAATGCCCAAGGGAACTCGGAAGCAGTTACTGGGCAACCTAATGAAACTTTGAATCTTACAAAGCACTGCAATCGAATGGAATAACTTCTTACAGACAGGAAGTTCCAACAACTGCAAATTAACATTTCAAAATCGATACGATTTGTACAAATTAACTTTTATGTCGTATGCAGATTTCAGCACAACAACAAATTAGCTTTCCATTCAAGCTTAAAGTAATTTGGAAATTCTTAGCTTTTGTACAAAAACACTTTACTGTCAAAATTCAATGAATGTAGTTGAAATGCATAGGGTGCTTTCGGTCTGATTTGTTTGCTCGTTATCTTCTAATTTAAATACAATTAAGTTTTATTTACTTGCATTTAAAATTTGTTGTTTATTTCGATTAATCGTTGGATGGTCCAAATGGGCCCCATTACGTCTTTTTGACTTTGTTCACTGTAACACATACAGTAAAGACCAAGGTGTTCTTTTAGTATTTCACCAACATTTCATAATCACAAAACACGTAATGAAATATCAAGGTGACGCGACACTGCCGGGTTTTCAAAATAGGTTTTTTTGAAAGTATTAAAATATCGAATTATTTATAACATTCATAAGGCTCAAAACGTTAATATTTCTCTACCCAAATGTGTATTCGAGAGATTTTTTGGTCGAGAAATCCATAAAACCTAAAGAATAAAAAGACATTTAATTTTAAAGTGGTTCGGATAAAATCTGTAAATTCCTGCAGCGTTTTCAAAAAAAAAGGCTCAACTTTCATATGTCAAAATATAAAATTTCACTCTTAAATATTTGTTGCATGTGCCATATAGTCAGTCACATTTAATAAAAACTTTAAACAAAAAAAATGTTACAAGGCGCAAAAAAAGCTAAATTGTAACCAAATCAAATATGTGCACGCAGGTTTGTTGCTCAGAAAATGTAAACTGATTTATTTTGTGCAAATTTAATAATAAAAAAATGTAATACAGTCGAGGCGGTGCCCGACAGTGTAATACCCTGTACCTTTTTTCTCAAAAAAAAGTTTATTCCTGCATATTGTTACTAAGAATTTTCAATTGGAACATTTTTTTGTTGGTGCAAAACGATATTGATACCTATAAGTTCCACAAATTTTAACCGATTTTGATTTACGTCAAAGGAGTTATTTATAGTATATGGGCTAAGTTTCAAGGGGATATGTTGAAGGGTGTGGGAGAAAACACGGGTAATCGATTGCGGGGGGTGGGGGGGCTGCATTGATAAAATTTGTTCATTAGAGGCACATGAATCAGCTTACCAAAAATTGTGATTCTAGGTCACTTGTAACCATAATTACGTAGAGTCAAATATTGACGCAGTTTATAGGCAAGGGGAGGTGAAATTTATACATTTTAGACTATAACTTTTGTTGTAATTGTCCGATTTTGTTTATTTATGACACACAGATGAATGTAACCACAACGCATCGCTCTGTTAAGTTTCAAATTAAAATATTAAACGGTTTAGCTAAAAACCGCGAACCTCTGCTACGGGGGAACGGGGAAAGATATTGACATGATTCAACAAACTTGAACTTCTGAGGAAATATGCGCATCAGCTGGTAGCTCTTATAGTCTTCGAGATCTAGGTGTTCATACAGACGGACAGACGGACAGACGGACATGGCTCAATCGCTACCCGAGGTTATGATAAGCATTTTGGTATAAAGGACTTGGGGTCTGCCACGCCTCCTTCTTGCCGTTACATACATTGCACAAATCTAGTATACCCTTTGTACCTATAGGTACAGGGTATAAAAAATGAAAAAAATGAGCTTGATTGGCGCATGTTGTCCTGTGTACCTCATGGATGAAATAATTTTTGCGTTTACGCAACAAAAGTAAAAACCTATAACCAGATTGTTGCTTCTGCAGCAAGAATAGTACTCAGAATTGTAACTGAGCCGAACCAAATGCAGACTTGCCGCTTGTTATTGGATTTGAGTGGTGCACTTTGTCAGGATGCTCCTGAAGCGCTTAAAAAAAAAATATGGCGAACGTAAGAGTCGGTCGTAGCCGACTTTTAGAAACCCTGCGTCTTCACAACAAACAAATGAAGAAATGAATCAATTTCAATCAAAGAGAAACTTATATAGAAATGTGTTTTGTAACATAACTAACTCATGAAAAAAACACAACAAATAAAAAATAAAAAGTCGGTTCGACAATTAATCGAACCTTGGTCTCTTTACTTTTAAGGGTCACTGATTCCGAGTCCGATGACCACAAAATTCCAGTGCGTCAAGGTTCAGACATAACCTAAAAAGAACACACTAAAGCAGGTATTTTGAACCTGACATGCTGGGGTTTTTTTTTTTTTTTCTAAAAATAGATAAATAACATCGCCAAGCAACCGTTCTGGTGGTGTGTTTTTTCGAGGTTAGGACGGAACCAAGACCCATTTGACTAATACTGACAGCGGATTCGGATTCATCGCGTCGAAATACGTGAGATAACATATGCTTCGACTCCTGATGAACCCATTTTTTTTGTGTGGCTAGACTTTAAGTTACGGATATTTTCGATGCGATGAGTATTGAATTTTTTTCCGCCCCCGAATACGATATTTTCACGCATCGATATAATATCTTTTGACTTAATATGACACTCAGTTTTGACATACTCAAAATCTTATTGAATAAATTTAATGATGTGTTTTGAACACGAAAATGAGTTGACATGTCTATTAAATTTTTGTGAGGTCAGCGAACCCAAATCCGCAGTCCTTTCTATCCCATCATCAGGTCCGATGATCGTAATAAACGCCAAAAATGTTAAAATAAATTTTGTTGCCAAGATGAGACCACAGAGCATATTTATCCAAGAGGATAGGGTAATATCAGTCTTAATACAACCCTTGCTCCTACTATATTTTCCATGATATTAACATATAAATTTAAAGGTCATAGAGTGAACCTTCGTAAAAAACTGTTTTTAGGGTAATTTTGGGTCGAGAAACACGAAAAAGACGTTAATATTTTTTCTTAAGAGCCGTTTTCGAGATATTTTCGAAGAACATGTTTTTGGGCACTTTTTTCAGTTATTCGTCAATATACCGTGAATTTTGAATCGAAATGAAAGACAATTAGATCGAAAGGTATTAATGTGTTTTTTACGGTGTTATACGATATGTACAGATTAAATAATACCTAAAGTATGATCAGGGTGACTAGAGAAGTCGATATACCCATGTCCGTCTGTCTGTCTGTCCGTCCGTCGAATGAACGCCTAGATCTCAGAGATGATAAGAGCTAAATCAACCAAATTGTAAGATTAGATCCGTTATTGTCCTACGGGAGAAAAGTTTATTTTATTTTTTTGATATCGGGGTTCCATTATATATGTATAATAGCTCCCATAGGTGTGTTTCAGAGGGCCTCGAAAAAAATCAAAAGTTTTATATGAATAATTCGTTTTTCAACATATTGTAACCAAATTTGGTGTTCGGAAATTTTTTAGAGTTCCCCAGCACTGTACCAAATTTGATCAATCGGTTGACTATATCATATAGCTCCCCTAGGACCGATCGAACTAAAAAACGTGTTTGGTGCAAAGTTCGTAGAGAAGTATCTTTTGGAGTTCGTAATTATACATCGGAATATATAATTGCAATGTTGTGGTACAGGGTATCCCAAAGTCGTCCGCGCCCGACTTTAACGTACGCCATCTTTTAACTATACCTGCTATATATTTCTATAACACACTTGTTTTTTTTTACACGCATTCAGGAACAACTGGCGCTTTTCAATTACTGGGATTCCATTGTCGTCTACGCCGTTCCCTTTACCACCATTGCTGTACTGAACACATGCACCGGCTGCACGGTTTGGAAATTTGCCACAGTGCGTCGTACCTTGACAATGCACAAGATGTAAGTCTATTCAGTTGATAACAATGTAAAAATAAGTCGTGCATTTACATGCATATACTATTTTATCTCAATTTCAATATATTTTCATTCATTATGATAAATCGTTTACAGAGAAGCACAATATCTGGCGGGGCGGTGCCTAGAGGTGGTATATACCCATTTCACGTTATCACACAAAAAAATTGTTGGAGGGTGTAAGGGGTTGGAGATTTGCAGAATTATTTAAAGAAAATGTCCACATTTATTTGTTCATTAGGCTCACAATAAGTGTATAAAGTATAGAATTGGTGCAGCTTATAAGACAAGGGAAAGAGTATAAAGCTTGCATCCGATATTTTATCATCCGGCAAAGTAACAGGCTTCGTAGCTATGCCAACTGTTTCGGACCAATGGCTTTTATAAGGAGAATGTAAACTGCGAAAATTGCCACCAGCCCGATAAAAATATAATTCGATTCTTTATCGGCTTGCATGGGGAGCCACAAGTTGTTCGAACAAGCGCAAGAACGTATTGCTGTATCGATACGTAAGGCACTGCTCAAGCTTTTTTATTGAGTAACTTATGGCCCGCCACGCCTACTTCACCCTAATATATTTAACCCAACGGATAAACCTATTTATAATACTTTGCACATATACTCATGCATATAAACATTACGTACACTCATGTACATGAAATCTGTTCGATTCCGTTTGACTTAACCAGGAAGCCACAAACGGCATCTATGCCAACGACTTCATCGACGGATAGAGCCATAGCCATTGATGGGGGTGGCGTTGGAGCAAGTATGGCTACATATCGCATTACGTCGTCTTTGAAGCGGCAAAAGTCAACTGGCGCACACCTAAGTGGACAGCATAATATTTCAAGACAAACCCAACAGGAGCATGACGAACAACCACAACAAGAACAACAAGAGCATCAACCACAAACACAACAAAAGCAACAACAAAAGGCACTACAACTGCAAGTGAGCTCCCACAGTGAGATTACACAAAAATCAGGTGAGTTCAACAGGAATTTATTGATTTTTGTTATTGCCGAATTCCACAATGGCCTATGGAGTTCATGTAGTCGTGTTACAATCGATTATTTTCATAAGAATTTTAAGTTTTCAAAAAATAAAAGTGTAACACTTGCACCCAAAACTATTTCGATATGGCAAAATTTTTGTACATCAATTTAAATATCTTCGGCGTTCTAGTATGTTTGTACGAAAGGCCAGTACGCTAGAGCTGGAAAACTATCGATGTTGGCCCCCATCGATAGTTTCGATGGTTTTAGTCAAAAACATCGATACTATCGATAGTACTATCGAAAAAAGATCAAATTTATCATTTGTAATAGAAATAAAAATTGTTACCAATTGCATTCCCAAGGTTTCGAAATCCACGGTCATTTACAATATTAAATGGATGAATTTCGAGCACAATCATTTCAAGAACAGCTTTGTCAAGCTCATCTTTTCTAGCAGAGCAAAAAACAAGATTTTTCTAAAAATTTGCTCTTGTTGGGCGGTATAGATTCTTTTCGGCTTGCATGCTTTATGGGTGAGCTCGCTTGAGATGATCTAACAGATTTAAAGTAGTATTTCCAGCCGTTTTATATTGTTTCCCGCACTTTTTGCAAACGGCGTGATCTTTACCTGAGCACTTGGTAAATTAATTGCATACTATGGAAATTTCCATCTTGCGTTTACAAACTGCCTCCTCTGTGTTTTTCTTTTTATGCAATGTAACACATATTTTTAACACTGTAACAAATTAATTTCAAACTCACAACTAGTAACAAGTTTTAATAGTTTCTTTTTTCAGTGGAGTAAAATTAAAAACAGTCGATAGTGGCGGACAAGCCATCGATAGTACTGCAAAAAATAAAACATCGATACTATCGATAGTACATCGATTTTTTCTCCAGCTCTACAGTACGCAGCAACGCAAAAACCAATTTTTTTGAGCAATTGACAAGTAGATGGCGCCAGCACCAACAAAGCAATTTTGTTTTAAGGCTAGTACGCAGCAGTGTAAAATGTATTTGTTATAAATATTTTGTGCGCAAAAACAAATTGTATGCGTAGAGTTTCTGACCAAACAGCGCTGCCATTGTCTAGGCAATTGACATGTATATGGCGCTACTAACAATAGATAGCGCCAAAAAGTACATAAATATAAAAATCAGCCGTTTGATCAAATTGTGTATAAAATAATATAAAGTGCGAAAATGAATTGCCATATGAAAATATTATTTAATTTTTATTGCCATTATTGCCTAGTTATTTGCGAAACTCAAGAAAAAACGGAGTATGTGGGTAAACTCATATTTTATACGCAGAGCTGAGTGTGAAAAATTATGTAGAGACGTACGAATTTTTAATTGAATTAATATTGCAATTCAATTATTCACATTTTGCGGAAAATTGTCAGATCAAAGCCATGGTACAGAGTCCGGCAGCATTTTCGAAAAATTTTCACGGATGTCCTCGGATGTTTAAAAGACATTGTTTGTGTTGTTGGAGGCCCCACGTCATCCCTAAACAATAATTTTCTGCGCTTTAATAAAATTTGTGCATCTGTTTTCCTACGCGATATTGTTTCTGCTATCAAAATAAGTTGCTGCACATAAATGCCCGAGCTAAGCTTTTTGCCAGCGCCATCTATATGTCAATTTCACAAAGCATGGGCAGCACTGCAACTGCGTACCAATGAGTAAAATTCTTGGCGCTTAGAATTTTGACAGTGTTTTTTTTTATATGAAGTTTTGTTTTCTTTCAGGCGGTTTTACACTGCTGCGTACTAGGCTTCACAAAATAAGTTTCAGTTTTTCTTTCAGGGCTTTTCATTAGGCTGCGTACTGGCCTGAAGCAACAACAAATTTTTTCAATTTTATGTAACACGATGTGCAGTGAAAACTGTGTTAATTAAGAAGTTCCGCAGTTCTATTGTCAAATTGCAAGATATACAAATGCCTTGCATATGATGTAAAAAAATAAAATTCTATAACTTCCTGGTTTTTGTTAGTTTATTTTATTTTAATATACTACAATACTGTAATAAAGGTTCATCAATCTTGAGGGTTTTTGTTTTAAATGCAAAAAACACAAAAATTTCAAATGAATCGGAAAATCTTTATTATCAATAGAAAGAACCATTCTTGCCATTTACTTTTAATGATAATCCCTTGCAAATGTTGGCCGATACTGCAACGTAGCTCGTCCACTTTAGACTTCACGTAGCCCAACAGGAAAAAGTTAAAAGGTGTGATATCACACGATTTCTCCAATTTGTTGATGGTATGGCGAATGGTGGTCTCAGTAGGTCGATTATGGCGACCATAAAATGGCCTAAGCGCGCGAAAAACATTTTTTACAAGCGGCGTATTTTCGATATATAATTGATGAAAAAAAACACATGGCAACTTGACAGTAATCACGAGTGATTTATCAAAAAAGAAAAAACCCTATTGAAAAAAAACCTCAAGATTGATGACCCTTTATATTATAAAAAATATAAAAATCAATGCCTGTACCAGCAACTCAGGGTTGATATCTCCAGAAAACTAGAGTGAAGATTGAGATTTAAAATTAAGTTTTTAAAAGTCAATGGACCATGCTCGTTTCCTTCTAGGAAATGCACTTAGCCTTTGGGTACAGTGTATAAGATTTTGATTTTAAAGTTTTTGACATTACTTTGGTAGCAAAACGTTTAACCATTAAGTGCTTAATACATCTTTCAACAATAAGTTACGCACTTTTTAACAAAAGTTAGGCTAAACTTTTGCATAACTTTTCGTTCTGCCATTTAACTTGTTGTGCATGAAAGGAATCCCTCTTCAGATATTAGCAGCTTATTAAATAATTTTCCAAAATTAACGAACCACTTAAATATGCAATGCTTTTCACTGAAAAACTTGTACAACAAATCAATAGTTTACTAGCTGTGAACTTTATCAAAAAGTTGCATAAAATCCAATGAACTTCCTAAGGCTGATTAAAACTGTTGAATGGCTTTTTACGTCAAGTAATTCAAGTGACAAGTTAAAGGCGTTTTATTTAGATTGTTGAATGCTGCCAAATGATAAAATTATGTCATCCATAATCATCTTAAGGACTTATATACTAACAACATTAAAGACCAAAGAATTTTGCAAAAACAAAATCATTCTATGTTTATCACTAAAGTACTGATAATTTTCTTGTTATACAGACTTGAGTGTTACGACTGTTGGTTTTCTTTGCAGGACGCCGCAAGGTGCAAAATTCATCCCAACTGAAGGTAACCAAAATGCTGCTGATTGTGTCCACAGTGTTTGTTTGTCTTAATTTGCCAAGTTGTTTACTGCGCATTGAGACCTACTGGGAGGTAAGTACTTCAAGAGTCCTTTGACCAAAAAAAGAAACCTTATACAATTACACAATTGCTTGTTGATTGTGTGTAACTAAGTGTTTATTTGCACTTAGTTTTTCGTAACTGATAAGTTTTCCAAAGAAATGACAATACGAGTAGGATAAAGATGATGTTACAGATATGATTAGGTTTATTTAAAGCATCTGTAGCAGTTAAGTCCTTTTAGTATGTTATTTAACATGTGCAAGTCTTTAAAGGGCTGTCAAAGTGATTTGCATTAAATAAATAAATAAGACTATATTGTTTAAACTTAAGCAAAATAAGGTCAAAACATTAATATACTCTCAATCCAAAGGTTAATTGAGTTTAGCGCTGGTGTTGAAGTCCCACAAATCTTACGCGTTGGCCGACAAAAAAAAAAAAAAACTAAATTAAGGCAAAAGGTTAAAGAATACTTAAGTATCCACATTCTTTTCACAGTGTGTTAGGATTGTATTTCGACTGGGCAGCACCCACCCCTTTGCCAAGATTATTTGTATGCCCGCCCATAACTACTTACTATAATCTGAAACTTAGCCATAAGGGCTTGGATATAATTTTTATGATGGTTTCCTTACTATAGTAGCCAGCAGTGGCGTAACTATAGGGGGTGGCAAAATGCCACGGGTCCCCGACTCAAGGGAGGCCCGGCCCAAGAGGCCACGAGCTCAGAAATAAATTTATTTCAAAAACTGATCAAATGTGTGAACTTAACCGTTATTGTATGATTGAAAAAGATGGTAATGGAATCCTTAAGGCGCTCGTCATTAAAGAGTCATTTTAAGTATTTCATGAAGTTAAGGATCCAACTGCCTTAGCAATGTCAAAGAAAATTATTAAATCCTTAAATGATAAAAATATTCCTCTAAATAGGTGTCGAGGACAAGGATATGATAGTGCTAACACAATGAAAGGAACTTATGGTGGAGTTAAAAAACTCATAAAAGATATCGAACCAAACGCCGTATATGTTTACTGTGCTGCTCATAACTTTAATCTAGTACTAATGATGCAGTAAAAAAATTTTTTTTTGATACAGTTCAACAAATTTCTAATTTTTTTGGGCATAGTATCAACGATGGAATATTTGATCAAGTTTTAGATCTAATAAAAAAGGGAGTCTTCAACTTCAATAACATTAAAAAAATGTAATACAGTCGAGGCGGTGCCCGACAGTGTAATACCCTGTACCTTTTTTTCTTGAAAAAAGTTTTATTCCTGCATATTCTTTCTATGAACTTTCCAATTGGAATATTTTATTTGTTGGTGCAAAACGATATTTATACCTATAAGTTCCGCAAATTTTAACCGATTTTGATGAAAATCGAAATTTACGTCAAAGGAGTTATTTAAAGTATATGAGGAAAGTTTTAAGGGGATGTGTTGAGGGGTGTGGGAGAAAACACGATAAATCGATTGCGGGGGGTGGGGGCCTGCATTGATAGAATGAGCTTACCAAAAATTGTGATTCTAGTCCATTTGTTACTATAATTACGTAGAGTCAAATATTGAAACAATTTATAGGGAAGGGGTAGTGAAATTTGTACATTTTAGGCTATAACTTTTGTTGTATTTGTCCGATTTTGTTTATTTTTGACACACAGATGCATGCAACCACAATGCATCGCTCTGTTAAATTTCAGACTAAAATATTAAACGGTGTAGTCAAAAACCGCGAAACTCTGCTACGGGGAAACGGGGAAAGATATGGACATGATTCAACAAACTTGATCTTCTCAGGAAATATGCGCATCAGCTGGTAAAGTTTCGTATCTCTAGCTCTTATATTCTCCGAAACTTTGGTGTTCATATAGACGGACAGACGGAGATAGTTCAATCACTACCCGAGGTTATGATAAGCATTTTGGTATAAAGGACTTGGGGTCTACCACGCCTCCTTCTTTCCGTTATATACATTGCACAAATCTAGTATACCCTTTGTACCTATAGGTACAGGGTATAAACAATTAAACCTACTAGATGGGCAGGATGCTGTTTTTATTTTAAGAGTCCGAATTGTTGAAGTCCAAAAAGCGCTAACAAAAAAAGAAATGAAGCTTTTTCGCTCAAACAGAAGATCGAGAACTACCATTTTATTATGTTATTGGTTTTCCATTGCAAAATTCTACAAACTATCGGTGCAGCCTCTAAAGCACTTCTGTTTAAAGCCGATCTTTCAACTGTCTTGCAACGTTTGAAAATTTGTCTAGAAGAATTGGAAAGATATCGACATGAATTTGTAAGTTTAAAAATGGAAGCAAATAGTGTAGAAGAAAAATGGTCCATCAACCCTGAATTTTCTAAAAATTGTCAGAGGAAGCCATTTTGACGAACTCCAGAATGTTTGTTCAAAGTGAACATATTTTTTCGAGTATTGGACATCATAATTAATCAACTGAAATCGCGTTCCCTTCCGATGAATGAAATTGTTTCCAATTTCAGCATTTTGCAACCTTCGACTAAATGACAGTGATCTATTAAAATTTTAATTATATAAAAACGACAAATCCGAATCATTTTCCAGGGAACTTCTCAGTTTTCGGTCGACTTTTAGAGACCAAATAGAAAAGACTTCGTGTGTAAGGGACCTTGCTGATTTATTAATAATAAAGAATCATTGCAGCTTTCCTGAAGTATGCAATGTTATATGTTACTATTCCTGTGACAACAGCTAGTGCTGAACGATCATTTTCAAAACTAAAATTAATAAAAACATATTTAAGAAGCTATATGGGACAAGACAGGTTACGTAACTTGGCTATTCTGTCTATTGAAAACTCTATGGCCCGATCTTGAAACTTTGATGGTGTTATAGGTACTTTTGCGGAACAGAAAACTCGGAGAAAAGAATTTTCTTATTGAAATTAAAATGTTACTTTATTGTATATGTATAAACCTATGCTCTTGAAAATAAAATTATTATTAGTGTTGGGTAACTATTTAAGTTTTTTATTAAAATTAAACTTAGTACAACGTGACGATTTTTACGGATAGGGTCCCATCCAAAGAATTTGCCAGGGGCCCCAGATGGTATAGTTACGCCACTGGTAGCCACAATATTTTTATAAATACCTTTGGTTAGTAGCTTATTCGTTAAGACTCAGTTAATAATCAAGGAAAATCCATTACAGAGGGGTTTTATCAACAACAGATCAATTATTTTAATGAAGAGCTGATATACTGTATATACAAAATTCTTTTAAGTACTCCAAAAAATATTGAATCACGAAATAATTTAGTACATTGTAACATCCAAAATTAGTCACTAAGCGTCAAAACGTACATTCATAGCTAGTTTTAGATTAATATCTTTCGATTCCGGGAATTCATGCTTATTTCGCACTGCTACAGGCACCATCACAAAAATAAACATAATTTCCTCGATTATTAAAATGATCAAAATCGAAAGAAAACTGTGAAAACCAGAGAGACAACAAATGCCACTTATGTATGTAAGCCTAAAGTAAGGGGTTCCGCCTCATGCATGCCTCGCCTGCTAAACTCCAGGGAGCGCTTTCAGTCGGGACATCCCATCTTGACTAAATATAATCAGTAGAGTAAATTAATTTCTACAGTGTATATGCGATTTACCATACCATATTAAATGGAACTTTTTTATTTTTGAGTTCCAAACGATTTTAAAAACTATGTTGGATAGATAGCAGTTGTGGGGGACTGTGAGGGTGATATCTCCAAAATTTAAAAAGATTTTTCTTAGCTCCTCACCGATTTTAATTAACTAAGCACCTGTCTCGAGTTTTGAAGTGAACCGTGATGTGAAAAACTAGACCATAGGACACACCAAATGAAAGATAGGCTGACGGACATGTCACTCTGAATATTTTGGTATAAAAGTTATGGGGTCCTACTAGTTTCCTCTAATGTTAAATACACAACATTTTTTTGCACTAAGTTAATATACCCTCTGTGCGTAAAGTAGAGGGTATAAAAGCAAAAATACATGGACCTTTCATCAATATATCTGCCAACCAAAACGAAATTTGTGAGAAGATGAAGCAGAACATTGGTTCGTTATAAAGAAAATTCGTCATACAAAAATAATATGATTTTTAACGTTTTTTTTTTTTTATTGTTAGTGTCCTATAATAGGTTCCTAGTTGGAGCAAAGGGCGTCTCTTTTTTTCTTACTTAACAAAATCTTCTAAAGAGCTTAAGGATTCTAACACATACGCTACTTTGCCTCATCTCTCATCTCTAAAAACGTTTGAAAAACTTAAACTGATGAAGAAACCATTAGTGCCATAGAAGAGACTGGTCTGAAGTTTTTTGTGCTTTGGGAAATTCCTTACTGCTTGGCAATATCTTTTTCTATCTCTTCTTTTCGAACTTCAATTATTATAAATACTTTTTTTCAAGAAATAAATGCACCACTCTGTGATATTTTCACTGTACAATGAAAACTCACAATAAAAATGGGAAATCCCCTGATTTAATTGAAATGGAGCTTTTCCATAAGAAGTTCTTTATAAGGAGATCAAAACGCACCTAATATTGAACTAAAAAGCAGTGTATATGAAAAATTACGCAAAAAAGTTCATTAAAGGAAAGTTCGAACGTGCCAAAGCAAACAATTTGCATATTTAGAGAAGTGCTAAATCAATATTGCTTCAAAAGATTTAAAATATATTTTCTGATAATGAACCAATGCCAGCATAGAAATTTATTTTAAAAATTGTCCCACATAATTCCGTTTTTGTTGTGCTTAATTGAAATAATTAAAATAATCGACCAGCAACAATTTCATCATCAATAGCAACCAATTTGAGTAACATTAATTTTTCCCTGTTAATATATGGTAAGGGGTATTGCCGATTTATGCCATCTATGTAACAGATAGTAAAAATGGTGACACACTTCATTAATTGCTTTTGAATACAATAAATAATAATTTTTTTAATAATAATTTCCTTTTATGTTGAGGTTTTATTTAATGTTCATATCTAACACCCTTTAAATGCATCATTTATTACCGGCTTAAGGCTATCTTGACCAAACTTGGAACAGTTAAGAAATTTTAAGCTATAGGCAAAATGTTTCAATTTCATAATTCTTTCTTCTATAAAATGCCTTACAGTAGCACTTGCTGAAGATATGTTAATATATATTTGAGTCACCAAATTTAGTAATATGCTTATGCTTGTAAACCTAATAAACCAAACGGTGTTGACATTTTCCCAAAACCTCACATTCCATTGGCTGTTTTAACAGCAAAGGGTATTCCATTGTCGATCAGCATCCCAACTAAATTAAATGTTGCATTCTGTTTACTATTGTCAACGAAAAACCGTGGCTTCTATTTACACAACATCTGGCTGCCGCTAATTAACTATACACATTTAGTTTATTTGTTTCAAAACGCAATAAGGCTTAAACAACGTGTTTCAAAGCAAAAATATACATATTATTTGCTTTATATAAAGAAATTAAAACTGAAAATTACTTAACTACTCACTCAGTTCAAGTTATATTTTTAATGCAAAACGTAACAGTCACAACTTTTGAATGTATATGAAGTCGTGCATCAAATTGCAAAATGCTGCTAGGGTTACCATAAACATATGCATGTATTTCAAGCCAAATAACTTAATGAATGCGTCCTTAATTAAGCTTTAATTAGTTTATGCACTCTGTGTGTGCACACACACATCATACATACATAAATCATAAAAAAAAACCTCTGCGCTCTTATAACAGCTAATTACATAAAAATACTTTTTAATATGTTTCCATAACATTGGTACATATGCTGCATAAACATAAACACTCCCCAGAATATTAAGAGTAAGGGTTCAAAACGTGTCAGAAAATAATAAAGCATAAGTGCAAAAGTACAAAAAAATATAAAAATAATAAAGCAAAATAAAATAAACACACCAAGGGGCGTATGCTTGATATTTGGTGTTTTAATTTTGCTCATCTTTTGTTCTGGGTCAGGAAACAAAACAATCAGACTATTGATTATAAACGTGCTTGGCGAATTTCCTGTTTATTTTTTATTTTCTTGACATAAGAAAATTAAAAGTTTCAACTAAAATTAAATTTTATTTGCGACTTGAATTAATGTTCAAAACATTAACCAAGACAGACAAGTCCCATTCTAACTACAATGACAATTTGTTTCCAACCTTTGCCACCAATACACTTTTTGTTTTAAGCTTATATTCTTGTAGTTACTTTTCTAATTATATAAATGAAGCCAAAAAAGAGTAAGAGGAACAAAGCATTGTATACCTCATTGTGCACAAATTTAGTACACCCTTTTATTCGTATGGTAGCAAATTCAAAAAAAAAAAAAAAAAAAAAAAACTCGCTAGGAAATATTTAATTAATGGAATAGGGAGGAAATGCTTCATAACAAATTCAAAGGCAGCAAAGGTTAATACTTATTCAAAGCTGACTGTGATTTGTACTAATTCACGCTCAGACACACAAACAAACCATCAAGTCCCAAACATTCCTGACATATGTCAAAAAGACTTGTACGTTTTCAACATGCAAAAAATGTAGGTATGCAAAACTGAAAAAGGACACCTGTAACCGACCAAAATATATAAATTAAAAAATTTTCTGCACCAAGTAGCCTACGACTCAAAAAGTCAAATGATTTTTATTTGACAGGCACGCATGAGTATACATAGGCCGTGATCCGGAAAACGAATTAAAACGTTTAAAAAATTTACGCATTTTAAACAGAAATTATTTTTAAAATATTCTTTAATATTCTTAGATAAGATTTATGTAAATTTTAAGCAAAATATTTTTTGAAAATTATTTGTAATTATTTTTTTCTGACTCATCACAAAAAATAACACATGATTTACGTCTTGCATAAAAAAAAATTTTCCTTATTTAATATTGTTGTTAAACCTAAAAAAATATCAAATTATAAATTTATTTAAAAGACAAATTTTATTCATTTTCGTTTTTGCGTGTTTCCTATTGTTGCCGATATCCTTAATTGCTGCATCTGATATAAGTACATACATATGTAGATATATTGGATTTTTACCTTTAACCATAAGCCTGTCGATTTAATTTTCCAAAACACGGCTGGTAACACTAATTTACAAATTTAAAAAAATGTTGCCAGTTGGCTCAGCGCCTAAATACTTATAATGCCTCACATGAAAAGTCAGTGAGTTAGTACTCGTTCTCACAGACATAGGGTCTGCATGATCTTAACTAAATAAAGAAGGCACTATGGGGGTTGGCGTGTGAAGCAAGCAGGGGGTGGAGCCCCCAAGTGTCAAAATACTTTTGTGACTGAAAATTTTATTTAAATCTTTTGGGAAATTCGTGAGTTATAAGCAAAGTTATACACAGTTTGTAAAGAAGAAACTGGTTTATAATATGAATTTTATTTTTGGGCTTGCCATTTCCCAGTCTTCCGCAACTGTTATTAACTATTTACCACCAAATCTTTTACCATAGATAGTTATAACTTGATTAGACTTTCCATTTAACATAACCCTGACAAAAAAGAACATTTTTTCAGTCAAAAATTAAGTAGTCCCACATGCGTCGCAAAATCGTATGAAAACTGTAGAAATTGCGGAAAGTCTAGATGTTCCGACAGCAATCGTCTCCCGAGGGTTCGGGTGTGAAACATGCAAGGGGCGCAACAGCTTATATATAAAAGGTGATTTTTAGCAACTTTCTTTTTGGTAACACTGTTTTTGTCAGCTCTGCTGTTTTGTGTCTTGTGTTACTGTCAAACATGTTCAGTTTGGTCTATAATTTAACCATGAATCGACTAACAAACGAACAACGCTTGCAGATTATTGAATTTTATTATCAAAAGTCATGCTCGGTTAAGAAAGTGCATCGTGCACTCCCTTCTTTTTATGGTTAGTTTGCGCGACCTTCTAAGGCGGCTATTCGGAATGTTGTGGCTAAATTTCGCACCAAATTTACAATATTGGACATTAAACCGGCGCCGTTCGCAGCAATTGGGCCTCTGTTACTCCACTACGTGGACAATTTTGCGGAAGGATTTGGGTGTAAAACCTTTTAAAATACAGCTGGTGCAAGAATTGAAGCCACATGACCCACCACAACGGCTAACTTTTGGTGCATGGGCGCTGGCAAAGTTGGATGAAGATCCACTTTTTTATCGGAAAATTGTGTTCAGCGACGAAACTCATTTCTGGTTGAATGCATACGTGAACAAGTAAAAATAAAGATTTTATACATTTTTCTGAATTTTATGGTTTTTTTTATTAAATAAAATCCGAAAGCTCCTAAAAAATCACCCTGACGTAGTATAACGTTTCTAAAAAGGGAGGTGCCGATCTTGATGATGTTCTGACAACACCGCTAAAATCTCTAATGCGCAAAATTGATGTCCCAAGCTTTTATAATTCCTAACAAGATTTTAACATGAATATAATCATTTTAATATCCGTTCTGTTACATACTTTGCACCAATGCATATTAATCTTATGGGTACGGGGTACAAAATGGCTTTTCATGACCCTTTCAAGTGCACAAACACACGCACCCAAAAAAAAATTGAATTTAAATACAAAATAACTTTGAAACAAGCCAACAAACATCAAACGCTTCTAAAAACATGATATTCAAATATTACGCATACGACACGTGTGCTGTAAAATTTTTGCTTTTTGTCTGTTTATGCGGCTGAGCTTTAATCAACTATGTCGTTTCGAATTTGTAACAAATTGATGTTTTTCGCAACTCTATTGAAAAGCAGTAACAATAGTTACCAGCTAACAAGCTGCTCAGAGTCATTTGATAGGCTATTAGCATTCTAATGTTCTTACTGAAACTAAAGGCCAACTTCAAAGAGAATGTGGCTTTTGAGCCAAGTGCAGTTTCTAGAAATCAGCAGTAATTAAAAAGCATATAAAATACTCGGCTTTTGACAACCTCAACATAAGCTGTTGTTATTAGGTATAACATATAGTACATACAAAATATTTTGTTTTAACTACATTTCATTTGAGTGTAGTACTTCTTTGTGTAGCAAGTTACATTTGCTAAAATAATTTAATTCTCTTATTTCAATTGTATTTACCATAGACACAATCGGCCAGGACACAGAATACAACTATTGCTTTGCAATATATTTTTCATGCATTCTTTATAACCAATTTTGGCATCAATTTCGTATTATATTGTGTAAGCGGACAAAATTTTCGGTAAGTACACAAAATTGATTTTTATTTTTTATGTATGTATGAGCCGTATTTAAAGGCATGTGTGTAAAAAGTACATAATTTATAAGTAAAATTCTTTTTAATCCCCCCTCGTTTAACAGCAAAGCCGTGTTGAGCCTTTTCCGGCGTGTCTCATCAGCGACCCAACGTGAGGGCATTACACAGGTTACGGGTAAGTAAAAACCATAATAATAAAAAAAAAAGAGTTGGCGGTAAAGTATCCTGTACATTTTATTAAGCAAAATTACTGCTGCGGCGTATCATCACAATGCAGTAAAAAACATTTTATGAAATACTTCAAAAATTCTTTTTTGCTTAAGGCTTTTTAGAAATGTCACAAAAATTTAGTTTGTTGGGCTTTAAGAAACTTGATTGCTCTTTTGTTGCGGCAACAAAGAGAGAAAATACTTTGTATAAACTAACTACTACATTAAATCATTGGTTATATTATCATTGATATTTATTTTTTAAGATGATGCCAAATTTTTTTTATAAATATCAAAAAAATCAAACACTACCTCGATCAAAAATTTTCTGGAGACACCAAATCGGGTAACAGAGAGCACCACACGGGATGATGCCGGTAAATTTTTGATCAAGGTAGTAAATCTCCACACATAACACTAATTTTCAGCCTAAGATCTTCGAAACCGGAAGTTCCAAACTTCGCTCTATCACAAAATGTCGCGCCAACCTGTCGAAAGTAAAAATGCTCAATGTCGTAATTCAATCGCCAAAAAATCGCGTAACATTGCCCGATATTGCACTCCGTTGACCGTTGCCGTCTCACTGTCGCCTTCCTCAAAACATCAGCTCTCACGGCATCAATAGCTTCATTACTCCGACGTTAATGTGCTTCAATCTTAGGCGCTGGCGATGCCAAGGAACAACTTTCTTCAAATTGGGACACTTACGAATTGTTCGATATATACTTCTGTAACTGAGGACTGATTGTGAAAATAAAATTTTACAATTTCATTTCTTTCTGCCAGTGTGTAATGCTCCATGGAAAAAATTGTTCAGAAATAAAGCTTTCACAACGGGCTCAAGCATGTCAATCGGACAGCTATAGTCTTTTTTATTCAAATTTAAGATCGGTTACCATAAAATGGCGCACCCTGTAGAAACAGAAAGACATACTGGCTATTTATCAGATGTCAAATTTAAAAAGTGAATGTTCCATGGCATCATTCCATCCAAACAAATTAAAA
The DNA here is from genome assembly GCA_018150985.1 of Chymomyza costata. Lineage (NCBI taxonomy): Eukaryota > Metazoa > Arthropoda > Insecta > Diptera > Drosophilidae > Chymomyza > Chymomyza costata. The sequence goes on from JAECWU010000027.1 coordinate 65,856, forward strand.
ATTTTATATAATTCGTAAATTTTCCGTTGCTCTTTTGCAAATTAAAGTCTCGACGAACTTAATAAATCACCCTTTATAAATAATCATGATTACGCTTTATATAAAAGTACATTACACAGGGCTAAAAAAAAATTTGGCATAAACTTTACCCATCTTAGCCATTGTCCGGCAATGTTATTTGTATGTTTTCGGGATCAATGAATCCGAATCCGAAGCAAACCAAAAAAATCAGCAAGACATGTTTCTGTAACTTTGGGTGTTGGGGTCAGCTAGCGATTAAGCCATGTTCGTCCTAATAGATACCTAGTAGTTCTCAGCAAACTTTAAAATCTATTCGGAAAATGTTTCAATTTAAGACCCTCTCCCCGTATGAGCTGAGCCAATAATTCAGTTTCTTTCATTCACATATAGGTTTAAACTATAAAATATGGAAATGTGTATTATTATTATATGAGCCTAATTGACAATCAAAAATTGACTTTTTCTCAAGTCATTCGCTTAGTTCAGTTAACCATTTTTCTCCAATAAGCTTCTTTTTTGAAAGAGTCTGTGAAGGATGTCCGTTCCATTTGTGCTTACCGCTGCAACTGGTTCACATTTTATTTAAACCTAGTTTGTCCCAGTTATAGAGTAATCTCCAAAAAGCACTTTTCTTAATTAAAAACATGACCTATAAAATTTCTTGACAAAGAGTTAAAGCTATTTTTTTTATCACCTTGTAGACGCTGGCCTAAGTATTAAAAAGTAAAGCCAGCACTCTACTATTTCTTAACAGATGTTTGCTTTTCCAAGAAGCCAGCCAATGTCACTTTAATATCAAAAGTCGCCACAATAAACGCGACAGACGCGACTGTTACTCCAATTGACAGTAAGCCCCACCCAACAGGGTTTACGCAAGCTCGCCTTAAAGTTATCACTCATTTATTGAAAAAGTTTTCTAGTTTCACAGTACATCACCCACAGAACACTGACTTTCGTGTATATACTAAGTATACGACACATGGTACATTGCTTATTTCGTTACCCTCTAGATGAATCACTGAATTCCTGTTTAATGGCTGTACAATTTGTGGCACCCACGAAACTGAATGTCATTTATGATTCGTAAAGATGACTCCTAAACTTTAAGAGTAATTTTCTTTTTATTGGCATACATTTGCCATTTAAAGGTGTCAAATGGTCTCGGTAGACTCATATCCAAAGGCAATATAAAAATTTTATCTGTGTCAGGAACTCGCTCAGTCGAGCAAGGTTCATAGTTGAAGAGTCTTTCAAAGAAACGCATTCTTTCTTTTTTTCTCTTTAACATAATTTAATTTAGTTTAAAACTTTAGATGAATTTCAACGGAAATAGATGCTGCACATCTTTGCAATTAAGTGCTAAGGTATGTTGGATGGAAAGAATAGAATTTAAAGTATGCCTAAGTAAGACCATTCTATCGATATTTATTTTGTCTCAGCACCCTCAGCGAATTTTCTTTTATGGCCTTAATTGTGCCGAAACGGGTTCACGGAGTGGCATTTTTAGTTTTGGCCTTATAATCATTCACAATTACAGCTCGGTGCGATGGCGCGTTGTCGTTATGCAAAATCCATGAGTTGTTGGCTCAATTATCCACCTAAATTAAACAAGCTGCTTCATGACTGATGTTTAGCTCACGTGCTATCTCTCTAACACTCTTGACGATTTTCGAACACGATTTCTTTCACTTTTTTAATGTTATCGTGAGTGGTAGAAGTCGAAGGACGTCCGGAACGAGGCATGTCTTCGACAGTCTCTCGACCATCCTTAAAATTCTCTGCTCGATATTTTTCTGCAGTGTAAAATTCACCAAACACTACTGCGGTAAATTGATTTCAACAGCTGATGTAAACAAACTAGTTGAAAGATCGTCCTTATTTGTGATATAGTAATTAAGGACAGTCGTACCAATAATTATTCTTCAACAACATGACTTTAAATTTTATAGAAAAAAATATATCATGCAAAAGCCGCACGGATAACATTTTAGCTAGGAAAAGTACGAAAACTCGGTTTTAAACTTATTATAAGTTCCCAAATAATCGGTGAACGTTTCATCAGCTAAGTATTTTTTTCCAGCTTGAACTTTTTTTTATCTGTAGGTACTATAATGCCCCAAATATTTTTATTACAATTTAGTTAGGTAGGCAGGCCAAAAAATAATCGGAATTTGCGCTTTAGCCAACCGAAGTGTGGTTCTATTAAAATGTTAGTTAATTGCCCGCACTTGATTCAGAAAAGTTTCAGAATGTATCAGTATGCAGCTCCAAAATTCACAGCCTTACAAGAACCCCATAATAATTACTGCCGTAATGATCAGTGTGTGCATATAAACGCAAAGTGGTACTTTTTGTCTGATTCTATTTTTTTGAGCTGAATATGGTCACACTACAATCAGCTGCTTGTTATTTAAAATGGGAAACGTTAATATTTACTAAATCAAACTAATAAAAAACAACATAAATTGTTATCAATTTTTTATTTTTGCATTAAATTTTGTAATTAACGCGACAATAAAAATTATGCAAATTTTCATATGACGGCGAAAATTGATTATTTTTTAATACTTTGATTATATTGTTACAGTGTCACTTGGTTTTCTAAACAACTCACAACAAACAATAATTAGTAAACGACTTTGTAAAAAAAATTTTCGCATCTATAGTTTCTACCAGCTGTTTGTTACGCCCCTAATAATAGGCTTGCCATTGGTTTTGATTGGGACGGCAAAACAAAACAGCTGTTGTTACTGCTGGCGCCATCTAGTCAGCTTGGTTGCGCTATCTTATGTAAAACATCAATAAATCATAGGACACAACTGTACGCTTTTGGAAATAAAATTTCGCGTTTGTTCATTTTACAATGTTTCAATTTGTTCTGTTACAGTGAGTGCTGAATAAAGGACTTTAGGGAATAAGGAGTGTTCTGCTTTTCTGGTATTATGGGTTCCTTTTTTTATGGCATTTTTCATTACTTTCTCAAGCGTTGCTTACAGCACTTTGGACCGCAAGTAGTGGCACAAAAAAAAGTACGCTGAACAAAATCAGGCGAGCGTTGCGGCCACTTATATAAAGCGATTCCGGAAAAACTACTTGTATGAAATTAGTGTGTCAGCCCAAATATAATATGGGGCATTATCTTGCTGTAACCAGATTGTCTACGCACAATGGGCATCAAGAAATTGGTAATCATACCTCAATAACGATGCTTAGGAATAGTCATAACGAACATCTAACGGTTATTTATTTAGATGGGCCACCCTGAAGCTGAAAATAGTTTTGTTGTTTTTAACACGGCAGCCTCTGAAATTACGTCAGAAATTCAGGAAGCATGAAACATGGATGGTTCTTTCATTGTTTAAGCATCAGACAAGAAAAATCAAAAAAGCACCAGCAGATACAAACAGCAGTAGGCAACAGCCCGAGGCAATGTAAATTAACTTAAAATAAATGTTAAAAGTGAAACGTTACCACGGGTAACAATAGACCTGACATTGCAAACACTGAGAGTTATACACACAAACACACTAGTCTCATATATGTAAGGGATGAGTTTAAAAGGACTTACAGCCATGTGTTGCATGCAAATATTGACAGCATGGAAATCTCGGTAAATAAAGGATGCTGTGCTAAAGGATGAGCGAGCACTTCAAATAAAATGTCAAGTAGCGAGAATAAAAATATGTAACAATGTGTTTCTTTAATTTCCGTTCCTTATGAGAGCTTTTTTTTATTTGATTTCTTTTGTAAACAAACAAAAATGATTTAAAATTTTTGCATCTTTGTCCTATTGTTAATTTATGAGCCACCTTAAAGGGCCAAGAAAGTTTAAAATTACATAATTTAAAGACATTGTTTTACACGAAATAAAACAACAAGCAATTTCGAAAATTGGTTGCTTTTAAAATTGTGTAATTCCATGTAGCCTGTTCCCATAGGGTTGAGATGATCATAGGTAAGCCTGATTGATTATAATAATTTCTAGGTTTAGATCCAAATCTTGACAGATCGGATAAAAAACGTAACTAGTTCAAACAAATGAATGGTTTAAAGTATACCCTATAATAAAGTCCTATAGCTTTCAACGGCAGTAATTAGACAACCTTTCATTTTTGCATACCGATTCACAGATACTATGAAGGCAACTGTATAGCCGACAAGCTTAATGGGCAAAACATGTTGAGCAGCAGTTCGGCCCGGAAAATCGGTCCATAGACACAAAGCCGTGAATGATACTCTTCCATGGTGCACACTCTTTCGAATTTGTAAAAGTTTCATGAATCGAGTGGGAGATAAAGGTTGAACACATCTCCTGCTTGTGGATGCACCACTTTCTAACCATGACTTCTCTTACTCTTGATGCACTAATTCAGAACAGCAGCGCTGCTAAAAATTTTCAACGAATACTTTTGTTCGCATTTACCTTACGCCCATTTTACGTACAATGCTTATTGGATATCCATCTTCACATCAACTGCACTTCGTAACAATGGAAATCAATTACGGCTTTTTCATGCTCTACACATTATTAACAAAGTAGCGGCGTATTCAGCAGACTATGCATTTTCATTTTGAATCCTCGCAATCCTTGAGGCAGTGAGGCAGCCAACAGCATTAATCTAGAATCATGCTCACGGTATATTTGTTCCTCTTTAAAATATATGTTTTGCTCAATTTTAAATTCAATATATACCCTACGTTGCTTTTAGCTTTGCTTTTATGTATTGTACTCAGTGTTTTTTGTAACCAGTACACGTACATAATATACTTTTGATAACAGAGGAACTACTCATACGCACTGTTGTGCAGAGACTTTGAGCAAACGCGGCCGTCTTTTTTTCACACACTCATGCAAAATATAGATCTAACGAGGGCTGTCTTTTATGTTTCAAACTTTGATCAGAAGTTTGACATTTTTTAGCACTGTCTTTCATTGCCTTCTATATTTTTATTTCATCTCTGCAGAGATGAAAGATAGTCCAGAATTGAATATTTTGTCTTACTTTACTTCAATGCCTATGCAATCGATCGAATAGCTGTTCCGAAACAAGCTATCTCCAAGAAAGTTAGTTATCTATCTAGTAGCGGAAGAGTTTATAGAGCCGATTACAGATTGTCTTGCACTTCGGATCAAAAGGGACGGATTTTTTGAACCACCAAAGCAATATACCCAACAGCCCTGACACCTAATGACTTTTTCTTGTACACGACAATCAAAAATATATTGCGAGATCAACGTTTCTCAGCAATAAAACAGGATATAAAAGCTTTCAAAAAACTGTATTCAAAAAAATGGAGAACATTTTGGACAAAAGTAAAACCATTCTGAATGTAGTTTTGTATAGCAATAAAGTAAATATGTAAAGTTGAGGTACTCTATGTCGCTTGTACAGGTACACCGCTTAAATTTGTTTCTAGGCAGTATGACACTTTGAAGCGCTCTAATTTGCAAACTACTTCAAATAATTTAATGATTAAAAACATAATTTTATATATCTTTTAAAGATCTATAACTTTTTCATACACATCATACCAAATACTGATCAGAGGGGTGGTGAAAATTACGACAAACTGCGTTTTAGTAACTTTGGTGCCCTCTACCGCTCAAAATATGAATTTCTGAGTATACCTTCCAGTACAAATAAAACTCGAAATTCAACTTTGAACCTTTTTTGCCTTGAAATTTTTTTGTACGACTTACAGAATTCGAGATGGGCCGAGAAAAATGTCAAAATAACGATAAACCCTACGGGGGCGGGAGGTCACCTTTTTTAATGGTCCTTAAAACAAGAGGCTGGAAAAATTCCACTGTGCAATTTTTTCCCGGTCAACCCCTTATTTAGTCTATTTGTACTATTAGACGAGCTAGAGTTTTCTAAGTCTTCAAATTGAACCATTGGAAATGAGTCAACAAGCAATTTCGAAAGGCCTTAAAGCAATTGGAATGATGCAGAAGCAAAGAAATTTGGTTTCGTACGAGTGGAAGCAGAGAGATGTTTAAAGACGTTTCTTCACTTGTGAACAGCTGATTCAAAGACACATTTGTAAGGGGATTTTAAATAGAATTGGGACGAAAAATCGTCGCTCTATGCTCCGGTGAAATTATCACATAGGGTCGGTATCGAAAGCAATTGTTGCATTTGAGCTGAACATTGAAAGAGAAACGCCTACAATACCAAAAGGTACACGACTCAGTCATCCTCCCGGCCTGGGCCTGGACACGCTTAAATGGGATATCTTACCTTACCCGACGAACTCTCCACATATTACTATATATCGAATTACCATTTGTGTCGATCCAAATTTTCCACTCTTATGAAGAAGTCAAATAATGGATTGATTTGTGGATCGCCTCAAAACCTTCATCGTTTTTTGGAGATGGTATTCGACAATTACCGAAAAGATGGGAAAAAGTGGTCGCCAACGGTAGGCACAAGCATAAGGAGACGTGGTAGCGATAGAAACGATAGTTGTCCGTCCATCCGTGTTTATTAGAGAACCAAACCTAGCAGCAAATGCTCATAATACCTTTTTAAATAAAGTTTGTTGAACTGAGTCGATATCTGCTTCCCGTTCCCCTGCAGATTTTCTGGCTCTTATGCTTATGTATATGTTGTAGGAGATATCCTAATAGCACCACCCCCCTTTGCCTATCCAACTAACTATTCGTTAGTATTTTTAGGCACTATTCAGAGTGACCAACTTTTGTGCGTAGGCTTTTTTTTTTCTTTTCGAGAAAAAAAGAGCATCCACGGGCAACGCCTCGACTGTAACATATTTTTAATAATTTATTTATGTAGTATTTCTGAAAAGTAGCAATTTAACTGTCAACCATATTATTTATATAATAATTTACAATCAAGTAAAGCATAAAAGCAAAAGACTCAAAGAAGAAGAAACATAATCAATAAACTAAGTAAAAATAGCACAAGAAAATTCTATAAATGAACTGAATTTTACAATGAGTTTGGTAATAGCATTAAAAAAATGTAATATTTTTGTTGTTTGTTGATTGTTAAGAAATATCTGCAGTAAGCTGGAACCAGCTGGTAGGTACTAGATACAAGCGCTTTATCCGCCAATACACGCTGCTTTTTAATGAAATGAAGGCCTGAGGCAATTGGCAACATGTTTACACATCAAGAAAGCAAGCTGAAGTTTCTTTGTGCCACGAATAAAATATAACTAAACAAAAGCAATTTTTATGCACCTCCAGCAATATAGTTTGCGTTTTCTTTCGAAGATACATTTAATTATCTTAGTCGCTATTCGATTAAGTCCCCTATAATAAGTATTTCATAGAGTACTTGAGTTTAAAGCTCAGTGAAGCAAAGCGTTTGGATGTGTTTGAGTGTTCTTCATAGTCGTGGGTGTGCGTGTTTATTGGCGTGTATATGATTGATTGCCTTGATAAACAAGCAAAATACATAAACCAGATTGAAAATAAACAAGCTAGACTAAAAATTTTAATGCAATTCCGCCAAATTAAAAAATATACCTACCTATTTAAAAAAAAATTTGTCATTCAATCAAATATTCGATTTCTATATGCATACAAAACCAACCCACAATGGTATGCAATAAATCACTTCAACTTTGTTACAATATGGCAGCTTAAAAAAAAAAAAAAACTCCTTAGGACTTTATTATACCATTTTTAGCAAACGTCACCCAATGTGGCGAGCACTGTACTAAATGTAATTAAAATCAGTTTACTGTGCATATAGCGCCCATACGGTTCAAGGCATAATTCCTTTATTTTTCGATGGTTTACTTAGATATTGGCATTACAAAAGTCTTTTTGTTACGAAATTTATTTAAAATCGTTTTACTATATTATATAGATAGGCCCCGATTGATCGAAAAATCCGCTTCAGGGCATAATTCGTTTGTCATTTGTTTCGGATGCTAGGCAGTCAAAATATTTTTTGATCGAAATCAATTTTGATCGAAATCGGCTCACTATGTGATATCACTCAAGTAAGAACATTCGGACAAAAAATATATTTTTTTTAGAATCAAATGAGTAGGACTGAGCATGGTACTGGGTACCCTTCCAAAAATATCGATATTTTTATCCAGTCAGCTACGGGCAAGCGGATGGAAAGCACATCGATTTTTGTGAGCCTCATCAACTTCAAGCATTAATGAAAATGTGGCCAAAATGAAGCCGCTTCTGGACGGGAAAAACATTCGATTTTGTTTTTGGGAAAAATGGGTGTTGGGTACTGAACTATTGTGCAGACGGGGACCGCCTTGACTGATTCTCATTTAATTTTTTTTTTTTGCGACTAAGATTCATGTATGCAGTAAATAAATATATGTATATTTTTTTGGGGCACAATGATTTATTTCAAGAATTAAGTCGCAATTGAAGCATTGTGCGAAAGGTAGTATTGGGTTAAACACTCATAATTCGGAGCATATCCGTCCAAAATAGATGCTCTTTGACATATGTCAAATTCAAAACTACTTGATTTTAGTCATGCGTCGTCTTACAACCGAACAGCGCGTATAAGTGGTACAAGCGTTCGATGAAAATTAGCGTTCCGTGAAAAAAACATATTTGAGGCCAGTGTCGTCAAAAAAAAGTCATCGAAAATTGCGATGTTATGCGCAGGGGCGTGTAGAGCCAGCCGCGGCGGCCATTTGGCCGATATTATTTTTCATACATTAATGAGTACTTTCAAGCTGGCATTTGGTACATACATATTCCCAATTTTGTTGGAAAATATTAGAATAAAATGCAATGAACAAACAAACCAACAGATGGCCCACCCTATACAATTTGACTGTATACCGAGCAGAGTGTACAATCGTTTGCATTGTGTGTGGAGTATTATATAATTTTTTATGGCTGCATCGTGTATGGCTTGGATATTATCCATGGTTGTTTTAAGTCAAATGCGTATAACTACGACGTATAGCGCTTTTTGGTTTGACGTCAAAATATTCAACTGGCAAGAAAAAAAGACCGAAAAGCTCCTTCGAGGAAGCATTGTAAGATATTGAGATAATTCGACGAACTGAATCTGATATGGTTAAGTTTTATGTGTCTAGCACTCTCCGAAATCTAGGTGTTTATTCAAATGGCGGACGAACAGACGGACGGGCGTAGAGATTTTTTTTATATTTTTTTTATTTTTAGTTTCTTATAAATTTAATTCATTCAAGCTAAAAAAAACTAATTGCATATGGCACCTAGTACATATAAACTAATAAACAATTTTTTTGCAAACGATGGACGGAGAGATGGACATGGTTCTGTCGCAACCTCTGTTACGCCTGTTACCTTGCACAAACTTAGTATAGCAAGTATTAAAAACAAAACCGCTTAACATCATATCCAAGAAAATATATTAGCTGTTATGTCATAAATCCCAACTAAGCACAAAAAACAAAAGCAAACTACGGCTTCAATTAGTATCCATCATGTACTACGTAACAAACACACCAAGACCTAGTTAAACTGAGTTTCAGGTATTTAAAGACACAGCGTATAAAAATATTACTGAGTAGAACTTTGGTACATGAGGCGTCCGTCAGGAAATTAGTTTTTGAACTAAAAAATAATTTTTGTATTCTTTTAAGTATAATGAATGAAATGTATGCTTTTTTTATACATTGCAGTGAATGGCAAAAAGTAGGACGGACCTAATCATGTGTAACTTAGATAAGCGTGCAGGGTGAAAATGCTGCTTGGCATTTTTCTCAGTATTTTTCGCCCACAGCAGCACTTAGATCAGAAACATTAGAGCGAAAGTTAATAGCTGAACTGTCGGATGAGTGGTGCTTGACAAGCGGCGATGAAACTGCGGTCTCAACCAAGACTTCTTAGAAGTAGTTAGTTGATGGTCCCGTTCTGCTCTTATAAGATTTCACGGCAATTGATTGCATTCCAGCTGAGGCGGATATTAAAATGTTAGCAAGTAGGCAAATGATTTTAACTTATTGTTTTTAAATTATTGCGGACCTGTGGGAAGGCTGCCTAAAATATCGCTACCATTCAACTCTTGTCAAAATGGCCAAAGATGTGTTTGTTGTTACTCTGTGTTTGACTTAAACTCATTCGTCTTTACGTATTATATATGACAAAAATGGTCTAAAAAACCTAATTCGATAATACGATAACCAAAAATATTGTGTGACAGTTAGTTACAAAAAAAATATATATAAAACTAAAATTAATAAATTTGTTTTAAGTACGACATGAAGATTTTGTGTGATTTTTTGTCTAAGTACTTAAGGAATGGTCAAAATTCAATTGTCAATAAAGCCACATATTTTCATAGAATTATCAGGAATTTTTTAAGGAGCAACAACTCATAAATAATGTTGAACGTCTAGTCTCTTGTAAGTGAAATTTTTATAAGATACAACAAAAATTACATAAAATTAGCCGACGACAGAAATGTTTGACATTATCAACTATGAGTTTTATGTTGGCCGCGGTATATTAAATAAGTTGGCAGGACGATCGTAAGTTATCGATATATCGACGATTAGCGTCGTTCGTTAGCGGCGTCGTTGTTGTTTTTAAGTCGGCATGGAGCAAGTTTCCATAGAAGCGTAACGTGCGTAATTATCATTTTGTTCACTTCTTAAGTTGTGTTTTTTAACATATTAATAATATATTTTTCAGTAAGTTATTTATTTTTGTCCAAGCCGTTTCATATTTGAACATGGGCAATATATAAGTATTTATATCATCTTTAGTTCAAACCTAAATCGCTATTCGACAAGATGCAATCGTTTCAAAAACCTGTTTGGTAGAGAACTTTCTATGCTAAAGGTCATCAAATTTATTCTACCAAAAGAGTTTTGTTTTGAAATTGTAGCATAAAAAAGTGAGCAACAACTAAACAATAATATTCCATATACTCTCCCCTATATGCACCGAATGTTTTTTCAAAGCATACTACTGCAATCAAATTGAAAGGTGGAATCGATAATTTTTTCTTTCTGTAACTTTTTAGCACTGTTAGTGACAGTTGTGCGAAATTTCACGTAAAAATATTTATTAATGTTTAAGATACACTTCGTTTTGTGAGGTGCTACGATAATGCGCCGTCTCACACGGCACTGGTTCTTCGTGAGTATTTCGCCATAAATTTAAGAAACATCGTGCCACAACCTGCTTATTCACCTGATTTGGGTCTGTATAACTTCTGGCTATACAGCAAACTTAATTGAGAGGGGAAGGAAGGGCATTACTTTGAAGGGGATAAAATAGATTTAGATAAATAAATAAAGATTTATTTCAATTTGATCACAGTAGAAGGTCAAGATTTTTTTTTTTTTGGTAGTAACTCCAAAGTGTAAAAAAGTTGATATACATATGTAATCCTACATGAATCTTTACTTCGATTTGCTTAAATAAAGCTTTTTCACGAACAGACTTAAATGTACGTACTTGATGGCTGTTAAAATTTTTGCAGTATTAGAAATTAAACTTTGGCATTTGTGCCTATACATTTATCAGCTAGATTAATTACATTTTGAACGAAAGTGAAAAATTATTGAATCAGATGCACCTTTTAACCAAATATTATGCTGCTTGAGCGAAGAACATGGCTAGGTCACAACTAAATTGAAGACCAGCAAGGTTACAATGGTACTCGTTACTTTAATATTATTGTTTTGCACCAACTTAATATACACACTCTACTTGAGGTATACGGTAAAAAATATTAAAAACTATTATTTTTTTATAAAACATTTCAAATATTGTTATAAATAAACAATATATGAAACAATTGTCAACCTGCATGCGAGCACTATACGAGTGCAATGTATATATATGTCAAATAGTATTAAGTATACGCAACGATAGGCGACACGCGCTCTGGCTTAATGAGTTTTTGCTATGGAAATTTATTGTGCCAACACTGCGGTACACTAAACATGAACAAAAAAGAATAAAAATAAAAATTATAATATATGAATTTTTGTTTCATTGCAGTCTCGGAATATTGTCGCAATACGGGCACCTCTACACGGCGTCGCATGATGACGCAGCATTGTTGGAACGAAATGCACGAGTTGCATCCACTTAAGTAAGCGAAGAAATTTGTGTTTCAACAAAAAATCGAGTGCAACATCCTTGCACAAGCGAAACAGGGTTAAGCAGAATAGCTTTTTTTGTTTTTACTTTACATTTTAATTGTATACCAAACGAAAGAAAAGGTTAAATATATAAAGAGACTATCTCTAAGTGTTTGTGATGTTTGTAAGTCATGTAAAAGAAAAAGTATGTTAAATTAAACGTAAATGTATTTATGATATGATATACAACTACGGCGTGGCGAATGTTAAATACCCTGACATATTTTTTTATACATACATATATATAAGGCGGTTGAAGATTCTCACTATTGTGGCAGAAACAAAAAGGACTAAGCAAACTTGTTCTTTTTAACAGCTTATATATGTATATTTATGTATATTCAAAAATAAGACCATGAAAAATTTTTTGCATAATCGTTCTTGTAATAACTGTACGATTTATGTGTAACTTTTGCCGATTGTTAAAATATATTATGTAGTAGCAAAAATTGTTTAAATCAAATGCACTTGGTAAAGTTTTATTAAACCTCTTTTTGTTTTTATTTAAAAATCCAATTAAACAAACATTAACAATTTTTTGTTAAAATTTAAAAAAAGAAAAATATTTTAACGTCTATGCTATAAGTTCGACATAAAGAGTAGTAAAAATATAATATTAAAAATGTTTAACTGCAGAACTTTAAATATTTTACGGTTGTACTGTACTTACTCAGCAACCAGAATTAACACCAACCCACCCCCAGACTTATCTGACGCACAGTGCACAGTAGTCAAAGTTCCCATATTTTACAATAAACTCAAAAAGTGAAGTTGCTTTCAAAAACTTCTGCTCATAGAACATAACTTGCAAATACAATTTTATGAAGGGAAAGGGGTTCGTTGACTCCAAAAATTTTGTAGTTTTTTCTCAATTTCTTGCGATAAAACCAGATTTTCTCTGCAAAAACACAATTCAAAATTTATGAATACTATCTCGTGCACATATCAAAAATGATTAAATTAAGTGGATTCGGGTGGATTTGCTAATTTTGCATCAAGAAACACTATCATAATAAGGTCATGACCACTGTTTTTTGCATGTTTTCAATTCATTTAAGCTTTCCAAATACGGTACTTCAGCTTTTTAATTTTTTTTTTTTTAATATTTACCAACACTAGCTTAATCTGGGACCGCCCACATATAAACTTTTCTACATGGACTTATGAAATTTTTTTTGGAATTTCTTCTAAAGGAAATTTCACCAATATTAGGTGTAATTGTAAGAGTATTAAAATGTTTCTAAGTTGTTGACAAAAAACATAAATTTAACAGGAGACTGGGCTGCATAAAAAAGTTATGCCTTATTTTAATGATTTTAAAAGTTTTTGAGTGACGTAGAGATTGCAAAAAAAAACTAACTTTATGACAAAAAGTCACTATGTTCGACCACTGTGCAGTGTTGCATGCAAACTATAATCTTTATCTGTTTTTACAATATATGCGTCATATTAAACCAAAAAAAATTTTCTGCATTATTAACTTAAAAGTTTAACAGATTAAGTTAAAAAAAAAAAAACACCCACATATGTGTTATAAATAAGTAGATTTAATATAATATCTTTAACTGGAGTTTACCGGACATACAGTACTTGAAAGTATATGAAATACTTGATTGTAATTTAAAATACATCAAACGATTATTTGTCAAACATTTCAATTGAAATGATTTTTAAATATATGTTAATCAGTGTTTAAATTAACCCAACACAAAAATTCGAATAAAAATGTTATAAACATTATGTTAAAAAATTAGACTACATGGTTTTAAAATTATTGGGAGCTTAAATTTAGTTAATGAACTAATTGGGACTAATTTGCATTTTATACCATGTACCTTAAAACCACCAAACTTTCGGATCACATTTATTATTTTTGTTTATTTAAGGGCTACAACCAATGCGCAGTTGAGCTTAAAATTAAAAAAACTAAAATAAAAAAACTTAAAAAACGAAAAAAAGTATGGATTAATAGTTTAACTCTAACTCGAGCCTGAAGGGTGAACTTTTTAACATTCCATATTAAATCACGAAAAACAAATAAATAAATTAACCATTTATTTCTTTGTCGTAATGCCAAAGGGTATCTCAAAGTTGGCACAGCCAACTTTAACGTTGGTCATTTCAAATTTATATTATCATTTTAGCACAAAATATTTGCATATATATTAGGTTATAAATAAATTTTTGGAGTGTTAATAATGTGTACCAGTTTTTCATGTGGTTTTCTTGTCTGTAAAAAAACTTCTGACAGTTGGCTGGACTAAATTCGTTTTGCGTAAAAGTTTTAGACAGGCTGAAGTCATTTGACAAATGTTGACCACATAAAAGTTCAACAATTATCTAATTAGTTTGAAGTTTATTTCAAACTTTCTAAATATTGCTAATTTGTTTCTAATTTCTTTTTTAACCTTTTATGTTATTTTAAGAGCCTTAAAACTTAAGTCTTGTTGGGTACAACAAGTTGAAAACAAAAAAACCACAACTAAAAATAAAGCTGCAAGCCAAGACAAGTGAGCCTCTACTCTTCATAATAATGCATTGTGTTCATAAGTTAATTGGTAACCGGAATACGCTGTGATTATGTAGATTTCGACAATATTTGAAACGTCAAAAAGAGTGCGATAATTGGTGTTCTAGAAGTTTCGAATCGATTTCGAATCGTTTTCTTCGAAACGGTGCAATTTTGACCGGTTTTTCTATCCCTTAAGCTACGTCGGAATATACGTACAGCAGATGTTGAGTGAGATGGTGATGGTGACTCCTAGGAGTCAGTTTAAAATTTTTTTTTTAAATTACAGAATAATTGTATTGACATATTAAGAGATAGAAATTGTAATAACGCGCTGTCTTTAACTTTTCATTAAAAGATATTTATTTCGACCAACCGCTCACTTTCTATTGTATTTTTCAGAAGATTTAAGTTCTTTTAATAAATCGAAATTCGATATATTTCGAAGTAGTGGCCCAAAACGTCTTCCTGGAGGTTCCGCTTTCACTTTTAAAGAAGGTTTAAATTCTATTTTAAAGGTTCTCGAAGCGACTCGATAGTATTACGGACTGCGTGAATTTTTGAGCCTTTACTGCACTCAATGGAATTTATAAACTAAATCTAAAGCATTCCTTGATTGTAATATCCTGTACCTTTTTTCTAGAAAAAATTATATTCCTGCATATTCCTTCTAAGAACTTTCCAATTGAAATGTTTTTTTCTTGTTTGAAATATTCGATTTCTGTAAGTTCCGTACATTTTTACCGATTTTGATGAATATCGGAAGTTTCGTCACAGAAGTTATTTTAAGTATATGAGGTAGTTTCAAGTTCATATGTTGAGGGGGGTGAAATTAAAACCATGACGCATAGCTCTGCTAAGTTTAAAAAAATATTGAACGGTGTAGCTAAAAGGCGCAAAATTTTATTGGGGGAAACGAGGTAAGATATTGATATGATTCAACAAACTTCATCTGCTCAGGATAAGTTTCGTGTCTCTAGTTCTTATAGTCTCTGAGATCTAGGCGTTCATACAGACGGACGGACGGACGGACAGACGGACAAAGCTCAATCCCTACCCGAGGTTATGATAAGCATTTTGGTAAAAAGGACTTGGGGTCTGACACGCCTCCTTCTATCCGTTACATACACTGCATAAATCTAGTATACCCTTTGTACAGTGCTGGAGAAATATCGATGTTGGCCAATATCGATGTTTTCGATATTTTTAACTTCGATACATCGATGCATCGATACTTTCAGCACTACTTTGTACCTATTGGTACTGGGCATAAAAAGAAAAATAAATGTAAAATTTTACAAAACAATGACTATCCGACATCATATCAATTTCACAAATATATGTATTATATAATATCAAATCACTTCGTTTTTGAAAGCACAATTTTATTGAATCCCATTTTATACGAATATTAAAAATAAAAAACTTAGAAAACTTGCAACATATTCCATGAAGTGCTATACTGAAGCAACACCCAAGCCACTTGAAATCGCAAGTCAAGTCACAAAGGTCCTTTACTAGATTGCGTTTTAAAAAAATTAAACATGCAATATTGTGCATGAAGTATTATTTATAAGCAGCCCACAGCAGGAACCAACTGGAAATAATCCTACAAGTCGTGGAAAGTATCGCATATTTTAAAAATAAGACTTTGTGCACAATTTCAGTTTCGGAATTGACAATTCAATTTATACAACATCAAGAAAAAACAATAATCGGGTATTATCAATCATGTATCATTGCATACAATATAAACAGATCAATCATCTTAAATGATTTTCTCACTTGTATTACACGTTTTCAAACATATTTTTTTAAGTAAGTATATTTAAAACATTTCCATATTAAAGTGTTTCACCGCCAGCCAGCACTCAAGTTAAATATCTTAAACTTTTTAGTACATTTAACGCACATTAATAATTGTATGCATTACTGTGTCAAACTGCTTAGGTTTTATTTATTTATTTTCGCTGTATTCCCAGTGTGCATTTGTTTCTGTGTGTGTGTGTGTGTGTGTGTGCTTACAAGTGGTGCTTACAATTTTCAAGCACTGTGCATAATAAAAATTTAATTTAGCATTTAATGTACCAACAAGCCGCATTTACCTTTCCTCCATTCAGTTAGATCCAGAAGTATCAAATTCAATCAAAGTTACGTATACGCACCTTTAACCTATTCAGCTGCATACATTTTGGTGGAAAGCCAGTTAAATGTAGATTATAACATAAAATTCAATTTAGCGTGGCAGTTGCCTTTTGCCACACAAATGGCACACTAAAGCTATATGTAGTTTATATAAGTATATATATATTTTATTTATACTCCAAAAATTATTCTGCTTTGTTAAATTTAATTGTTTGATATTTTATTAATATTGCAGCCCTGATATAGACATGAAATTTCACAGGAATAACATTTTGTTAAACCAATTAATTGATGTGTACCATGTTGTTTGATGAGGGTATTTTTGGGAAACCATTTTGTATGAAATTTTGTTAAGGCAATTTTCTAACTGCTTAAAAAGTTTAAATTACTTCATTTCAGAAAAGTCGTGAGACTTTGCGACTACAGTATATCCTGCACTTTCATTAATTTTTATAGGGTTCACTTACATCTATCTATTTTCCGAGTCTGCTTGCAGGGTAGGTTAGGTTAGGTTGAAGCGGCCGCTGGCTTAGACCAGCACACTTAGGCCTAGACTGGCCCGTTGTGTTACCGCACGGATCTCTGTATCTTTTACCCTTTTTCCTTTATGAAAAACTTAGAAGGGTCCCCAGCCTGTTGCTACGATGTGACCTGCAATCTTCCTCGGGAAAGTAGTTTCTAGCTCTGCTAGATTGTGAAGGAAATAGTTTCCCAAATACTCTTTCCTGCGTCTGCTCAGAGATTCGCAGGAACAAAAGAAGTGCTCTACCGATTCTACCTCTTCCTCATCTTTGCAGCTTCTGCAAAAGTCATTGTTCGGAACATTTAGTCTGGCTGCATGTACCCCGACAAGCCAGTGTCCGGTGATCGCTCTGACAACCGCCGAGCACTCTGATCGAATTAGTCCGCAAAGCTTGGAGGAGCGTTTTGCGTCTATTTTTGGCCATATTTGGCGACTGAGTCTACAATAAGGTGTATTGTTCCACATTCTTTGGGCATGGGAACTGAATTTTTCCCTTCTTTGTAGCTTGAAAGGGGCCAACGACATACGGATATCCTTCTTATCCGGTAGAAGGGTAGTGGTCGTGCCGTGTCTGGCCAACTCGTCTGCTATTTCATTGCCTGTAATATTTTGGTGTCCTGGCACCCCCAGATTAGGCTAATAACAAACTGCTTTGCCATCTCTTGAATAGATCTGCGTCAGTTGTTGACTGTCGTTGTGTTGGAGGATAGCGTAAAGAAGCTAATGCAGTCCCTTTGACCTGGTTGACTTTCCATCCACGATTCCCTAGAAGGGATAGTGGTGGTGAGCGTTGAGGTACTCTATAGGTATACAATAATCAGTAATAGACACACTTGTGTCCTCTTTTAGAATGGACGAGTGTCCGTATCCCAAGACCGCCCAGCATTTGGCATCCTTTAGGTTAAAGTGGCAATTTCTTTTGCCATTAAAAAGATGGGTGGTGTATTTGTGATGGCATTGAGCGCATCACTCGAAATTGTTTTTAGGGCACCTGTGATATTTTGTTGTGACATTCTTTGCACCTTATAAGAGCTGGCCACCATATGGATACGCCATACAAAAGTATGGGTCTTACTATGGCGGTATACAGGCATCGGACCACCAAAGGGGACATTTGAGTCCTATTGTTCTCTTACAGGAAAAAAAAGCTGTGTACGCTCTCTGTCAGCAATATTTGGATTCCAGCTCAGTTTCTTATATAATACAAGCCCCAAATATCTTGCCCTATCACTGAAAGACTGGATGGAATCATTTATTCTGGGTGGAGATAGATTTGGGTTCTTATACCTTCTCGAAAAGACGATAAGCTCCGTTTTTAAAGGGTTAACGTTTAACCCGCTTTCGAGTGCCCAAAGTGTCAGTTCTTTTAGTTTTCCCGTCATCAGGTCACAAAGGGTCTGTGGAAATTTTCCATTCAGCATTAGGACCACTGCTTGCAGGGTAAAGCAGGCAAATGTCAAAAAGATGAATGCAAGTGAAGAACATAAGACGCAGATTTTGACAAATTTTCATCTTCCTAGGCTCGACATGGCTGAATCGATTCATTTTATCGTCCTCAGCATTTTGTTGCAGTGTTGCCATTTTAGCTTGTTTATAGCTAGATCTAGCATATTTCAAAATTGAAATGCTTATAAATTTTTCTAAAGGCTTATAGCTTTAAAACGACATTTTTCTTTTCTTCACTTACTCAACGATAAGATTTTACTAGCTCATATCAAAATTGGCATTCTTAAAGGCGATCTTCCCACACCAACAAGATTGGATAGATTTGGGAGAGATGCTTAAGTTCTATTAAGCATTTGATAAAGCAACCAAGGGCAAGCAAAAAAAAATTTAGTTTCTTGATTACAGATTCGGATATAAAACCTCTTAAATTAAGCCCTTTTTTAGCATATTTATTTTGACTTTTTTGTTCAAATCAAGCTTATTTTGTTTGTTCTAAATAAAAATGTTTCCCCCGAATGTAATATAACCGCGTACCCAAAGTACAGGGTATAACACAGTATTGCAATGGAGATACGTTAAATAACTAAAAGGCTAATATAAAAGGCTTTAGTGTTGCACAAGTGTTGACAGTCATATTAAATGTTTGAGTTGAAAAATTTCCGAGCTTAGCAAGAATCATGTACAAACTTAGTTTACGAAGATTAGACTCTTTAAAACATAAATGTTTACAGGAACCTTACATTTGTTTAGCAATTTATGCGCTTAATCGCATCTCTTTGTTTTAGAATTTTAAGTTTAACTTTATAATTTTAAAAATTATGCAAAAGAATGCATGACCTTTTTATTTTACTTATAATAGTTATTATAATTTGTATTGGACGGGATGTGAGTGTACGGTGCATCCACTTTTCACAAAAAAGTTATTATCTACGGTGACATGGCACAACGAGTCCTTGTGGTAACCGTATATTAATTTTGTAGCTGAATTTAGGGGGTGTATTAAATTTACACAAAAGTATGTAACTTAGAGAAGACGTTGGAAGCCCACAAAAGTGGTTTTCAATATGGTAGAAACCGATTAAACCAATTTTATAGATTTATTTTGTACTCTTACTTATTACATTTTAATAAACAAAGGAAAATTGTGGCTCATTGAATAGAGGTATGAATAGTTATGGTGGTCAAGAAATTCTACTGCTGGTGACTTTATTTTAATGTAGCACCCATCTTATTGAACAAATAGCTTATAAACTACATATAGATACATTTTCCAAATTATGAATTTACTAATATTTTAAGCCAATGGCTTTCAGGTATTGGTGAGGTCCAATGGACTCAATCGAAGCAGTTTAGCACAACACCAAAAAACATACAAACACCCGTGGATCTTGCATATACGTATATGTGTTAGTTCTGGAGAAAATATCGATGATCGAAGTTTAAAATCTCCATATATTGATGCCAACAGTCACATAAAAAGAAAATTAAATGGAATTCTGGTTGTTTTTATCTTTCTCCAAAACTTCACACAACCGGCTTGGAGGGGAAGCATTCCTATCAGGCAAATAATTTAACGAAATGGAGCTCCAAGCTAGTTCGATAGCTTGGAAAAGTGATCCACTAATCCATTTTAATAGATAGTTATATCCTATCATCAACCAAACATTTTTTTGCGGAGGTCAAAAAATAGTAGCTTTAACTATCAAGGTCGTCTAAATTAAATTTGTTTTTGTTAACAAAGGCTACGCAATGAAAGTGCGAAATCCAGGTTATATCAGTGTGACAAAAACTGAGGAATCCAAATATTTTAACCGAACCAAGTGATGGCTTTCTCTTAAGATTTAATATTGTTACAAAGTTGGCATTCGAAATAACATGACGCAAAGTTACGCGACTTGACTTAATGCAAATTTTTTGAAAATTTTACGAATTTCTTATTATAATCCGCTTTATCGCATTAATAAGCACACTGTATGTGCGTCCTTTCATGTTAATTGTATTATTAATTTAGGCTCATAAGTTTAAAATCAGGAGCGTCTTGCAATATCCTTGCAAGATTTAATTTGTCATATGACACATTTCAATACATTATCATTTTGTCCTCGAGCTATGGGCATTTTCCAAGAGAGTATACAGGGTGTCCTATTCAAGTGAAGAGAGTAGTAGTAGCAGTAGTAGTTCGTTATTTTTTTACACTCTATTTTTAATACACTCGAGGCGTTGCCCGACAATGTAATGCCCTGTACCCTTACGTTCAAAAAATCTTGAAAGTATCATTTTTTTTTTTCGTGCGAATGAGTGTCTATAACCCCTTAAATTACGCCTATTTTTTTACTTACTTTTTTTTTAAATCTATCTCACTTCGTCACAACTTCTGGCAGCAGTAACACTAATCAGGCTATGCGAATCAATTTGTTTAAAACAATACCTAACCTTTTGCATAAATCTATACGCATGAACTATTGGGAGGGATAAAAAGAATTTCATTTATGTGGTTATTGAGATTTTACTCTCCAGTCCTAAAATAAAAGCCTTTTGCATTCATTCAGATGACACACAGAAAAAACCATTTCAATAAATGCGACTTACTTAATAAAAATGTTTAGAAACTTTTTTAATATTTATTCCCAGCTCCAGTAATAATTAGAAATATTTTAATAGCTCATACCTTTCTCGCTGTCGTTGTGCAGTGTGCCCACCATGCTGCCAAAGAAACGTTTATCCAGTATCTGCAGTAGCTGTAGAGCCGTAGAATGCACCTCAACCCGTGGACAGCCGGTCATTAGCAAGGTCACAGTAATGACGGACGTATAATGGTCGCATGGGTACTCCCTGTAATTTAGAATTAGCATATAATTAGAGAAACGTTTAGTTAATCGGCTACAAGTTCTAACCGCTCCTGCGTTTAGATGCATAAATTATTTGAAGCACTCAGAAAAAGACATTTACGGGCTTTTGCGGTCTTAATGTACATAGCTAGCTAAGTAAAGTGCCGTAAAACATAATTTAACAAAGACTTTTACTATATTTACCCAGCCATGTACAGACAAGTGTAAGTTCAATAAGTTTTTGCGGAGGTCAAAACAAATAAACTGTAAAGAACTGAAATTGTCAGAAACTGACACAAAAAGTACTATACGAGTAAAGATAAACAACAAATACAAGAACTAACTGACATTTTATACACACATGAAGACAACCGACAATTTCGATTTCGTATTTGATTAAAATTTAATCGAAATTGGGCATCTGTTGACAAGTGCATGTCCAATCAGCAGTTCCAACAAATCAACTACAACTAAATGTCGTAGATGTGTGTATCTATGGGTTTGGTTTAAATTGTGGCAAAAACAAACTCACGGATTTTATTTTTCACTTACATTGAGTTTTGAATTCTTAAATCAAAATCGATTTTCACTTAACATACAAAACGCATCAACTACAAACCCATATAAGCATAAAAATCTAAAAAAAAAAGAGGAAAAAAAAAAGAAACCTGGTCAGATGATATACGACAGTGTACTACACTGCAAAAATTTTCTTTGCCTTACCATAAGTTAATACCTGCCAATGTGTTCATATCAAACTAGCTAGGAAATCTAAAGAAGACTTGAAGATTAACTCGAAATTGGTTCAGAAAACCAGAGGCAAACTCAAATATAGATATATGACAATAGAACACAGTCTCCTTTTGATGGATCTTGGGACACTACTTAGAGGCTCTGAACCCTTCTGTGGCAGACTAACCACCAAACAACTGCTAAGAGAAGTGCGAATAGCAAACAAAACAGACTGGATCGTTACCTCCTCGGCTCCTATAACTTGAACAGAGCCAAAAAATTCCCAATTGACTAGGTTACTTACGGGACACTGCAGACTCAGGAAACACCTAAGTAACATTGGTATTGGGAATTTGAACACATTTGAAATTTAGGGAGAAATCTCCCAACACATACTTGCAGAGTGTGACGCCACAAGAAGGCTATACCACTTTGGCGAGCATAGAATATCGATGCAGGATGTCATCCGACTAGACACAGCCCAAATAAATAAGTTTGTCTCGGAT
The DNA here is from genome assembly GCA_018150985.1 of Chymomyza costata. NCBI lineage: Eukaryota > Metazoa > Arthropoda > Insecta > Diptera > Drosophilidae > Chymomyza > Chymomyza costata. Next base: position 88,671 of record JAECWU010000027.1, read on the forward strand.
ATGGGGCTAACGGAGGAGCACTAGGGTTAGAAGGATCGCAGTGCAGCTTTCTCAACAATATTATTTTTATTAATACCTTGCCTATTTTCACAAAAAATTTAAACACTTTGCTATATAAGGATCACACGAGTTCGTATCAAGTTTGGAGTTCCCAGTTTCTCTTTATATAAATATTGTCTTTGGAAAGTGAAGGATTGTTGCAGTTTATAGTGGCCAAGAATTTTCTAAGAATAAAGACTTACAGGATATAGCAGAGTTAGGAGAAGAAATCTTGTGTTTAGCGAACTTGCTGAATGAAATACCAAATCTCTCTATGGAGGAGGCATAGAATCGCGAAAGATGATATTAGTTCATTCATTCCGAATTAGACTGACTGAGAGGAGCTTTGGGTCAAGCAGGTTTAAAGCACTCCAAATTACTTAGTTTAGGGCTAACAGGGAGAAAAATAGATCGTTAAGCTCGCTATGCAGCTTTCCCACTGAATTACATTATTATTGTTATATACGCCGAATTCTGTTTTTACACGGTAGATACGTTCCAGAAAAAAAGTGTAAAAAAAGACATGAAGTACATCTTAAGGAAGACGAAGAAACATGGCTCGTTAAATCGAGTTCAAATAATGCTCTTCTTTTGGATCAATCTGATGTTCCTTATTCTCAGGCCCAACGAGAGAGGGGAAAGAGGAGGAGGTTTCTCAGGAACCCGGTGTAATACAAAAGGTGTAATAAAGGGCCGGTACATTTCCCCCCCGGGCCCGGAATTTCTCTCTGCGGTCCTAGTCATGTAATTCTGTGTGTTCTTAAGGACGGGCTGGCAATATGATGTTGATGCCCGAGAGTCAATGCCAAAGATACAAATATTGCAGAAATCTAAAATATGCTTTCACCGTATGGCTAAGGGTATCAGGAGTACAAAATGACAAAAAGTGTGCAACGATTTTTTTTTTTATTAAACTTGATAAAAACACACATTTCTCAAAACGTTCAAAGTGTCTGTGGTAAGAATGTAGCAATTTGTTTATACAAGGAGCACTTTGCATTTATACTTGAATGATTCAATTGCTACTCTGCAGTAGCGTATCGAAACTTTTACCATGAGGGGGTTTTGGATTTTTGATTTCATTCGCCCGATGAATTTCGATTAGTATACTTTTTATATCAAATTTTGTGCCAAATTCGTTTTGATTCGTTTGTGTCTGAAAACATTGTTACCAAATTTGGCAAATATATATGTATCTTTGGGATTTTTTGAGCAATTTACCGGATTTTGCACCAAACACACTATATGAAATAGTCAACCGATTTTGATCAAATTTGATATAGAGCTTGAGATCTCTAAAAAACTTTCGAATGGCAAATGTGTTGCGATATCTTTATAAACAAACGAATTATTAATCTAAGACTTTAGGTTTTAAAAACAAATTGACATTTTTCACTTTTTACAAAAATTCGGGTTATTTCCACATTTTTTCCCCGAAAAATTTCATAATCCATACTCGAAATGAGTTCCATGAAAAAATTGTTGGACTTCATTTTTGGTTTCAGCGTGCCATTTTACTACGGAAACGAGTAAAACATGTTTAGGATACACTTTGCTGTAAACTAGTGTAACTATTGCTCATAAGCTTTTTTCAAGTCAGCAATTGTTTGGGTTTAATGGCTCGGAAGAGGCAACCATTATGGTCTGTATCCAGTCTCGACTTTAAAGAACTGTTGCGGTTGACTTATATGGTTGTTTGATTATCTCATTTAAAAAGAAAAGCGAATCGGAGCAAACTCAGGGAAAGCTATTTTACAAAATTTATACTTAGAAAATTTAACATAATCGTAATAGTCTCTGCAATAATGAAAATTGGAAAATAATATGTATGCTACAAGTTGTCGACCAATTTGAGAACAAATTAACATTCTTAAATCACTCTTAAGAATCAAATAATTAAATAAGTGACTAAATATATTTAAATTATTTTTGAACAGTAGCAAATCTTTGCTGCAATTCTCGTAAAAACGTAAACATTCAGATATAAGAGTCCGAAAACTTACATCTAGAAAAGTTCTGATTTGCAGACCAACCAAAGCCAAAATCTTTAGACATATATACATATACATATATATCATCACAGTATTACTTTATACAAATCCTCCATCATCAGTATTATCGTATTTTGCTTTACATATTTATATTAATCCCATTTTCTTAGTTTTCACGAAAAAAAAAAATTATTGGAATGAAATCAATGTAGAGGCGTAAAATTCGTCTTTAATAACTTGTTTGCTAAATTTTATAATTTTCACGCACCTAGGAGGAGCGTGGCATCATGTTGCGTATACGCAACGCTGGTGCATTGCATTTTTCATTCATGATGATTTATTTAAGAAGGAATACAACTTATTTTTTAGTCGAAAAGACAAAGAATTTGCATTTTTTGTTCAAAATGTGGTGTGTCCACATATGCTAGTGTGTCTGTCAGGGTGTGTTTTGCAGTATGGCGGAATAAGAAGAAAAAGGAAGCCTAAATATATAGCTTTTTAACAAAAAAAAAAAAAATTGCCGATAGCCCACACACAAGTCACTTAAGAATTTTTAAAGCTGATGTTGCGTGTGCGCAACAGAGGAAGAAAATGGGTTATAAAAAATATTAACGCTTTGGGGAAAGCAAATTAACACGTTTTGCGACAAAGTGCGCAACTCCTCCAGCCTTAAGCAATGGAATTTCTTGACATTTTGATTGCTATCCAAGTTTTATACTGCTTTGCATATAAATGGACATCCCAAATGTCTTTGCGCGTCAAAGAATTTAAACTACTCAGACAAGTAATCTTAAAGGTTTACGTTATGTCATCTATTTTTGGACTATATAAAATGTTTGGTTAAAACTTTGCTTAAAATAAAAACAGTTTTGAAAAAGACACGCCATGGCATGCCTTAAGGTAAGAGTTATATAAAGTTTGTGAAAATGCATGCTACATAGAGAAATGACGACGGAAACCTTCCGGACGGAAACAACTCCATCATGGTCATGGAAAATGTGATACAGTCGAGGTGTACTACCCTGTATCTTTTCTTTCTTGAAAACTTTCCAATTGGATTTTGATAAGAATGGGGGTAAGTTTCAAGTGCATATGTTGAGGGATGTGGCAGAAAACACGGTATATCGACTGCAGGGGCGTGTGGGTCGCATCGATAAAATGTCAATGTGGGTTTGTTTATTAGGGCCAAAAATTCTTGATTCTAGGTAATTTTTTTTAACATTATTACATAAAGCCAAATATTGATGCAGTTTATGGGCAAAGGGGCGTGAAATTATTACAGTTTAAGCTCTAACTTCTGTTGTAATTGCTCGATGTTATTCACTTTTGACACACAGATGCATGTAATCATAACGCATAGCTCTGTTAATTTTTAGGTAAAATATTAAGGGTGTTGCCTAAAAGCGCGAAATTCTATTGTACTAGTGGAAAACGGGGTAAGTTATTGAAATGATTCAACAAACTTCATCTGCTCAGAATAAGTTTCGAGTCTGTAGCTCTTATACTCTCCGAAATCGAGATGTTCATACAGATGGACATGGCTCAATCGCTACCCGAGGTTATGATATGCACGAATATAGTATGTATACCCTTTGTACCTGTATTGGTAAGGGTATAAAAAAACCTATTATTTGCGCCAAATTTTTGCATTGATACGTTGAGGATTGTCAGCGTATTCAAGGAAAATGGATTGCTCACAGTGGGGGACCGGACTGCCCACAATTTTTAAAAACTAAAACTCTTTAAATAAAAAATGTTTTTTTAAACAAACATTTCTTAACAAAATTATAAAATTTTCTTATTTTTGTTAAAACACTGCTTTTAATATAATGTAAATATGAATCGAATCGATTCGGTGCAACAAGGTGAAAACAAAAACTAGATCTCAGAGACGGTATGAGGTAGAGTAACCAAATTTTCAGGTTACATGCCCTATTATGCCACAGGAGACATAGGGGTTTTTCGGTGCACCTCGAAACAAGAAAAACAAAACAAAAGTTTAAGATAGATCATCGCTTGTTTATGAAGATATCGTAACCAAATATGCTTTCAGAAGTTTAAGAGCAAAGTACTAAATTTTATCAATATCGATTGACTATATTATATAGATCCGGGAGCTTTACAATGGTGCTAATTGCAAGGTCCGCTTTAAAGGCGTGTTAAGCGACGAATTTGAGCCTGGTACTGGGGTGAAACAAGGGTGTGTCGTTTCGCCTACGCTGTTTTTGATCCTGCTGGATGGTGTAATGGATCAGACAAACCGAGACCTTCCCTGCGGCCTTAGGTGGAAACTCGATGAGGTATTAACAGACTTGGACTATGCAGATGATATCTGCCTGCTAGCGCAGCGGTTTGACGACATACAAAGGAAACTTCACTGCCTAGCTGAAAACGCCTGTAAAGTTGGTTTAAGAGTCAACATAAAGAAGACGAGGTTAATGCGCATCGTCTCCAGCAACACAACACCACTCCTATTGTACAACCAACCCATAGAAGACGTTGACTCCTTTACGTATCTTGGCAGCATAGTCTGTAAGGATGGTGGATCCACTTTAGATATAACCGAACGCATCAACAAAGCGCGATCTGCCTTCTCATCGATGACCAGAATCTGGCGAGCGCACAATATAAACACCAAAACAAAGCTCCGCATTTTTAAATGCAGCGTACTGTCAGTGCTCCTCTACGGTTGTACCACATGGAGCACAACACAAGCAACACGCAGAAAACTACAAGCGTTCATCAATAGATGCCTCAAGCGGATTTTGAGAATTTTTTGGCCCACTTGGGTTACAAACGAGCAGCTACTTAGTCTAGCTGAAATCCACCCGATCGAGCTAGAAATCCGAAAAAGGAAATGGTCAAGGATTGGCCACACTCTAAGACGGCCAGCCCAAGACATTGCAAGAGCAGCACTCGAGTGTCCACGAATCACCTGGATAAGAATGGTCCGAAATGAAGGAGCTGGTCAACATATGACATGGAACCAGCTCAAACTATTGGCAAAAGACAAAAGTAGATGGAGAGAATTTGTTGACGCCCTATGCTCTTGTTGAGCTTTCATATAGCATAATCAAGTTTTTATATTGTATGAATAAAGGAATATATATATATTATATAGCTCCAAAGGGCCGATCGGTCGAAACGTTTTGGTAATATAAAGATTTTAGGAATATACCGAATTTATTTGTTTCTCAAAGTTATCCGCACCGTACTTTAACGAACGCCATCTTTTTTTGTTTCTAAACTAGCAAGCCGCTTTGGTATTCTTATATCAGTAGTGGACTTTGTTTTTTTTTCACCTAGTATTGATAGGCGAAATTATAAATTTACTAAAAAACAAATTAAAAAACGATTTTGGTAACCTTTGGCCAAGAAATGTCTTGAGACGCTTAAGAATGGCACAACTTGCACTTGCATCGGAGTTTAAATTTTTATTTGACTGGACAAAAATTTATTAATTGAAGCACAGATGTGCAATGCCCAAAAAAGCATAGGTAAGTATGTGCCGCAAGTATTTCCTTCCGACTTTGGTCTGGTAATACGTTTTGTTATAAATCTGGCTGTATTCTCTCGTTTTACTAACCAATTATTGTATTTAAGCTCCACGGCGGCTTAAAGTGCAGTTAGGTGTATGGCAGAGACTCAAGTCTGCAATTTGTGTATTCCAAACGAAGATACGTAAACTGCGCAGCGTGCAGCACGAAATGATAATTTTAATAAATATAAAAAAAAAATCAGATGCGGCATATGCTACAGCTGCGGGGCCTTGATACAACTTACATATTGCTTGCAGGCACGTGAGATGCTACTTAAGTGTGTCCCATACAAAAGCAGGCACAAAGACAAGCACCACTCACATACATAAGTGAACATACATATATGTATATATTTTATACGCATATATGTATACAAATCATTGCACATTTTAAGCAACCTGAAATGGCAATTTAATGGTTTTTACTTACTTGGCGCTAAAGATGGATGCCAGTGCCAGGAAACATGCATCCGCCTCGCGTGGCGTGGATGTATAACAGCGATCTATAACCCATTCAAGCAATTGACCCATATCAGGATTGGATTCTAGCAGTAGCACCACAGTATCACGTGCCAGCTGATAAATCTATTAAATGCACTGGCTTAACATTTTTGCAGCAATTTAATTATCTTTTTGGTCATACCTTTTCGTCCTTTGAGGTCAGCAACATGTCCAGCCACTTGTATATAATGCCATCGTCCTGCAGATGTGGCGTATAGAAGATATGTCCGCAGCAAAGCAATGCAGACATGGCCTGACAATACAAAATATCAAATGTAAATATAATTAAAAGCTTAACTATTAAGTTAAGTTATTCACAAAAAAAGAGGAATAACTCAAAGTCATCAGCATAATACGCTTAGCTATTTATTTCAGACTGACAGGTAGATTTGTTACTTGCCTGCAACGCACTAAACTGCAGTCTCTCCTCCTCAACGGTCTGACCTATCTGTGAGCTAATGCACAATGGTTTTGAGAAGCTGCCACACCACGTGGCAAATAAGTTAAATAAATTGCGTTTCAAGTCGCGAGTCAGTAATGTAGCACATGATTCCACTGCAGGAAATTTTACAGAATTAAATAAAATAAAGAATGCAAGAAGTACCTAATATTTATAAATGTATCTTACGTGAAAAGTTTTTAATCATCTTTCGTATGAAATTGCAAAAGTGAGCCTTCACCTCGCGTATACTAAGATTGTCCTTGTCCGTTTCGGCCATAAGGTAAGCCATGGCGCCTTCAATGTACTCTACAAATGTGGGATGCAGCGACATTGTATCCCTCTCTAATACGCAAGTGCTAAAAAAAACAAAGAAGCGTTAAGATTTATTGCATAAATAAATAATAAACACCCACAGAAAAAGGATGTGGATGCATAAAAACGATTTAAGATTTATAGCATGCAGTACACGTCTCGAAAACGACGGAGACTACAGCAACCGGCAAGACCGACTTCCGTAATCAGTAACTAACTAAACTACAAAAAGAAAGATAACTTAATATTTGTTATTTGGAAAGTGAAGCCCAAGTTCGCGTATTCCTCTTAAGAAATACAAATTTAATACCGTCGAGGGAGTGCAAACTATTTTCAATTTAAATACATATTTATTTTGCTTGGGTCGGAATGATTCAGATGCTCTTAGGCAGGCCCGACGAGAGGGGACAGAAAGGGGGGATTCCCTCCGGGCCCGGAGTTTTCTTAGGGCCCGGTGTAATTACTGTCGTAACAAAATGCTTCAAGCTAAAGGTGTAATAGAGGGCCCGATTTTTCTCTCTACGACCCTGCTCTTAGGGTTGCCATCCGTACAAGGCATTATTAAAATATTTCCAATGCATTCACTTATCAGCTCCTGAAGGTATGCAACAATTTTATTTTTCAGCTTTTTGACAAAGATAAGTTTGTGAATAGATTACAAAAGGATTGGAAGCAAACAGTTGATTTAGCCGAAACGTTCCGTAGTGGAACAAACACTTGGAAGGACTGCGTAAGACAAGTCACTCACACTTACTCTTAAAAGCAGCACCAGAGGTCAATTTTCCTCTAAAGAAGAGTGAAAACACATCGGTAGACAATTTGAGGCTCTTAATTGAGACGCAATAAGCTTGCATAACTAAAAACGTTAGAAAAGCTTGTGGACATTCACAATCCTGCTTCAGCAGGATTCACTGCAACTTGCAGGCTATCAATTGAGAAATATCAGAAGAAGAATGTGACATTGTTCTCGTCGGCGCAGCAAAGTTCGAAGACACCCTCTACAAAGAGGATTAAATATTACCTACAACACGTGCAAGAAATTTTGACAAGATCTTTAAAAAAAAAGTTGACTGTTTGCCAAAGCACATGATTAGAGTAAGCCAAGGCTAAGTATACAAAATAAAAGGAGTTAAAAGGTTACGATTAAGACTATTTGCAATGTCTATTGTCTTTCTACTTACCTTACACCAAAGGTACCATTTTCGGCAATCTTCTCCAGCACACGCACCACCTGCAGACGAAGTGCATCGCGTCGTCGACGGCGTCGCATATTTTCCTGCTTTCGATCAACTGCCTCGCGTATATAGACAACCAGTTCTTCCATTAAGTCTCTATTTTCGAAATAAAACCAAAATGTTGAACCAATAAAGAAATCATATTTTATTATTGAAAAAACCTACTTGAGTGCATCATGGTTAATCATGCCCAAAGCATTAACGGCGGCATCACGGACATCGACCACTTCGCAGCGCAACAATGGCACCACAAGTTTATATAGAGCCTGAGGGGAGGCACTGCCCATGGCGGATTTGTCACTGCGATCAGCATTCAGTGAATCCGGTGATGAGCTGTAAAAATACATTTTATGACCATGCATATAGTATATCCTTGGTATTATTTTTTAGACGTGTATTTGTGTGTACTATATTTGTTGGGGTTTTGATTAATTTTATTTTACTTTGGTTGCATTGGTTTGTTGTATGTGTGTGTAGTGTGTGTGCGTGTGTTGTGTGCGTGTGTTGTGTTTGTGTATTGTGTGTGTTGTTTGTGTGTGTAGTGTGTTGGCTGTTTAGCATTTGGCCTTGCGCAACGATACACCACTTTAACTGAATTCAAATTAAATAAACTAGCGCCCATAAATTTAATTAAGCTGAGATTCCAAAAATTGAGTTAACAGCAAAAGCTTTTAACTTGGCCAAGCTTTTAATAATTAAGCCAAGGTATATTGACAAGCGTTTATCACATTTTTAGGAACAACAATTCGCAGCACATATGGTTAACAAGTCCTCAAAGTAAACACAACGAAAGGCAAAAGAATTAATTTAATACACTGGAAATAAAATATTTATCCGTCTTTTTTTGTTTTAATGAATAAATAGTGGATTGTGCAATTAAAATCGACCAACTTTGCTTTGTTTGCGCAAGAATCTGCACAAATTTCATTTTTAATATTGACATAGAAGCAAAAGTAAAAAAAAAATGGGTTCTACCGGACACGATACGAAATATTTTTCTTTTTTGTTTACATGCAAAATAAATAAAATCTCTTGTTTCACAAAGTATATATGTTTTACTCTTTACGTAGTTAATGTATCATACTAACACGGTTGGTAACGGTTGGACGGCTCGAGAATAAATATTTCGATACAAACAAGTGTTTTTAAAAAAAAATTGCGAAAAAAAAGAAATTTTCTTCTTTCTTTAAAGAAAAAATGTACAACATTTTTAAAGAGCCTTATTGACCATTTGGATTTAAAAAGAAAAAACGAGAATATCAAAACGAACAACTTTACTCGGATTCGTTCTTGCGTGCTCCCAAATCCGAATTTATTGCTGTCGTCATCTACTCATATTTCCCTTGCTCATTTACAACTTTTGGGGGAAATTATCCACGACAATGCTATTCCTATTAAAAGGGAAATTTTTTGTATGCAACATATAAACTATTTAAGCAAGCCATGAACATTTTTTTTATGCAAGACATGGACCATATAAAAATTCTGTTTGAGTTGCGCTTGATATTTATTGGATTGATTCAGAAAAAAAAAAATTAAAAATATTTAACAATAACTATTTAACTGGAAATTGGCATATATAGAATCTAAGAATATCAAAAATAATAAAAACATTATTTCAATTTAAATGCGCACACTTTCCACCCAAGTATTTTTCCAATTCGTTTCAATTCCTCTTGCAACAAAACATTCGGTTTCAAACCACGTAAAAAAAATAATTTTGGTGAAATTGTGAGCAATACGAATAAAATGTTCGGATTTGTTTTTCGGAGTAGGGCCGAATATATTTAAAAATATTCATTCGATTATTCACAATTAAATAAAAAGTGAAAAACGCTTTTTTTTTAGAGCAATGCGTTAAATTAAAAATTGAAAGTATGATCTGCATTAAGAATCAGATCTTTCAGAAAGTTCGCATTCCGACGACTCTTTCAGCCCTATTATACACTGTTATAAGTTAATGAAGTTCTTGACTTATATTCGTAAACTTTTCCAATTTCGCTAAAAGAGTTTTGAGGTAGCTTGAATATATAGCAACCCTACAAAAACATACTACTGTGACCGAAAAATAAGGTGACATTGCACATATTTTGAAAAATCTTTATTTATTTCCAATCTTCGAAACAGTTGTTAAAATCGATTTCCGGGATGGCCTTCAGCTGTCTCTTCGACGCGGCTTGAATCTCCTCTATCGACTCAAAACCGTGTACCCGGAGCGGTCTTTTGAGTTTGTTGAATAGCCAGAAGTCGCACGGTGACATATCAGGTGAATACGGTGGTTGTGGAACGATATGGATTGATTTTCTGGCGAAATGGCCACGAAGAATCAATGCAGTGTGAGGCGTTGTATTGTCATGGTGCAAAAACCATGAGTTCACGCAAACGACGCATAACGCTCAAATAATATTCGAAGTCAACATGACCTTCGATTTTTGAGCGACTTTGGCGCGGTTTTTTGGTTTTTGCCTTATCTTTGGCACGATATTCGCTCGATTGATCGGTTTTCTCGGGGTCGTAACCATAGATCCAAGTCTCATCTCCAGTTTATGCATTTCGTCTTGTCAAAGTAGTCAGAAAGCATTGTTTCACACACTTCAACGCGACGCCTTTTTCCAAAAATGCAATTTAGACATTGTGAAAATCGAAATTAAAAAAAAAAATGCACTTTTAGCAACTCACAAAAACGAAGCGTACTCAAACACTTATCAATATTTTGACGTGTAACTTGGCATGGATGGCAAAAACAGTCCTAAAAGCCTAAAAAGAAAATTTCTCCAAATCCATTTTTTTTTTTTCAAATGTCACCTTACTTTTTGGACACAGTAGTACATTTACTCTGATTTTTCTTAATTAATAATGAAAAATCGACGATTTATTCACAATAAACTTTCAAGACGAAAAAAGTGAGTTTTGAAATTATTTTACAACTGATTTTGAGTGGGTTCAATTTGTCTGAAATAAATGCCTAAAGGCAAATGCGCTCGAGTGGCGACTTAACCACCCTTATAACGAAGCAAAAAGGTAAAAATGCCCGAACGAGTACGTAAACTAAGCGGAGTGGTCATATTGTTTGATTTGGTTTCAATAAGAAAAGTTGTTGTGCGAAAAATTAAAATCATGAAAGATAACGTTTTGCTTATTTGTTAGTTCAATAAGAAGAAAAGCACATAAATTTTTATTTAATCAACCAAATTTATTTTGTCTTCTTCAAAGTAGTCATCATTGCTTGCAATACACTTTTCGAAGGCCGAAGGTGGTATCGCCTTCAGTTCACGCTGCGAGTTTTTTTTGATGTCTTCAATGGACTCAAAACGTGTTCCACGGAGCGGCAATTTGAGTTTAGGGAAGAGGAAAAAGTCACACGGGGCCAAATCAGGCGAATACGGTGGTTGTTCGATGGTATTTATCATTATCAGCACGAGAATCCATGTCCAATAAGACCTGCTTTTGATGCCCTTTTTGCAAGAAATTTAGGTTTTTCGTTACCAACCTTGCAGCGACGCGTCTTATGCCCAAAATATTAGTCAAAATTGAATGGACGCTAATGTAACTGATGTGCCCCACGAGCAATCTCTCTAACACTCAAATGACGATTTTGAAGCACTAAGTTCTTGAATTGTTCGATTTTATCTTCGGTTGTTGATCTTCGACCGCTTCACGGCCGTCTTTAAATGATTTATACCATTCGTATATCTGTGTTTTAGACATAGAAGAATCACCATAGGCCTTATTTAACATTTTCAGCGATTTGACACAAGAAATTCCGTTCGCAACGCAAAATTTCAAACAAACTCTTTGTTCACTAGAAGCGCTAAATAATATCAAAAACAGCGTTAAAATATGGTCATCCACGTAGGTAAGGTTAGGTTGAATAAGCTGCTCAAACTATAGCTGAGATCAACCAGAGACGATTGTGATGCCTAATTGAGGAAAGGGTTATAAGAAGGGACCATGGATAAAAGAGCATCAAGAACTATTGGGTACTTCTAATCGCCTAAATCTCTGTTATTACAGAGCCCGAGGATTCAACAAACGTAGCCAGATCCGCTATAGATACATTTGCCGGACTGCCCAGGTCTTCGAGGAATGGTTTTCCCAGAAACTGGGTTCACCCACGTAGTAGTGCTGGAGAAAACATCGATGATCGAAGTTTAAAATATCTTATATTGTTGGACAAAAATTTTTAAGCTCTTCTGCTTTTCAAATGGTGTTTAATAGGCTTGGTGGGGCAACATAAATTTAACACGTAGGTATTGATGCTTTTTACAAAGTCAAAGCTTTGGGTGGGGCAACATTACTGTTAGACACCCTTCTACAATTTTGCATTTATGCCAGACAAAGTGAACATTTAAAATTATTGATTTTCGCCTTCTATGTTACTAATTAAAGCTCAAATTTTATACTGACATAATACAACCACAATCTGACAATTTGTCGTAAAAACGCAGCAGACCATTAGGCATAACAGGCAGCACAAATATTCAAGGAAGCGCTTGAAGCAAGTTCTGCTGTTGAAGGAATCCAATTTATGTCAGCTTTAAATATATTCCAAAAATGTTGGCTTATGAGCTTGTGTCAATCAACTTAGGCTTATTAAAAATATATTAATTTATAGCTTATAAAACTAAACGCTATCCTTTGGCGTGGTTCTTTAAACTTATTTATTTCTTTGAAATTGTTTTAAAGCAGTAATTTTGTAATGACATAACATCGACCCAAACTGCTACGTAAAGAGTATAAACACTTCGTTGAAAGTTTTTTGATATTTGCTGTTGCTGTCACAATTAAAAAAAAAAAAAAAAACAAGAAAACAAGAGGTTGACCCAAGCAAGGCATGTTAGGTCAGCCACAAAGGTTCTGTTTTATAAAATTACAGAGAACCAACTCTTTGAACCAGAAATGAATTTAAGGCTAATTTTGTTTGAAAAATACCAAAAACTACAGTTGTGCAAAAGTTAAACAACCACAATAAAAGCAGAACGTAAATACATTCTAAAATACTAACCAAATAAATGAAACAAATCTTAAATACAGCAAAGCTAAATGCCAAATATGTACAATACACACACATAAGTTTACTACCAACTCAATTTGAAATTATATAAAATTCTATATATATATGTTGTCAATTTGTGCTTTTGTTTTAAATTTCATAAATTTTTTTTATTTGTTGCTTTACCCAAGTCGTTTTTGGCGCGCCTCTTTTCTTCCATAGGAGAGTGGCAGAGTAAAACGCGTGACAATTCCCTCGGGCCCAAAAACATTTGACGGTATATTGTCCAAGGAATCGGATAGTGAACGTGAATCCGATTGATCTTGTAAACTATAAATTACAATCAATATATAACAAAGGTATTTTTTTGTTTTGGGATATTTTTTGGTTTTTTCTTTTTAGTTTCTTTCATTATGATGTAGACAAAGTGATGTGAAGAAAATGGTAAACGGAATGGAATTCGGAATTGATTATCTTGCTTGTTAGCAAAACTTTTCTGACCATAGACCCATAGGTATGTACATACTTATGTATTTGAATGTGTTTGCTCGTGTGTGTATATGTGTAGATGTAGGTAAGGAGCAACCTATATTGACATTTCCCCTTTGTGACATTTGACACACCTTTGTACTAATGGCTATAATGGTTTACATGGGACTAGAGAGGAGTAGGACATGATGCTTATACCACAATGTTACAATTATGGTAATTTAAAACATAATTAAACACAAATCACACAATCAACAAATTATTTGTTAGTTATCTTATATAAACAAGTTAACTCTATTATTTGATAATTAATTAATTTAATTACAATTTGAAAATTACAATTATTTGTGCACAAATAAAGAGAAAATATTAATTTTAATGTGTTTACAAACTAACTAAAAAAAATGCAAATAAAAATACTTTATTATTAGTTAATTCAATTTTGACACTTTTGTTATTGCATTAATTTGAATGCGTTTATCAACTAATTAAATTAAATCTGATAGAATTAGTTTAAACGTTTCTTTAATAGGACACCTCCATGTTTCGGTGGTATACCCAAAAAATATTATTAAAAAAATGTAATACAGTCGAGGCGGTGACCGGATACCCTGTACCTTTTTCCTTTTTTTTTTTTTGGTGGAAAACCATATTTAAATGAGAATCGAAATTTACGTCAAATAAGCTAATAAGGGCAAGTTTCAAGTTGATATGTTGAGGGGTGTGGGAGAAAACACGGTTAATCGCTTGCGGGGGGTGGGGGGTCGCCATCGATAAAATTTGGATGTGGATTTGTTCATTAGAGCCACATGAATCAGCACACTAAAATTGATTCTAGGTCACTTGTTACCATAATTACGTAGTGTCAAATATTGACGCAGTTTATTGGCAAGGGGAGATGAAATTTGTACATTTTTGGCTATAACTTTTGTTCTATTTGTCCGATTTTGTTTATTTTTGAAACACAGATGCATGTTACCACAACGCATCGCTCTGTTCAAATAAAAATATTAAACGGTGTGGCTAAATCGCCAAAATCTACTACGGGGGAACGGGGTAAGATATTGACATGATTCGACAAACTTCATTTTCTCAGGAAATATGCGCATCAGCTGGTAAAGTTTTGTATCTCTAGCTCTAATAGTCTCCGATATCTAGGTGTTCATACAGACGGACGGACGGACATGGCTCAATCGCTACCCAAGGTTATGATGAGCATTTTGGTATAAAGGACTTGGGGTCTGCCACGCCTCCTTCTGTCCGTTACATACATTGCCCAAATCTAGTATACTCTTTGTACAGGGTATAATAATTTTTATATTTTGATTTTGTTAACTGAACTTTTCAATTGCACTTGTGGCTTAAAAAATAAAGGTCTGTAAAGGTCTCCAAACAGATCACGCAATAAAGACAGACGTCTATGTTTATTGAATCGGCTTTTTTATTTAAATCAATTGTTTTTTTTAATTTGGCCAAAGGTGGCACAAAATAGTGTCTCCTCTAAACATTTGGATTTTCGACTTTCAATAAGTAAAGAAATTTTTTTCATCATAAAAACAAGAATTATGTACTCTAAATTAAATCTATATTAAAAAAAAATATTATAATTTTTAACATCTTTCGACAAAAAAAAATTTTTTTTTCATGTTTTAAAAAAAAAAACATAAAATTTTCGTTTTATTTTTTTTTAACATTGTTCCACCAAATCGATTTGATTCATATTCACACCAAATAAAGAACATATAAAAACACGTGTTTAAAAAAAAAACGGTGAATGACATTTTTAAGGAACAAACTTAAAAAAAAATAAGAAAATTACATATTTTTTTTTAAGAAACTTTAATTTTTTTTAACCCTATTGCCAACTAAGATTAAATAACAAAATTGGTTCAAAAATATTCAGTTGTTTAGTCACAATTAATTAAAAACGAAAAATACGTTTTTTTAATTAAGCCGCAACGCGTTAAGTTTAAAAAGTGAAATTTTTTTTTTGGATTATGCATCGTACAGCATTATTAGTTTTCAAAAATCGCTGAGGGCAGTTTCCAGTACCTTATCCGGTGAGTCCCTTTCTGATATAGGCTTAAAAAAAATTTTTAGACTGGCTTGACGCCCTATGCTCCAAATAGAAGTTAAAGGAACATATATATATTAACAGAACTAAAACAATACTTAACTTCTTTCAGCAACATTTTTTTTAAATTTTTTTAAATTAATTTTTAACTTTAACTAATATAAATTGTAAAAGCAGACGTGCACTGAATTAAAAATGATTGGAACATTTCAAAAATTTTAATAACCGAAATCGATAGCGATTTTGAAAGAACAACCTGATATTTAAGGTCGACAACGCACAGTGGAAGAAACTTTTAAAATTGCCTTATTTTTTAATTTAATTTTATTTTCCGCGAATAAATTTAAGCCCACGTAGGTGATCAATAATTTCCATAAGGCTTTTTCCCGATATTTGATCAGCTGTGAGAAAATATGTTGCAATAGCTCGAAAACGAAAAAACTGCCACGTTTATTATTATTGTGCGTATAATTTCAAAATTTGTTTTTGATGTTTTTGGGTACACTGTACATAATTAAAAAAAAAAAATAGTAGATTGTGTTAGAGATTAACCTTTGTACTGATTTCTGATTAGCAGCATAACTTAACTTCTGTGGAAAAAAAATTAGATGCTGTACGCCGTTGACAAAATCCGAGTAAAGTTGGCAAGCATATTAACTTTTTTTTTAAATAAAAAAAATAAAATAAAAAGAAAAAAAATTTGTTTCCCCTATTTTGTTATTTAACATGGTATTAACCGTTTCTTCTACTGTGCAAATGCAAAAATTTAAAATTTAAGGGCCTATACGCAGTTCGAAAAATTTCGCGCGGAATGTCAAAACTTCATATAAAACAAAAATCCCAAAAGGGATATCCCAAATGGGATTTTGAATGATTTGGAATGACAAAACTTCATATGAAACAAAAATCCCAAAAGGGATATCCCAAATGGGATTTTTTTTTATATGAAGTTTTGTCATTCCCACGAAATTTTTCGAACTGCGTAGACCCCTTAAACTGAAACAATTAAACAAAATCTAAGATAATCAATTATTTTCATTAGTTACAAAACAATTTGCTATAAGTCGTTGGTTATTATAAATTTTTCAAATGCAAGTTCTTTTCGTAAAAACGTATTATTACGTTACCTTAAAATTAAAAAAATAAATTTACTAAAAATTATTAAAATGTTCAAACACTCATAGCTATACATGCCTTAACAAATAAGAGAATAAAACATGAAAAACTAAAATCTAAACTCTTGCAATTCTTTTTTACATTCTAAAAAAAACGGAATGTAACGTAACGTAAAAATGTTATATTTTTTCTTCAAAAAACTTGAATAGGAAATAGTAGATTTCGAATCGAAGCTAGCTTTAATAAGAAAACTAGCTTATGAGTCTTTTTAAAGCAAGTTTGTTGATAGAGTGAAATGATAAAAAAATCGTCACGTAACGAAATAAGGGCCAATGCATGTTTTTATTTACATTGAATTTTCTAACATCGTGTCAATAAAGCTGATTAAAAAATTATGCAAAGAAAGATAGAGAAGGTGAAGCTTTCCAAATCATTTCTTCAACTAGTATAACAAAAATAAGTGCGTATCAAGAAAAATATTTTGGAATTAAAATTTAATTTTTTCCAGTTTGTTCAAAAAGTATCTCGAATTTGGAATTTTCGCGGGCTACGGATGTTCGATTTTCGATCTTTTTGTGGCGTTATGTTGGTACTTATGACCCTAACTTATGTTGACAATCTCGGCCATTTTGAATGTTCAGTCAGTTTTTGACATCTATTGTGCATGGACGTGTTTTATTGGGTCGTTCACTAAGTAATTTCGTTTGATGACAACAGCTGATCTTATTGAATTTTCTCGCAGCCAACTTCACACTTAACCGCTTTACCTTTATATATTTAAACATCTGATATAGTAAGGCTTTTTTGTAAAAAATTTTGTTACATTTTTTGGAATAGTTTTTGTTTGGTGCCCTATCGAAGATAGAAGATCGCAAACAGCATTTTCGGCATATTTTACTGTTTTACTATCAAAATGTAAAAATGCAGTTCATAGAAGGCGAAAATTATGTGATGTGTACGGAGAAGATGTGTTGACCGAACGCCAATGCCAAAATTGGTTTGCAAAATTTCGTTCCAGCAATTTCAATCTTGAGGATGCACCACGTCCTGGAAGGCCTCTTGAAGCCGATGTGGATAAAATAAAGTCGTTGGTCGATGCAAATCGTCGAATAACAACTCGAGAGATTGCTGAAAGATTATATTTGTCTAACGCGACCGTTCACAAGTACATGAAACGTCTAGGATTAGTTTCGAAGCTTGACATATGGGTTCCTCATGTTCTTACAGAACGAAATTGGCTTCGTCGCATTAACGACTGTGATTTGCTTATCAAACATCAAAGAAGTGATCCATTTTTGAAGCGCATTGTTACTGGCGACGAAAAGTGGGTTGCTTACATGGTCTAAAAAGGATGAACCAGCTCAAACCACTTCGAAGGCCGATAGTCACCAAAAAAAGGTTATGTTGTCTGTTTGGTGGGATTTCAAAGGGATCGTTTATTTTAAACTTTTGCCCGACAATACCACGACTAATTCTGAAGTGTATTGTGATCAGCTGGACAAATTGAGTGATGCACTCAAATAGAAGAGGGCAGAATTGATCAATAGAAAAGGTGTAGTGTTCACCAGGATAGTGCGAAACCTCATACAAGTTTGATGACTCGCCAAAAGCTTTTGCAGCTTGAATGGGATGTGCTACCACACCCACCATATTCTCCAGACCTGGCACCTTCGGACTATTACTTGTTCCGGTCTCTGCAAAATTTTTTGGATGGGAGAACCTTCACCTCAAATCAGGACGTCAAAAACCACTTGGACCAGTTTTTTGCCTGCAAGGATCAAAAATTATATGAGCGTGGAATCAATCTCTTGCCCGAAAGATGGCAAAAGGTATTGGATCAAAATGGAGAATATATAATTTCATAAAATGTTTTACACAATAAAAAAAGTGTTTAAATTGCACTAAAAAAAAAACGAAATTACTTAGTGAACGACCCAATAGCTTGTCTTCGATTTTTGTCTATCCCGAAAAATGGATCAAAGAATTTGTATCAAATTTTGGTTTCTACGTCATAACCATAGACCCATGATTCGTCATCAGTTATGACTCTCTGCAGCAAATTTGGGTCGTCACGGACAGACAGCTCCTGAGCAATGTTAATGCGATGCTGTTTTTGGTCGAAAATGAGTAATTTTAGTACGTCATGCCCAAACTTTTGGGGATAATCGAATTACACGAGCCAATCGATATATTTAGGTCCTCAGCAACTTCTCTGGCAGTGATTCGACGATTGGCCAATATTAGTTTCTTTACTTCATCAATGTTTTCGTCTGTTGTTGACGTGCTCGGGCGTCCGGAACGCTCTTCGTCGCTCACATCTTTTCGGCCCTCTGAAAACATTTTGTACCCCCGATAAACGTTGCTTTTGTCCAAAGTAGCTTTGCCGTATGCAACAGTCAACATTCGAAATACTTCCGCGCACTTTATGTTGTTTTTCACACAAAATTTGATATAAATTCTTTGATCCATTTTTCGGGATAGACAAAAATCGAAGACAAGCTAAAACACGTCCACGCACAATAGCTGTCAAAAACTGACTGAACATTCAAAATGGCCGAAATTGTCAACATAAGTGAGGGTCATGAGTACCAAGCTAACGCCACAAAAAGATCGAAATTCGAACATCCGTAGCCCGCGAAAATTCAAAATTCGCGATACTTTTTGAACAAACCTCGTAGGCTATTCCAATTAAATTTTAAATTACTCCAATTAAATTTTTGGTTTTTAGGATTTTTTAATTGTTTCATTTCCTCAATTTTTTTGAGATTATAAGTTGCTTATTAATTATTGAAGCTCATTAAATCAATGCAATACCTGCCTCTCAAAATAAACATTTAATTAATATACAAATTCATGCATATAATATTCATATTATGAATAATTTTGCACACCAATGAACACAGCCCAAATAAATTAATGCCTGATTTGAGCATATGTTATTATGTAAAAGGGGATACATATAACTACTTCCAATATTTTCAAGCTGAGCCTGTTTAAATGTGTTACTGAGCGTGGCAGGTAAGCTAAAAAATATATATTCGCACCTATATACTTATTTAAATACATAAATTTATGGAAATTAGACAGATGCGTAGTGTATGGAGAAAATCGAACAATATATCACAATCGAATTAGTATTAGCCTATATAATATTACTCACTTGTTTTGTAATATTAAAGTAAGATTTAAATACAAATATTAGCATTATGTATATATTTGCATATTTATAATGAAATTGTATCGGCATTGTAGTTGTTATTGTTTGTTGAACAAACAGCCAAGAAAAGCATTATGACAGGTGCATACACAGGCAGTAAGAGTGTGTGAGCGTTATGAGCATAAGTGTGTATGAGTAGAGCATACCAGAACTTTATCATGGTACTCATAACAATATGAAACAACATTTAAGATGATTCATTGGAATACAGATACATACACGTAGGGTTATAAGGACACAGATGTCTCACACATACAATTACACAAAACAAATTAATGCGAAGCCCAGTTAGTATGGATTTTGTCCAACTAATAAGGTAAGGATTCTGGGAAGTGTGGCACGAATTTCCTATGCATTAAGTACTTATTTACAATTCACACGAAATGACTTGAACATGATTTAAATGCATTCATGACCTTTGCTAGTTTTCGTTCAATCACTCACCTCAAGCTCAAATCTGGTGAGGCACAACGGACGGCTACACTAGGTATTTGTGGTACCAGACGCATGGCGCATGCCACCTGATTGCGCCATAAACGCAAATATGAATCCTTCTGGCTTTCGGTGGGCACTTTCTTTGTAGGGGCTGAGCTGCGTAGCAAAGATGCGCGATTATCGCTGACTGGGCTGTAAAAGATCAAAAATTTAATCCAAGCAGTTAGCAATAAATATACTTTAGCAACTAACGTGGGATCAATTACGCTGTATAGCGTGTTTAGGCGCGCGTAGCATATAGGCCAGGCTTGTGCCACGGCAGAGGGGCACTGCTGCAAGACGCGCTGCCGTTCCAGCAAACCGAATAGACAAGTGGCCCAAGGATCAAACTGAGGCTGAGCGGAGCTGGTGGCAGTTGCCGAAGCAGCAGCATTCGAGCTGGACTGCGATAGATTGAGCGTCGAAGTTGATGATTTCGAGTTGTCTGAAAAAAAGTACGGTAAGATTATAAACAATTAATTTTAGATGCTGCGCCAATTACACTTACCATCTGTAAGGCCCGCCAACCAAACTCCGCCAGAGCGCTCAGCTATCCACTGTAAATCGATGCAATTTGCATTGAGTATGGCCGTTTTCTCAGTTTGTGGCAACAGTGGCAAACATTTTTCTATTATCTGCGGACAGCAGCGATCCATTACATCAATCAAAGGCGGTTCTGTTTCAGGTATACCCAGTGCACGCATAAGATTTTTCACCTCCTTTAGTATCATGGCAGCTAGCTTGCGCAAATATGGTCGATAGTTGCAGAGCAGCACTAGGGCAAAGCCTTCAACAAAGTGCAAAGTGGTTGCCAATGGAATTTCATTCTTTTTGTTTATATCTGCGGCCATGTTGAGTACCGTGTGCTGCGTAATGCTAGACATGCCGCTGGATGTTGTAATGCTAGAGGCTGCGCTCGAGGCTGTATTCAAATGCTGCTGCTTAGAAGACAGCTGGCTACTGGTGGTCTCTTTACCCGCGGCTTGTAACAAGTGTGCAGTATTAGGCGGCGAGGCAACAGCCACAGGTTTGGCATTTCCAGCCATTACATTGGCCGTCGTAACTGCTACACCTGGAGCACCAACAGTTTTAAGCTGGCTACCGCCAGTTGCGCTAGCAGCTGTAGAAGCTCCAGCTGCAGTGCCATTGATACTAATCGCGCAACGCCAAATATTCAAGAATACAAAGAGTATGCGTGTGCAGTTCTCCAACAATTGCGGATAGGTGTCGGTGACATCGCGCACTAGAAACTGAGTGTAACCGTGCACGACATCCTGACGCCAATCCGGAAAGTCAATGACCAACGTTTGCAGTGATTGATGCGTGAGTATGCGCAATTCCTCATCCATGTGTACAGTGAGGCGTGATAGCAGATCCACTAGTTCTTGTGCCGTCATTGTATCGGGTATTAGACGTGGCACAGCCGCCACGCATGTGCGAAAGAGATCAATGCGCGGTTTGCGCTCACCCGATAGCATCTCATCGGGCTCTTTGTTTTGATTCTGCGTATTTGTCATCATCAACGGTCGTCCATAGTGCACATCCAAAGCGCGTAAAATATCCACAAAGACACGACGCACATGTGGAAAGTAGGTGGACATGCCAATGCTGCGCGCAGTGTCATCTGTCAGCATTTTATTGATATAAGTTTTCTTTACGCGCAGCGTATTGCCTGAGGGCAGCACAGGCACGGTGCGTGGCATGGGCGGCTCGCCATCCTTTTGCTGCAGTGAGTCGGCAACGACCAGAAAGGCGCGCAGCCCAATACTCATGCGTTCCGGATTAAGAATGAGTTTTATAGAGCGACCCACGCAGAGTAAATCATAGACAATTTCGCGCATTGCAAAATCCAGGCGCTCCTGCGCTATAAATTGTATAATTTTGACAAATATATTTAATGGAGTGTCCCTGGGCACAACGCCTTTAGAGCCTCTGCAAAAAGAATATAAATAAATTAGCAGTAATCAAAAATGTTTTTACAGTTGATACTTACTTGGGAAACAATGAATTAACAATGCTTTGCAGGCGAGAGTGCGTGGCTGAGTTGGACTCGCATTTAATTCGAATCATGTAGACCCAAAGCAAGCGGTATAGTGACTCCAAGGCCACGCGGCTCATTTTGGCATCACGGTTCTTTAAATTACTTAAGCACATGGCCAAAAAATAATGCCAATTGTTTAGAAAGAAAGTCTTTTGTGAGACGCAGAGTAGGCACGTGACTAGTGGAAACAGGGCCAAACGATGTTTGGATTTTGTTGAGGCATCCAAAGTTTGTACGTACAAAAGCTCCACAAAGTTCTTTACACAGGGCACGTTTACTTCATTCTTGACAGCCTATTGAAAAAATATGTTGTGGTTAATACGTTAATACACTTGCAATACTCAAAAATTTCTTGACATACCGCTGCCACCGGCACCAAAATCTCCACAAAAAGTCCAGCCAGCGCATGCTTGATATCCTTATCTTTTACCTCCAAGAAGTACTGACCACACTCGTGCATAAACTGAAATGAGGCCTCGAACTCCTCAATGGGCACCATTTTTACGCGAAAGAACTTCATTCCCATGAGCAAACTAATAATGCTTTGAGTGGTTGTGGGTGAAACCTCTTTGCTGCGCAGCTCCTTAAGTTCACTCATAAAGCGTTTGCGCACTGAGCTGAAACGGCTTTGTGCCAACACTCCAATTACTTCGGCATATAAATCCGCAATCATGTGTATATTATGAGCATTTGGATTGTTCTGCAATCCATCTTTGTATTTAAAGTGTTTAAAAGCCAGATTTTCAATGCTGCGCACCAGATCCTCATGGCCCGGATGAAACGGCAACTGCTTGAGTATTTCAATCAAAGCCAGACAAAAGATAAACTCCACGGCGGCCTCGCGGCGCTGCAATTGAAAATCTAGTTCAACACCTGGTTTATTTGCGGCCTGTGTGCCCTGTGCTGGCTTCTCCAGTCGCTTGAGATCATTCTTGATTTCCATATCCGACAGCTGTCGCCTGTGCCAGGCCAGCAGCGTGTGCAGCAGCGAGGGCAAACAATGTTCCGCAACCGAACCAAGTGCCGATAGCAGCTGATCAAACTGTTGATCCTCGCCGCGCTGCAGCAGCTTTGACAGATTTTTATCGGCCGACTCCAGCATGACCAACTCAATTTTTTTCTCCGCCTGGGCCGTGAAATCACTAAACAGATTGCGCATAACAATCTCACCAGGTCGTGGTGCAACCAGCTCGTTGCTGGCCGCTGCCGCAGCCGCTAAAGCATGCATATCCGTTTGGGTATAACTGGGCAGCACGTTTATAAAGGAACTACGCGAATGAGTGCCCCAAGGCAGCAGCGATTGGCGTTGTGGTATGATTAAGGGTGGTGCCGTAACAGCCGGTGGAGACACGTAGCTCTGACGGTTACCAACAGTATAACTGTTAGCTGTCGTATGTGAAGACGGCTGATCCAGTCCATGTGCTGCTGCTGGCGTTGCAGATGGCTGAACTAATTGCGGTGATATTTGTTGCTGCTGTGATTCATACTCAATATTGTAGGGATATTCATCGTGACCAGCGTTGAGTATTTGATAATTTATCGGTGAAGTTGTGCCGCTGGCACGGCTGTTAGCACCATTGACGCCATTACGCGTCGTTTTTGGCGTTGAGGTGTAATCGTTGGAGTTTATGGAATGACGTTGTGCTGGCGAGGTTGTTGTTGCTGTTGTGCCGTTGTTCTCGAGCTGCGACTCATCGTTATCACTAAACAGCCCTGAAGCCAACTGCTGTTGTTGCTGTTGCTGCTGATAACCATCTTCATAATACGAGCGCTGTTGGGCTTGTGGGCTGCTTTTAGTGGGCGTTGTATTTGAACCAGCTGTGGTGTTTGGACTCACGCTGGTCGCCGGTGAGCCCCCTGACGTTCCGGCGCCTCCTATAACAATTGTGGCCTCGCTCACGTGTTGCTGCTCACTTGGGTTTGGATTTGTGCCTGTTTTTATATAGACAAACAATAAGCAAATATTTATTAAAATAGTTGTCAATATGTTCCTTATCAAAGCGTAAATATACTCGCAAAATGATTTATAAAATTCTACAGAAAATGTTATAAAAAAAGCCAAACTAAAAACCAAAACTCTCTAGCATTAGGGCTGTATAATTCAAGTTTATTATTTTCCAAGTTTATAATTTATACCCAAAATTATTTATCCCCGCGCTTTAGAGACTAGGATGTACCCACAAATCTGAAAAAAATACGTTTCATATTAATTTAAAGAAAATTTCTTGGAAAATGACAACAACATTATCAAAATTATTGTCAGCATTATCGCCTTCATTATCCATGATGACGCAGTTTGTTAAAATTCAATGCTTTGTGGGTGTTCTTTATGTTT
Source organism: Chymomyza costata (assembly GCA_018150985.1). Classification (NCBI taxonomy): domain Eukaryota; kingdom Metazoa; phylum Arthropoda; class Insecta; order Diptera; family Drosophilidae; genus Chymomyza; species Chymomyza costata. Next base: position 113,468 of record JAECWU010000027.1, read on the forward strand.
TTTTTTTGTTTGGAGGGGGGGAAGCTTTGCCGGTTGCTTGACACACCCTACATATATAAATTTTAACGCAGTTTGTTGTTCCACAGAGGATTGTTGTTTTGGCGCCTTATCGGTTTAAAGCTCACTGTCTTTTCTTTATCTTAATTAGAAAACTTTAAAAATGTTCGCGCACAATTTTTTATACTCATTGCCTATTGTTGTTTATAGATACTAGATAAATTGATAGATTGATTGTAGCGTGTTCCACAGGCCAAACATACTCATACTCATACATTTTTTTGCATCTACTTACACTTTACTTATGTTATGGCAATGATAAAATTTTTGTCTGCCAATTTGAATTTTTTTTTAAATAATTATACCCTGTACCTTTGGGTACAAAGTCTATACTAAACTTGTGCAATGTATGTAACAGACAGAAGGTGGCGTAGCAGAAACCTATCCTTTTGCACCAAAATACTTATCATAACCTCGGGTAGCGTTTGAGCCATGTCTGTCTGTCCGTCCGTCTGTATGAACACCTTGATTTCGGAGACTATAAGAACTAAAGACCCGAAACTTTACCAACTGATAGCCTAAACGATGAAGTTTATTGTTGTCAATTTCTTACCCCGTTTCCCCGCAGTAGAATATTCATGTGACCCTCCTACCGTGTTAGTGTGTTTTCTCCCGCACTTCTCAACATATGCAATGGAAATTTACACCATATATATGAAATAACTTTTGACGTAGCTTTTGATCTTCATCAAAATCGGTAGAAATTTACGAAACTTATAAGTGTAAATATCGTACTGCACCATCAAAAAAAAAAACATTTTCCTATGGAAAAGATCTTAGAAGGAGGCATATACGCAATATTAAAGTATGCAGGAATATATACATACCTAAATATATATATTTTTGCAAGAAATACTGGAAATCACACTGTCGGGCACCGCCTCGACTGTTTCACCTTGTTTTATTGACAACAACATTTAAAATTTATTGTATGTGGTTATTATGCAAACGAGGGTATTAGGAAGTACCATCCAATCTAATTCCAACAAATAAACTGGAAATTTTCAGGACTTTCAGATAGATTTACATTTGAAATATATTTCTGGCATATCGACGGATTTTTAAGCCAAAGTGAGAACAACGAGTTGGTTAATGTTGTTGCAATTGCATTTTTTTTTTATTTGATACGAACCGCCCGAGGGAAGCCACCGTAATCAAAATAGGATAATGTCATCATATGTAGAAATGTGTGTCTGCCATATGGGTGTACATTTTGAAACCCAATATTTAAAGATAGAAGCACTTCTTGCGAATTTTCGTAATTGTGGATTCTAACCTACCAGAGATTAAGATCAACTAGTGTAACCAAAGAATTTCTTGTGAGGAACTGTCACCCCACAACTTGGGGAAAAAAAATCGCATCTGGCAAAAAAAAAAGTTATTTACCGGAAAACTAGTTTTTTTAATGAATTTTTATTTACCATCTGTCAGATAAAATCAGTAAATTTTATGCATATAAGATGAACCGACAGGATTAATTGTGATCCATTGAGTTCTCTTCATAACAACAATTCTAAAAGTTTGCTAACTGCCCATTATTACACAAATCTGAAAGGTCTAAAATATGAAATCTTTTTAGATGTCTAGGTCCATGCTATTATGTATCAATTTTCAATTCTCCTTTCAATTTCTACGTTTTCAGAATAAGATACTTCATCTCGGTAACTTTGAGATATTTAGCTAATTTCAACTCCCACATAACATAATATCTTTGTCGGATCTCAATGTTGGCGTTGCTCGCATACCCAGAAAATAAAGTACGGCACAAAAATAATTTCATTTATTTTTTTTAATTTGAGCTGCGTTTGCTTTGCTTATTTTGTGGTTCTCCCAATTTACCTGTTACTAAATTTTTTTACTAAAACACTACAGCTATATCAAATTTATTATTTTTGTAAACAAGAAAATATTAATCAATGCATGTCCTTTTTTGTTTTTGTTACCTTAGTAAGGCATTGACATTAATCTTATTATTATCTGCTTTGGTTGTGATGGGAATACAAATCAGCTGACTTATAAATATATTATGGGAAATTACACAAGTACGTTAAGTGTGTACAAGGCTTATAAATAATTCAAGGTAAATTATATATAAAACAAGCAAGAACGGAACTGTCTTGGATGCCGACTGCTTTAAACCCTCTTTATAAAATTGGATTAAAGGTTCAACGGGTTGACAAATGATAATCAAAGATTTTACGATTTGCATGATATGATCAAAATTTGCTTTGAGAGTAAATAAGGAACATATTGGTAAGTTTATAGATCAAAAGAAATAACATAACAATGACTACAGTTTGAAAAAGTTAGAGCATTAATCAAAATGTCTAGCGAAAAGTTCCAATTCCTAAATTTAGTTTTTACTACTATTCGATTCACGTTATCATAAGACAAATCATTACAAGTACTTTACTAGAACTTGAATGAATTCCAAAAAACTTATCAACAATAAAACAGCAATCACTCATAGAATTTACACAAAGTAAAGAGAAGCGATTAGAAAGCAGCTGCTTTTGGAAAAACAAAATTTCCTTCTTCCAAACTCTGCAAGAGGACTTATCTTCTTAAGATGCTTTTTTGCATGTTCTACTTGCCAAAACCACTTGTGAATTACAGATGATGGCAACTAAATAAAAGAATGCTGTTCAAATCTATATTATGAAGTATTAGTATTAAATCTACCATTGCATTTTGAACTAACAAACTTTGGATTAATATTTTTGATTTTTCTGAGATACTTTTTATACCCTGTACCAAAAGTATGGGTTATACAGGGTGGGCCATCGGTTGGTTTGATTGTTAAACACCCATATTTCGGAACAAATATGCTCTTCGTTCTGTAAAAAAAATATTTCGTGCATTACGCACAGTTTTGGTCCACTTTAATCGGCCTTCCGAGCCCGGAGTCAAGAAAATTATAGATCGGTACGAGTCTACTGGTTCAGTGACCGGCACTACACCATTTATTTATTTAATTAGAAGAGTACAACTAAGTGCAGTTGACCTTATATTATAAAAAAAAAAGATATAATTTATTTTTTAAAAGAAGATAGAGGGAATATATAATATTAACTAATCCGCGTCTCTAGCCCGATGGGTGAACTTTTTAACGATATGCACCAACTCACATCAAGAACTGGCCAGACACTTGGATTTACAATATTATAGAGGAAACAAGGAAACAAGATAAAAATTAAACATTATATCACAAAAAGAGCCAATAGACCACCGTTAACCATGTAGGTGACTCATCATATAGGGTTGCTCAAGTATGCTCGAATTGGCAAGCCAAGATGACTTAAGATAGAAGAAGTGATAGATTGAATAGACCGTTCGAAAGAGAGGAAGTTGTAAAAGTTATTATAGTTAGAGCATAAGACACGGAAAGGATCGTGCAAAGCATAATTAGATCTACAAAATTGTAAGGCTAAGGGTCGAAAATTACGAGTTACTCTGGATGGTATGACCAAAGTAACTTTGCTAAGGAGTACATTGGAATCGATAAGACCGAGTAACAGTTTATGCAAGAATAACACGCCGTGGCATGTTCTGCGATGACTTAAGGAAGGCAACTTTATAAGGCGAAGTCTATACCATGTCTATACCATGTTTGCATGCTCGTCCGGATCGTACACGCATTAATATTGCTGCAGTTGAGGCCAGTGTCGACAAGTCGCCGGGAAAAGCAAATCGACACACACCACCTGTTCGACGACTTCAAAGCTGCTTTTGACACGCCTGATAGAATAAAGTTCTTCGTAGCCATGTCTGAGTTTGGTATCCCTGCAAAGCTAGTTCGGCTTTGCATGATGACGTTGAGAAACTCCTGCAGTTCCGTCTTGATAGGAAAAGACCTCTCCGAACCATTTGATACCAAACGAGGCTTCAATCAGGGTGATAAACTATCATGCGACTTTTTCAATTTACTACTGGAAGCTAGCCTGCGACGGGCAAATGTCAACATGTCAACAGATCTTTTATAAGAGTGCCATGCTGCTGGCGTATGCTGATGACATTGGCATCATTGGCACTAATGTACGTGCAGTAAGCGGAGCAAAGAGTCGAAAAACATGGGTAAACCTGGACAAGACGAAATACCTGATATCTACCAGTGACGAAACGACACCACGTGGAATATGTAGCTAAAACTTCGGAGTTGTAAAAGATTTCGTGTACTTGGGAACCAGCATCAACGACAGAAAAAATTACGTCAGCATGGAAATACGTCGACGGATTAATCTTGCTAACCGGTGTTACTTTTGGCTGAGTAAGGAATTTAAGAGTAGAGCCCTCTCTCGACACACGAAAATAACCCACTGCAAATTGCTTCTCTATGGTGCTGAAGCATGGACATTGTCATCATCCGACAAGGCGATTTTAGGGGCATTCGAGAGAAAAATCCTCCGACGTATCTTTGTACGGTTAAATGTGGATGGTGACTTTCGTATGAACCACCAGCTGTATGAGCTATACAGCGGCACTGAACTAGTCGGGCGCGTACAACTACAGCGGAAATCACAGGAAGGTCGACGACGACAGGGACGCTCGCCTCTGCGATAGAAAGATCAGCCAACGGAGGATTTTGTAGCCTTGGGATTGACAATTGGCGCCAGCAAGCACAGGACAGAAACCGCTGGCGTAGGATAATTTCCGCGGCCAAGACCGTTAACCGGTTGTAATGGCCAAAATAGTAATAGTAGATAAGGGAGTTATAGCTTCTATAGGGTTATTATATAGGAGCTCGAAATATGCGACATGGACTTTTGCGTTTTTGTCTTAAAAAAATCTACTAAATGTTTTTGATGATCTGCATGAGCTACAGCAAATTTGACAATTTGCTTAACTTAGGGGCCATACCCAAATTACGTGACCCGATTTGTACTATTTTGTAAAATATAAAATATGTAAAAAAATTTATAGAAATTGGAGTTTTGCTGTTTGTAATAGAAGGACGGATCTGAATATATCCTATATTGATTATTATCAAACGACGGAAGGGCTTAAGCCGCGTAAACCACGAACTTCTTCATTACATACATACGGAAAAATCTCATCTTTCTCCATCTTTAAATGAATTTGCTGTGCTAAGTAAGATACGAGTTTAAAGGGTCAAGCTGCTAAGACTTTTGCTTTTATTAAGTCATTTACTGACTTTTAATGCTTCACCCATTTACGTTGATTACACATAGTAATATAATATAATATAATATAATATAATATAATATAATATAATATAATATAATATAATATAATATAATATAATATAATATAATATAATATAATATAATATAATATAATATAATATAATATAATATAATATAATATAATATAATATAATATAATATAATATAATATAATATAATATAATATAATATAATATAATATAATATAATATAATATAATATAATATAATATAATATAATATAATATAATATAATATAATATAATATAATATAATATAATATAATAATATATCTCTTTATCGCCAATATAATTTATGAGAATGTCTCGTCTACTACACCAATTACACTATACTCGTATAGTGTTTTACATATTCGTATATGGTCTATAGGCTATGCTAAAGGGTATTCTTAAAACACATGTGGATATGAAAACAGTTCTCATTGTTATTGATGTCCTCTTTTGTGTCAGCTGTTTAGCCAAAGTTTCGTGCCAGGCAGGACATGACAAGGGAATGCAGAGCAAGGTCAAACAAACCAAGCCTAAATATATGTATGTCATGGCAAAGGTCGCAGTCAGAAGCAAGTTCAGGGTAAAGGTTTTTGTTTGACACTGAATAATTGATAAAGTTTGAGTGCAAGGCGCCAATGTAACTAGAAACACTAAATCTCACATACTCGTGAGATATTTATCGTTTGTGACATACAAATTTCCGTGCACAAGCATTTAAAGATTTGTGGAAAATTTTCGTGCATAAACTCTTATAGAATTAGCTTTTCGGCATTTCATAATTCTACAATCGACTGACGTCGATGGCAACGTCAAGAAATGTTGTGAAAAATTGCTCAAAATAGCTCGAAATGTGTTTACTTGAAATTTAAATACCCAAAGAAAAATAGACACGAAATGAGAACAATTCACATTTAATGAAAAGACACAAAAGCCGACAAATCGACATTTATCTAAACCAAAATGAAATCCATGAAATTGGATTAACACACATTTTGCCCAAGTCATGTCGCTTTTACTTTTTTTTTTGTTTTTTTGTTAACAAATTCGGACAAACAAAAAAAAAGACATTTCGTAAAAAGAAAAATACATAAACATACATATACTCATAATATTAATAACGCATTAACACGCTTCGCGAGCGCCTCTTTAAAAAAAAAAAAAAGAAAAAAAAAAATACAACCCAAAGTGAAAAAATAAATCACCAAAAAAAGCCAACAAAATATTCTGGTTATAAAAGCTCTTCAGCTTGTCGAGTGAATGTGTCATCGGAGTAGCGCCAAAAATTCTAACAATATGAATGCGTTTCCTCGGATACGAGTAAGAAGACGAGCCCCAATAAAGCAGGGTGCGAAGCAGAGAGCCATTAATTCATCGGGCCAAACAAAAAAATGCAATAGTACAATTTTTGTATTCTTTTTCTAAACAAATTTCGCAGAAAACTAAAAAAAAGAGCAAAGATTTCGTGGAAAAAATAAATGGCGTGTCTGATAGGTTTGGGAAAATTTGGAAATTTGAAGTAATTTCCATTTGTTTTTTAATAATTTGCAAATTAATTTTATTAATGCTAAAATCAGAGAAAGTGCAAAGTTTAATGCAACGATAGTGATCAAATGTAAGGCAGACATAATATATTAGTAGCGGAAGCCGGAAGACGATAAATAAAACAAATTGTAATCGTCAAAAATAAGCGCAAAACCACATAAAATTTAAAACAATGACACTGCAGCTTATGGAGTTTATGCGATTTTAAAACTATTAATTAAATTCCCGCGAATTTTTACTACAAACAACTGAAGATGCTGGTGGTAAGCGCAGCCCAATCTTGTAGAAACAAAAAAAAAATATTATTTTTAAGCTACTGCTTTGTTGCAAATGACTGCAAAACGAATTGACAAAATAGGCTAAAATGGGTATTTTAAACTGAAATAATTAATTTTAATAATATTTGACACACAGATGGAGACATGAAACTTCATGATGAGCATCAAGAACCGAGTGTGTCTGGTTTTTTCTTCGTTCGAAGAAACATACCGATACCGAAATTTTCCAGGTTTAAAGCCTACTGGATACCCAGACTTCTTTGTTTTGTAACTGGGTAGACGGGTTCCTTTCCCTAGGAAATGGTTCAAAATCACGTAATCCCTAATCCTTCATGAACAAAGTTCAGAAAGCTTAGGGTTATTGCAATACTTAGCAAACCGAGAATTGACCTGTTCGATCTCCAAATCACCTGTTCGATCACCCTCTTTTTGACGAGCGATTTTTTGAATTTTCCAGTTGAACCGCGAACATTTTTTGCCACAATTTACGACGACCTCCGAGTTGAACTGTCTTGACAAGAGCGAAACGATCAACTTCATTCGATTTCCTCAGATCAGACCCCACATGACGCCACTGTAAAATGCTGGTTTGCAGAACTCAACTCGCAGAAAACATTGATGCCGTTGGCGAAATAATAAAGCAATATCGTCATGTACCATATTTCGTGATTGAGGTTCCTGGGCACTAGTTGCACCTAGTACACTCAATATTTTCGAACATTTGGGCGCCTTGAAGATTTGTTCTCGTTGGATACCGCATAATTTGACAATCGCCCAAAAGATTCGTGTAATTTGGTGCAAATATAAGTTAAAGAAATATAACCGCGGTGCTTTAAAAGACGTTTATAAGATCGTGGCAGGCGATGAATTTTGGATTTGGAGGACAAAGCGTTTCGAAACAAATGGCTGCCTATTTCTTCGCAATAACCGATCCCCACTGTACCTTTCGAGCAAAGTAGGACAATCAATTGGAATGGTATACAATCATCTGTTTACCAGAAGGGTTTACTGAAATAAGGAACCTCCAAAGGCGAATCATTCTTCGTCACAATAATGCGAGTTCTCACACATAGACTCAAACGAAAAATTTTTTGAGAGCTAAACTATGGAACTAATAGACCATCCGCCTTATAGTAATGATTGAGTGCCAAATAACTTTTTGTGGATCCTGCACATCAAAAACGAACAGCGGTTGAGTCAAAATGAAAAAAGTATTTCAAAAATTGTTTTAAGCGCATGAAAAACTCAATTACTATTTATGGAGAATATTTTAATAAACAAAAAATAAGTTTCTCAACTTAAATTACGCGCTAAAGTTATGGAGTTTATATCGGAAAAAGTTTCTCAATCGCAGCCACTCAACAGTAAACCATAAAGCGTGGTTATCTGAAAATCCACAAAGAACCTCTCTATGACCAACAAGTGGCCGTTTGGTGATCTTTTTCTGCGAAGTCTGTGTTATGATTGTGCGTAGAAAGCGCATATGGAGCTTTTGGTTTCAAAAAGATGGTGCGACATGCCATACTTTGGCTGACACGATCAATTTATTAAAGTCATGCTTCAACGGTTGCATGATATCCAAAAATGGTGATTTTGACTGGCCGCCACACTCGCCCGATTTAACTTCACCGGAATTTTTTTTTTGAAAATATTTGAGATCCATAGTGTATATCGACTACAGACTTTGGCTCAATTCAAGACAAATTTTGAACGAGAAATATTATCTATACCAAGAGCATCGCTTATAAAATTAATGGAACAACGCAATCAAGACTAATCTTAGCGAAAAGTTTTGGATTTTGTTTAACCTATGGGCATAAATTGTCCTTATATACTAAGATTGCGACCTGTATCACGAGTAGCATTCGCGGCTTAACGATTGTTGTATTTGAATAGGTAAAGGTCCAATTATATTTCATATTTGCCTTAAAAATTCTGTGTTTTTTTTTTTTAATTAATATATATGGGCACAAAGGGTATACTAGATTTGTGCAACGTTCGTACGTTCGTATGAACACTTAGATTTTGGAGACTATAAGAACTAGAGACACGAACCCTTACCAGCCGATGCGCATATTTCATGTGAAGATGAAGTTTGTTAAATTATGTCAATATCTTACACCGTTCCCCCTAGTAGAATTTCGAGCTTTTAAGCTATTAAATTTTTGTGTTTTCTTAACAGAGCTACGCGTCTGTGTGACAAAATTTGCACAAAATCGGAAATACAACAAAGTTATAGTCAAAGATAGCATACGTTAAAGTCATGCGCGCTCGACTTTGGGTTACCCTGTACCACCACATTGCAATTAAATCCCATATATTGCTAAGGAACTCCAAAAGATATTTTATTTGCCAAATTTGGCTACGACATTTTCATAAACAAACAAAAAATAGTCGTTAGTTTTTTTTAGCGATCAGTCCTATGGGAGGTATATGATATAGGCAACCGATTTTGATGAAATTTGGTAAAGTGATTGGGAACCATAAAAACAATAGTAAACAATTTTCGGGCGTATTTTATTTTTTTTTACTACCAAAACATTAACTGAAATGTTCGCTCTAAAAGACCATTGAATTTGAATACAAGTAAATATTTCATGCCGAGCCTTACAAGAAGATTCTAAGGTTATTTCTGACTTGTTTAGGAGGACACCCCATATCAGTTTATATTTCGATGGTTCGCACTTAATCTAAAGTGGTTGAATAAAAAAAAAACCAGTTAATCAGATGTTAGAACGTTCGTTACTTATTAGAGTTCATTAAACTAAGATATATATTATACTTTCTTTAAGGTGGTGCAATTTAATAAAGTTCTTTGGCAATAGTTATTTTATTTTGCGAAAGATATTTTGTAATTTTTGTTTTACAACTTTACGATACCTAATGGTCGAAAGTAAAAAAGTTAGGTTTAGTTGTTAAGATCAAATAAATGTAAATATTGTCAAGTTCCTGCCGCTTATTGTTAAAGTATTATTGTAAAACAAAAACTTTCCATTTTACCCACCTTTTAGTTTTTTTGGTGTCCATTGAAAGTTCCATAACATGAAACTGGCGCATATATTTGTAAAAAAATCACAGCTAAGAAAACTATTCCCAGGCAGATTCACAGCCGTTTAAATTACACACAACGATCACAAAACAAAAGTAAGCTAAACAAACTAATTACTTTTGATCACTTGTTGTGAATCCGCTGAGTTTATTTAGCACAAATCAAGACGGTACTTAAAGGCACGTGAGTGTCATAGAACTTTGTATATTAAACGTACACTCACAAAACACATACATGCGAGTACATACTCGTATGCCCAAAGACTATCTAAAAAAAAAAAAGTTGAAATTTATTTACTATAATTAATTTCGCAGTATTTTACAGGGTCTGGGCTGGATGGTTGCCTTTGTTTTGGCTGTTATTGCAGCTGATAAGTTGCTACCAAAGTCGAAGCCCATAAATGTGTCACTCTCTATTCGAACGAGTGACGTTAATCGACTGACCGACCGACAGACCGACAGACCGACCGACCGGGAGACCGAGAGACCGAAAGACCAAATAACCTATAGAACGTCTGACAGATACTACGAGTGATTTCTTTTAGCTGCTTATTGTTGTTAATGTTAAAGCTCTTTAGCTGTGTATTTTTAAGTATTTATTTTTAATAGATTTTGTATTTCATTGTCGCTTAGCCAGTGAGATTAACACGCGGTAATTTATTTTTAATTTCAAGCTGATACAAATATATTTTTCGACTTTATACAAATTCGCTTTGTATTTTATATAGGCAAAATTTATGCTAATTAAGCTGCGGCAACTTCTCTAGGCATTTATTGTAAGTCAACGCTTAAGAACGCGCAAAATAATGAGCTCAGCTCTTGAATTCAAATAGTGTTGCGTTATTGATGGTGTTTTTTTATACCCTGCACCTGTATGGAGTACATAGATTGGTGCAATGTAAGTTTTATACTAGGGGGAGTGGCGCACAAATATCAAGATCACGTACACAAGAGAACTGATACGATATCTGCTCCCATTTCAATCATTCGAAAATCGTTAATCGAAAATTACAAACTTTAAAAATAATTTTTCCAATGGAATATTGAAGGAATAACATTGAAAAAAAAAAGTGTATAGCGTATTCCATATCGGGCATAGCCTCGACTAAAACATATTTTTTTTTTGTTTTTTTATGGCCGTTGACATTGTTGTTGTTATTAATGTTGTTGTTATTGTTGTTGATGATGATGACAACAAAACATTTAACTGCCAAACTCAAATTACAAAATGAGGTAATTTTTTAGCGCATAAATTGTCACGCTTATTTATTCAAGATTTTCATTTAAACGCCGAAAACTTTGTCGTTTATATTTATAACTCATGCGTTTTTATACACAAATTTTATTAAAATATTTTCAAACACAGCGCTTGGAAAAATAGCCGCAAAAAACACACACATATACAAATTTTTTTATATAAAATAAAACAATACGCAACCGTTGAAAACCAAATGCAAATGCTAACGAGCGTAGCGACGAGTTTCGACTGCGGCGAAAACAAAACGAGGCAAAAGTGCTAGGCAGGCAGAGCTAGCGAAACAAAAACAAATAAAGCAATAAGTAATAATAAATGACAGCGGAAAGCAAAAACAAAATGAAATAGCTTGGGCATTGCGCGCGCTCAAAAATTGCTGAAAAAAAATATAACAATAAAAACAAAACAACAAACGATAATTGTCTTATTTAAAATTATGATTAAAACTGAGAGAGCAAATGAGAGTCATGAAAGCGACAGAGCGAAATTCTCTCAAAATGCGGACAGCTGTTGCCTGCGGCGAATTGAAAAAAGCCGCAAAAATCAAAATACAAAACACGCACAGCTGATGAGCTGACGTCAGCGTCGCTGCCAGCAGCGTTTGGTCTTTGTACTTATTACACATACGACATGTTGTACGAAAATATGTAGCGCACAGTGGTCGAAATGGTTGAACAAACATAAATTATGATATGTGTATTGCTTTAAATAGTTTATTATTTAAATAATAAAAAACAAAAACAGGTTAGAAATTTATTTTGCTTTACACCCTATTCTGTTTTGACAAGTTCTTTTTTTAAACGGTTTTGATTTAACACGGTCTATTTGATTGAAATTTTAAAGAAATGTATTATATTTTTATTAACCTAAACTTTTAATTAATTTATTTTCATAGCAGCTGAAGGATTTACTTCATGTCTAGACGGGTTTTTTTTATGGAACTAATCTACCGTATAAAAACAGAATTAGCTATACATTCCTTTTTTACCATTGGTTAATACCACAAAATTTGTATAATTAATTTTCATAGCAAATATTTATATTTTATAAAGAGCTAACAGTTTTTTCAATTCAGTCAGCCTAATCTTATACATGCTTGCTATTCAAGAAAATCAAATAGGAGTTTTGGACATGTTGCCAAACGCAGTCTAAAACGTTTTGTGTCGAATTTATTTTTGTAGTTCCTACCATCACCTTTCTAATCATTTTTTCTATTATATTTCACATTTTTGTACCTAAATATAATAACTTCTAATAACTACTGAATGTTGTTCGCCCATCTTTGTAATGTGTTATAAGGTTTCTTTACCTTTATATACGATTCGTTTAAACAAACAATAAATGTCTACTGCTCTACTTGATAAACTTGACGGAATTGGGAAGTGGGCCAGGCATTCGAATATACATACTACTGAGTAACTAACTACTAAGAAATGACACCAAGATATATTTGTGTCCAATAGAAGACAGTAGCTTTCAGGACACGAGCTTAAGAACATTGTGGTGACCACTTGGGAGTATGCAAACATATGTAATACAAAACAAGATCCTGCGTAAAGTATCAATAGTAAAGATGTTAGTTATCTCCAGCTATATTAGCTATTTCGACCACAGTGCAGCGACTGTAATAAAGCTTATCTTTAGAGTACATTTTTGTTGATTTGTCGCACATTGTTACTATTATTTTCCACAGCATGTAATGCCGCTTCAATTAGCTCAAACGTTCCATCAAATGAGCGGAAAATTATTGACAGACGCTTAGAAAACTATTTGCATACAACACGGCGTATGCGTAATAACATTTGGGTCGAAGGTTCTGGCGGCACTGATAGACCGGCGTTTTCCGGTCTAGAGCATAAATAGGGTGATTTTTCAGCGGAACGTAAACTTTGGCTTTACTCGAACCGACAAGAACAAGGAACAAGGACAAGACGAATACAAAAGTCGTCTCAAGATTACCATTGACTGCTACAGAAACTTAGAAGTGGGATGGGCTATGATGTTTTTGGCATAAATAATATCAAAAGCAGCACATTGCTTTTATTTATGATTAGGATCAGACCAGTCTACAAGTATAAACAGTTAATATCTTGAAGTGTAAAATTTTTAAACAAATCAAAATTTTTGTTTGTTTGCCAGTTTTCGCAAAGCATTGTTAATAATGCAGCCAAAAAGCATTTTGCACATAACAAATATACAAAGATGTACGAGTATTTGTAATAATAAACAAATAAATTGATTATAAACTATTGCCAAAACGAAAGGCGAGTCAACCAAGCGACTCATAAACAAAATGTATAAATGTTTGCACGTCATTCTCTTAAAAAAAAAACAACAAAAATCTGAAAATAACTTGTTCAAATAACTTGAACAAAATACTTAAAGATTTGTTGTAAATTGACAAAGAAAGCGACCTGAAATTAGCATATTACTGTTAGTTTATGGGACTCTTTATTTTATTCCAGATTGAAGCGCTTTCCAAAGTTCGCTTAATTTTTTGTTTTTGCTTGACTTGCTATTAGCTAATTTCATTTTGTGCACAAATAAGCTGCCTGTAAGCAAATTACATCACGCCTACGCCATAACTCACAACGTAAAAAAGAAAAACAAAACAAATACAGTACAGTAAAACCTCGCAAACGGGAACATATTAGCTTCAGTGGTAAGTTCTATAACTCCAACTTATTTTTTATTATTTTATATTAGGGTGGTTTTTACCTAGTTAGAATGAGTAAAATATTCTATTAAGAACTTTATAATTCAAGTTATAAAGTCAAGTTAGATGACAATATGGACAAGATATACAGAGTAGGATCAAAAAGTAGTGCGACCATTAACGAAGCCTACGGGTATGCTGCGATGAGCTGCTCAACAGTGTCTGAGTAACATACGATTTTTGGGGAGAGCGGGAGCTCGTTAAAGACAAGTAACGCGCCGCGGCACCCATCAATCTCAAGGAGCGATGAAAAGGCGGTGTGACGGCATTTTTAAAATGGATCCTGGAAAGCTAGTTTCAGAATGCGTACGCACAGTGGGGTTTTTTCGAGGATTTGTACTGATTGGTTCAATAAAAACAAATTTTATTCAGTCCTACTTCTTTTTGATGATAAATGAGCTTTACAGTCAGAAGTCTGATTCTGTCACAACATTTGAAAGAAGCTGATGAAGAGAAAAGTGGATTGTTCCAGAATATGCCGTAGGAAAATTGGAGAATATAGTTTTTTCAATGAAGATAGCCTGACATACGTACTCCGATTTATTTATTTATTTATTTATTTGTTTACCCTGATATTTTACATATTCACTTACTGACTAATTACAAAACATACTTATATAGAGTTTAGCCTTTTAAGCTTAACAACTAAGGTATTTGAAATTTTAAAAATTGAATCAAAATATTTGTTATATAATATTAAATTAATAAGGAAAAAGGGGAAAAACCTTACAAAAGGTTTATTTTCATAAACAAGCGAAAAACAGACGAATTTTGCACCAAAAACGTTTTTTCGACCGATTCGTCCAAGTGTATAGAATAAAGATTTCTGCCTAAGTTTTATCCAAACCGTTCTTGTGTTTAGGTTTTATTAGCATCGCGTTATCCGCAAACCCATAATATTACTCATGGTCTTCAACAGTTCCTAAAAATCTTGCCTTCTTAAACAATGTTTAATGATATCTCTTAAGAAACCAGAAAACTAAAAAAAATGCTCACTTCAATGAATATCGTAAGCGGAAAGAATATATTTTCATAAGAGCAAATATTTTCACTTTGCCTCACTTTGATGTGGACAGCTTTGGCATAACTTAATAAAATTACTTCTATTAAATATAAATTATTATTACAATTTTATCAGTCAAATGAATGAAATAAATTTTCCATACCAAGTTTAATGGCTTTGAGAAAAAGTCAACGTTTTGTTGTTTATTAGAATTACATGGTTTTGCATACCAAATTGGGGATCTAGTTTATATATCAATGAAAGAAAGAAGAATATTTTTGCAATTTATATGGGAGGTAGCCCGAATTTAAAACATTACAGACCTAGCTAAAAATTGCTTTCTTAGGAATAAGCTGTCTGACTGTGTCAAGTGCCGCCCGAATCGAAGGAAGCAAACGGCTTCAGATATTAAAGCGAATGAACAAACTGTATCCGATCCGAATCTTGTTTGTATAGCTCATGTGGTCTCCGATTATACAGAAAAAAAAGTAAGCACTTTATGATTTTAAAATTTCAATTTCATTATTTTTGTAATAATTTATGGTTTTCGCATAACTAAAAAAAAATACATTTAAACTGACTTTTACAGAACCTATCAGTTCTTAGCGTTTAAATTTGCACGCATCTACTGTAACCGCCATAATAAAGCCTTCGCAGACTTTTGGTCAAAAAACGCACGCAAGGCCTCTAACACGCGACTCAATTCGCGACGCACTTTACACCCGCACAAAAAAAAAAAACAAAACACTCGATGGAATCACTAAATCAACACTCCTTGCCTTTTGGCCAAGCTAAAAGAACACTTCTGGCTCTATGGAAATGGCCAACAAAATGCAGAGCACACTGCAATTGCCAGTTTGTGTGACGACGCGCGAAAAAATGAGCATGAAGAAAGCTCTTCAAATGTTGAAACTGACTGAATTAGAACCTCTCGGCACAAAACATTTACACTCAAATACAAAGGCCGCACAGCTGACGCTGTTGGCCATCAACTCGCAACAACAGCAACAGCAGCAGCAAAAACAACACGAACCGACGAAAAAATAAAGAAAAAAAATGTCTTAAAACTTATGCAATTTTTACAGGTGATACGGGGGACGTCGCAAGGGGTACGCAAAACGATGACGCTTTGTAGTATTATAAACCAGCCGAACCCAACCCAAGCAACGCTCGACATTTGACTTTGGCGAGCAACATTTTGCCACACTACGTCCGTCTGCACAATCCGTTGGATAACTGCCAGGTTGCGCCGCATACGGCAGGCGGCACCAGCAGGTTGACTGCTGCCCCACACGCCATTAGAACGACGGACAAATCGCCATTTCGTCAGTTTGCTCCGCAATTTTGCGGCAGACGCTTTTTGAATGTCATTATCAAGGTTTATGTTTTTTTCGCGCGTTGTCTCTGAGTTGTTATACACTGTATTCAAATGTAAGGGGTATATTTAGTTTATGCACATGTATGTAACATAGGACCAGAACACGCCGGTGATACTCCAAAATCAGAAGGAAAAAATTAATTTTTTAGACATTTCCGTGCGCCTGTCATAATCGTTAGGAAAACCAAATAATTTCCGAGCGAAAATTAAAAATTCATTTAGTACTAAGCACCATTCTATCGGATCATACCTAAGTATTAAAGATAATCGCCATGTTGTATTTTAGAAACCAGAAAGCAACCAAATGATGATGGCAGAGTTTTAATCTGGTCGATTGAGCTTCCAATCCACAAATAGAGAAAAATTGCATTGAATGACTGTCGACTAAGAGTTCATGCGCTTAGCTGAATGTGTTGCTGTTTCAAAAAGTGCTGTTCATCGCTTATTGACGACAAATTTGGAGATGAAAAAGCTGCGCGCTGCGTTTGCTGACAGTGCACTGTGGGCCCAGATTGTCATATTTTGGCCAAAAATCTGGCATTTCCATAATTATTTTTTTTAGAGTGATGAAATTTTACACAAGTTTTCGTAAAGGAATGAACTATTTTCCTGGAAAGTATGAGCCAGAGAATGTCAACTTTGCCAATAACTTAAAAAACACTAATTATAATTTAATCATTTTTTTGCACAGGATACCTTAATACATTTGGCCTTATAGATTTAATTCTGAAGCAAAAACGTTTCCGTAGTAAGCCCTTATGCCGGTAAGAGTATGCAAACTTTGCTACCTTGAATTTAGTATTTTTTTTTCACCAGTTAAAGGGGCAGCCTCTAATATAAATTTAAATTAGCTAATTTTTGTGAATGAAATATTTTAGTCTACATATACATATGTTTTTGTTTATGTCTACATTGTTGTTGTTAATGACATTAACAATTCGCCATGGTTTGTGTCTTTGCTAACTGCGCGTAAATGGCTGCAATTGAAACAGTTAATCAAAGTCAAAGAGTATAAATTGAAGAAAAAAAGCAAAAAAAAATTGCGTCGCACAAAGTTGGAACCATAAATTTATAAAGTCAAAGAACAAAGGCCGCAATAAAAATTTACAAAGCTGCAAGAGAGGATCCATCCAGATGAGTGTTTGTGTGCATAAAAAAGCAATAAATGTTTATTATGTGCATATTGAAGGCGAACAAAGCAATCAAAGTAAAACTGAATCATCGTTTAAGTTATGAAGAAACAAATAAATAGACGAAGAAGACTCCACAACAGACGCAAAACGCACAGCTGTGGCCACTAATGCTTATGCTGGGTTTACACTGCATCGCGGAACTAAACAGTTCAGTGGTGACAGCAACGCATTTGCGTTAAGATGCAAAATGTTACAAGCTTCCACAGTGTGTCAATATGATGCTAAAAATGTGTAGTGTTCGTTTTGTTTGCATTGTGTCAGAAATATGTATTTGTATTGTAATATTCTTATCGAAATGCATAATTAAAGAGGTGCATTACAAATATTTGTTGTAAACAGTTTTTCCATTTTATTATTTTAATTTTAGCGAGTTTTTTTTGAAGCTTTTACTATTTGATTACTTTTTTTGAGCTATCAAAGGCCGCACAAAAAATTTAGATTTTTCAAATCTGTAAAGAAGACTTAAATTTGGGGTCTACGAACAACACAATACTCGATACTGCAAGTAAGGAAACTAGAATATAATTTCATTTATATTTTAACACTGAATTATATTGTTATAAGTTATAACTTATAACGAATGAAATGCTAATTAAATGCGTTGACTGTGTACATCAAACTGTGCCATTCCGTAAGGCAGTGTAAACACAGCATGAACAGCTTTTATGAGCGGCACAAGGGGCAAAGAGCTATGCCAAGGCGATAACACATACGAAAGCTAATTGGTAGGTGGGCGTAAACAATTAGCAGCGCTGCAACTGCGCAGTGTACTAACATTGACCACCGACTGCTGCCGCTGCTGCTGCACCCAGCTGAAGCATAAAAATACATTTAAGTGCACTCATTTCGCAACACAAAAATAGAACAACTTTTGCTTTAAAAAAAACAAAACAAAAGACACTGTCTGCTTTAATTGGGGCTTGTCAGCAAGTCACTCACCTGCGCCGCTTACACCGCCAGCTCCGCGTTCATCCACAAGCAATGCATCTGCTTGCAGCTCCAATGATCCAAATTGTTCCATTGCAGAGGATGCTGTTTTTCCTTAAGAAATAGAAACACTTGCACACTCAAACACACACGCAATTTAAGCCAACAGCTACGCACAATTGTTAAAATAGTTTAAATTAGTACACCAGTTTTTTTGCAAGCAACTTGTGAAACCGTGGCCATCTTTTTTTCGCAATGCTCAGCTTAGTTGTGCGAGCTCACATTTGATAAGGCTTTGAGCAAAACCTTTTTGCTTTAACATTTAGGCTCTGGAATACAACATTTCAAGATAAAAGTCTTTAATTAAATGCAATTGTTTTATATTTTACACTGATTACAAATAGTAAAATGATTTTTTATGCTGTCAAGAGCAAGAAGCAGACCATGCAAGCACAGCTGTTTTTTGTTTAGTCTGGTGGCCTGCCAAGCTATTTGAAAAATTACTAAAAGCGTTGCCAGCTAGTCGTAGCGGCTGCAAACAGCTGTTCATTGGCTAGCGTGACGTCACATACAGATAAATTTTGCAAATTTTGATTTGATTGCTTCTTATCTTTAATTAATGTATTAAAGTAAATAACATGAATTATATTTAGACGAACATGTTATTATTAGTGTTTGCACTAAAGTGTTGAAACAAAGCAATAATTGCGCAGTGTTCTTAAACTTTGCTGAATTGCATATTTTGTGCGCCAACAATTGTCATGGCTGCCGTCGGCGTACATCCGCTCACAAATGATCCCACAGCGGCCTGGAAGGAACTCTGCCAGACGCAGCGTGTCATCAAGGTGACCATGAAGCCACCCACTACCACAGTAGCGCCCAATAAGGCGCGTGTGGTCTGCATGAGTGATACGCACTCCCTAACGCCTTATATTAAATTTGATATACCCGACGGTGATATATTCATACATGCCGGTGACTTTACCAAATGCGGCCAATTGGAGGAGGTTATAGAGTTCAACAACTGGATAGGTGCACTGCCGCACAAACATAAGATAGTCATAGCGGGCAATCATGAGCTGAGCTTTGATCGCACATTTACGCATCCATTTCAAAATAAAGGGCACACTGAGCGGTAAGTGTTCTATTGAGTATCTAAATCAGCTATAAGCTCTAACTGCTGTTTCTTTTAGCTCCAAGCATACAGGCATGTCCATACTGGATGATCTGCCTACACTGGGCAATGCCAAGGAGCATTTAGAGCGGGCCGTACAAACGCAAAACATACGCGATGTGCTCACCAATTGTACTTACTTAGAGGATCAACTGCTTGAGCTTTGGGGCGTGCGCATTTATGGCTCACCCTGGCAGCCGGAGTTCTGCCGCTGGGCGTTCAATGTGCCGCGTGGTGCGGCCTGCCTAGAAAAGTGGCATCAAATACCAGCCGGCATTGATATACTCGTCACACATACGCCGCCCGTGGGACATGGCGATCTATGCTGCTCGGGTGTGCGCGCCGGCTGTGTGGAGCTGCTGACAACTGTGCAGCAACGCGTGCGTCCCAAGTATCATGTGTTTGGACATGTACACGAGGGCTACGGCATAACCAGCGATGGCCGCATTATCTATGTTAATGCCTCTACTTGCGATATCAATTACTTGCCCAACAATGCGCCTATTGTATTTGATGTGACACTGCCGCCAGGTATACGAAAGGAGTAACCGGTTTAGTTTGTACACTCAAAAAGGATGTGCCCTCGGCAATCGTTTTAAACATAAGTCTATTTATATTAGTCATTTTAATTATGTATTCCTTTTAATTGCACAGGTGCTATATAGTTTCATAATTTGTAATAAGTTATCGTAGTCTGCAAAATGCTCATTTAAGTTTTTTTAGTTCAAATTGCAAATATTAGACAAGTTTCAAACAAATCTCGGTAACAACCTTAAAACCGCCTTAATAAAATTCGTTCCAAAAATGTAAAGCTTAGTCATGCTTAAAACCCATTGCTATGTTTTTGTGACGGTTTATTCCAATTAGAATTTAGTCGAACTTAAAACCTTTTGCTGTTTTTTTTTTTTGTTTCTCTGAATTTTAAACTAACTTTTAAAGGGCTTATTTTTTTGCGCAATTTTAAACAAATGGCACTAAGCTAAGCTTTTAACTAACCCTTCGTCTTGACTGGCCATAAAAATCCTTTACCTGGCATGATGTGAGGCGTCCCTCTGGTCACAATTATTATGCACATATCTTTCCTGCCGTATTGAGTTTATTGGTCAATATGCATCACATGACTGAGTCTTCGTAGGATGCATAAAACACCAAAAAGTATGCATACTTTTTAAATACTCCAAAACAATCTACGGTATCATCAGTGCATTGGATGAGCTTCTTGGGAATTGATCTCCTCCACTGGCCAATTGCGTTCTGGGACGCAAATAGCCCTAATTTGCAAGAATATCTCTCTGATTGGTCTTAAAGTTCATCATTTCTCGTTGTGACTTGTGACGAAGATGGTAACTTAGACATAGTCCATGTCTATGTTTTTCAACGTCAATTCAAGAATTGGACAATCGCGTTGGTCTTTTTAGAGACAAGGCTCAACAGCCGCACCGAAAAAGTCCGATGAGTTCTATCGATTATGGCTAAAGTCTCTCGAACATAGAGCGATAATTGGCATACCTTCCTTGGAATCACTAAAAGATGATAATTTTTGAGTACGCTGACCCCACAGGCATTCTGCAAAATAGTAAGCGCAGGCAGTAAACCAACTTATTGTGGTTTGGCTGGCATAGTGTCCCTTTTTAAGGGTTAAAACCGGTACAAAGATTTCTAGCACACCACTTATTGCGACCACCCTATCGCGTGATCTTCTCTTAGGAAAAGGATGCTACAGGATATCTAGTTTCTCGATTGCTTCATTAGCATTTATTTGTGCTAACTCACTTTGTAGTTCTCTTATTTTAATGGCCGCAGCATTAAGCGGCGCCGCTGCTGCCTTAAGCGGATTTTTTCGTGTTGTTTTGTCCATTGTTATTTCTTTTACCAAAGCACTCGTTGCTTTACGCCGGGAGCGCGCATTAGACGGCCCACGTTGGGCAGCCTCCCAATCCTTCACTCATTTATTGATTTTATTTGTCTGCTGGCCGTCTCCATAAAACTTCAAAACATATACTGACATCTCTCTGGAATCTGGAAAAAAAAGAAATATATTATGAATGTTCCATTTTATTTATAAAAAAAATTCGAAATATTACAATTTATTTTAATTTGCTAAATCAATTAATTTTCTACTATTAGTTTATAATTTAGTTACTTCAATGAAATGCAAAATTATTTGTTTTTGACAATGGATATCTTTTTTAGCTTTTATATTATATAACTATATAAGTTCCTTTTTAAAAATCAAGAAAATTTATTTTTTTTTATTACTAAGTTTTAAATTGAGTTTAAAGCAAAAATATATCAATTTTTAATTAAAAAGATGGCGTACGTTAAAGTCGGGCGCAGACGACTTTGGGGTACCCTGTACCACCACATTGCAATTAAGTCCGACATGTTGCTAAGACCTCCAAGAGATATTTTATTCGGCAAATTTGGCTACGATACTTTCATGAACAAACAGAAACCAGTCGAATTTTGCACCAAACAATTTTTTTGACCGATCGGTCGTATGGGGACTATATGATATAGTCAACCGATTTTGATCACATTTGGTACAGTGCTTGGGAACTCTAAAAAAATTCTTAATGCCAAATTTGGTTATGATATCTTTATAAACAAACGAATTATCCATCTAAAACTTTTGCTTTTTTTCGAGGTCCTCTGAAACACCCCTATGGGAGCTATATAATGTAATCCCGATATCAAAAAAATAAAATAAACTTGTCTCCTATGGATTAATAAGGGATCTAATCTGAAAGTTTGGTTGCTCTAGTTCTTACCATCTCTGAGATCTAGGCGTTCATACGGACAGACGGTCAGACGGACATGGGTATATCGACTTTTCTAGTCACTCTGATCATACTTTAGGTAACTTTGGGGGGTCTCCGACGTCTCCTTCTGTACGTTACATACATTTTCGGCTTGCACAAACACAATATACCCTTTGTACCATACGGTACAGGGTATAAAAAATAAAATAAACTTGTCTCTTTTGGATTAATAAGGGATCTTATCTGAAAGTTTGGTTGCTCTAGCTCTTACCATCTCTGAGATCTAGGCGTTCATACGGACAGACGGAGATGGGTATATCGACTTCTCGAGTCACACTGATCATACTACTTTAGGTAACTTTGGGGGGTCTCCGACGTCTCCTTTTGTACGTTACATACATTTTCGGCTTGCACAAACACAATATACCCTTTGTACCATAAGGTACAGGGTATAAAAAGTTACTTAAATTACAAAAGCTATAAACTGATGTATGCACGTACATACATATACTTACTCATGTATGTACATATTCTATTATACGTTATGTATGTATACTATAAGTAGCTAAGCAGCACCATTGCATAGAATTGGCCAAAAATTACGCATGATTTCAAGCTAAGTTGATATTTTCGGCAGCGGAAGCTATACTAAGTGCCGTAAAGTTTGCTGCAAAAACTACAAGACATAAACACGTAATATGCACTGACTCACTCTCAACGCTAAAAGCTGTAAAAAATATAAACCATAATGAGCCCACCATCAATCAAATAAGAGATATAATCTCATCCCAACACATGAAAATCAGGCTTTTGTGGACACCTGGACACATGGGAATCTCCGGAAACGAGCTAGCGGATAAAGCAGCAAAAGCAGCGACACTCGCCCCTCTAATACTACACAACTCCATAACCAAAAAAGATGTAAACAGGCTCGTAAACTCAGAATGCACTCTCGCGCTTGAAGAACATTGGCTAGGATACACCCACTATTACAAACTCATAAACCCAACTAGAAAAGCTCTCAGGATTCCAGTCACAACAAACAGGAGACATGCAATACAATACACAAGATTCCGACTAGGACACACAAAACTCACAAATGAACACATCTTCACTAAAACTGCGCCACCTAGCTGTCCTTTATGCAATCTACCCAACCTTACAATAGAACATTTAACCCAAAACTGCCAAAACATCCAAACTATCTGTAACTCCTTCAACATTCCGCCCTTAAATATACTTCTTACAGACGCTTCCCAAAAAAACATAAGCCACTTTATAGATCTAATGTCTAAATTAAATTTTATCAATCAAATCTAAAAAATAAATTATGTATATATAACTTAATCTATGTGATACAAAAAAGAACATATGTTACTTAATTTTATATACCACCCAGCCTGAAGGCCTATGTTGCTCTGGCTTTAAAACTACTTTTGTTCCCTAGAATTAATTCTAAGTTACAATATTTTAATAAATAAATAAATAAGTTGATATTTAAAAGATGTTTGATCAGCTAATTTTTTAAAACGATTTAATTCCAGCAATTTTTCTCAAGCAATTAAAATATGTAGTACTATTTACATATGTATGTATATGACATTGTCTACTGCACATGCATACATTGAATGCTGAATCAAGGATCAAGGATTTAATTGTGCCTTGCCTCACTTTAAAACCACTTGAAGAACATAAACAAACATACTCATATTTAAATTTATTTTAAAACACTACATTTGTTCTACTTTCTTTCTACTGAAAGAAATGCCGTTGTCCGTTGTAACTCAGGATTAAAAAGGCGCAAAATAAGTGATGGCCAACAGCCCATATATCGACGTAAAAAATGAAAGCGATTAACAATTTTATCGATTTTGATATTTAAGCAACGAATATCCATATCGATGAATATGAAATGTCAGTAGGCAATCCTCTTTGATCTTTGATCTAACTGCACTATTCCCATTGCTCATTGCTATCAACTATCAAAATTCCTTTTGCAAAACTAGAGGCTGGTCTTTTGTATTTCGCGTGGCCGTAGAAAAAGAAGTTCTTGAAGTTCAAATTCGCGCAGCTGCAGCTTTGTTTTAGATTGTTTCCAATTTAAATTGTTTTTCCGAAATTTTAATAAGCCATCTCTTAAAATGGTAAGTCTAAAAAAATAGTTTTTTGTCATAACTTTAATGCTGTACTTGCCGCAATCCGCAATGGCGCCCATTTTTTTTTTTTTTTCTCTGATTTGTCATTAAAGCGCGAAGTCATTTCTATACAAATTGGCCAATGCGGTATACAAATTGGCAATGCCTGCTGGGAATTGTATTTGCTAGAGCACGGTATTAATTTGGATGGCAGCTTGAAAACCAAGGAGGAGCTTACGGCCAGCGGCAGCAGCGCAAGTATAGGCCATGATACCACTGCCAATGATTCGCGCACATTCTTTGCCGAGACGAACTCGGGCAGACAAGTGCCACGCTCCATATTTGTGGATCTGGAGCCCACAGTTATTGATGATGTGCGAAATGGCAAAATGCGGCAATTATACCATCCTGAGCAGCTTATATCAGGCAAAGAGGATGCGGCTAATAACTATGCGCGTGGACGCTACTCCATTGGCAAGGAGGTGATTGATAAGGTCACAACACGGCTGCAAAAGATTGTCGAGCAATGCGAAAGTCTGCAGGGATTTCTAATTTTTCATTCTTTGGGCGGTGGCACTGGCTCAGGCTTTACTTCGCTGCTAATGGAGCGTCTCTCCACCGATTTTAACAAAAAATGCAAACTGGACTTTGCCGTGTATCCCTCACCAAAGGTGTCCACAGCCGTAGTAGAGCCTTATAATGCATTGCTTACCACGCACTCAACTATCGATACTTCGGATTGTGTATTTATGGTGGACAACGAGGCCATCTATGATATCTGCAATAACAGGCTGAATGTGGATAGGCCGGCCTATCTCAATCTAAATCGCATTATTGCGCAAATGGTTAGCTCTACGACGGCCTCGCTGCGCTTCAGTGGCTCGATGAACGTGGATCTCAATGAGTTCCAAACGAATCTTGTGCCATTTCCACGCATACACTTTCCTTTAGTAGCCTATGCGCCGCTCATGAGTGCAGATCGTGCGGCACATGAGCAGCATTCCATCAATACGCTGACCAATGCTTGCTTTGAGGCATCCAACATGATGGTTAAATGCGATCCTCGAGTTGGCAAGTTTATGGCCTGCTGCATGCTGTATCGAGGTGATGTGGTGCCCAAAGATGTTAATGCAGCGGTATCGGCCATAAAAGCTAAGCGTCACATACAGTTTGTGGACTGGTGTCCTACAGGTTTCAAGATCGGCATTAACTATGAAAAGCCTGCATTTGTGCCTGAAGGAGATTTGGCGCCCACCACACGCGCCTGCTGCATGCTCTCCAATACGACGGCCATTTCGGTGGCCTTTTCTAATTTGGCCTATAAGTTTGACTTGATGTTTAAGAAACGCGCCTTTGTGCATTGGTATGTGGGCGAGGGCATGGAGGAAGGCGAATTTACGGAGGCTCGCGAGAATATTGCAGTGCTGGAGCGCGACTTTGAGGAGGTGGGATTGGACAGTACGGAAATGGGTGATGGCGAGGAGGACTATGAGGAATATTGAACATGTAATGAAATGTTAATAAAGTAACCATGAATTCAATATGCAAAATATCATTGTATTTTTTAGAGAACAATTTATTATAAACAAAAATAAGTATTATAAAATATTCTCCATAGATCCAGCTGAACTATTTTAATTACACTAGTTTACAGCAAAATATATCCTCAACATGTTTTACACGTTGCCGTAGTAAAATGGCACGCTAAATCCGAAAATTAAGTCCAAAATTTTTTTCATGGAACGGATTTCGAGATATTTCTAAAAAGCCGCTTTGCAAAACAAAAAAAAAGGGTGTCTACTTCAAAGCAAATATCTTTGGTTGTACTAAATTGATTTTTATATTTTGATAAACAACCACTCATTTTTTTCCTAATCGATCAAACTTTACGAGCTATGAAAAAAACAGAATGAACAAATTTCTTTAAGTTTTTAAATTTACTTTCGAAATATAATTTTTTCAAAAATTTGCTAAAAATTACGAAAAATTTCATATGAATGCATAAATAGCGTCCAAACCGTAAATTTGACAAAAATATGTTCCAAGTATAATGGATGGGTAATTCAATTATCTACAGTTTAGTAAAAAAATTGTCAAAATCGGTTTGGTAGAACCAGAGATACCAGAGACTTCATTTTCAGATTCAGCGTGCCATTTTACTACAGAGATGACTAAAACATGTTGAGGATACCAAAATTTTTTGAAATTTGTAAACTAGTGTTATTAGTCGAATTAGACAGCTTTATTCGGAAGGCCGAATATCAGATGCTCTCTGCCTAATTAACGTTTCAGAACACAAAACTGTCATGCAATGTCTTAGCTAACTTGTTTCGAAGGCGGGAATGGGTGTATAATCTGAACAATTTTTTGGAAATTACATATTTACTTTTCACTTTTTTTTTAGTATGATAGCTAAAAAGAAAATCGGATCTTTAAATAGAAAATTTATTCCCTCAAAGAACCGCGATGTCACCCAGTTTTAAGTCAAGTAAAACCTTAAACAAAGGAACAATGCCCTGCAAATTTATTTTTTAACGACTACTTCGAGATACCCTGTTTAAATTGGGTACATTGCTTAGGTTAATTTGGTTACTACTTTCGTGATCGGTCCGAAGGGGTTAAATTACAAGATGCTTAATGTAACTAAAAAGAACTTCCAAGCACAAAATGTGCCTACGATATATTCAGAAACAAACGAACTATGCATCTAAAACTCTTGACGGCTTGCTCTATAATACCCTTTGAAGGCTATTTACCATAACCCCAATATCGATCAAATTAAACAAACTTGTAACATAATAAGGAATATAATTCGAATTTTGTTTCTCTACTCATACTTTAGGTAACTTTGAAGAGTCTTCGACGTCGCCTTCTCTATGCAACATACATTTTCGGCTTACATAGCCCGTGGGGGCCGAATGAAAAGGAGTATTCACACAGACACGAGCCGAGCACTTGCCGAAGTAAAAAGCCAAAACGAAAAAATGCTAGCGTGCACTGACAGAATAGCTGAGTGGCGCGTAAAGATATTTTCACTTTTCAGTTGCGCATATACCAATACATTTACAACTTTGTCCGCTCTCTTCTTGCACATCCCTGGTATAGGGTATAAAAATAAATTCAAAAAACGAAAACACGACTGCTGAAAAATCACATTCTGAAACTCGTTTTAAATTCTTGTACGGAATTATTTTGTTTGAATTTATTTTTTAGGTTTAATTTTGAAATGTGCCAATGAAGCCCGTTTATTTGATACGCAACACTACATTTGTATACCCTGTACCGTATGGTACAAAGGGTATATTAAATTTGTGCAAGCCAAAAATGTACAATATAACATACAGAAGGAGACTTCGGAGACCCCCCAAAGTATGATCAGGGTGACTAGAGAAGTCGATATACCCATGTCCGTCTCAGAGATGGTAAGACTTTCAGATAAAATCCCTTATTATCCTACGAGAGACAAGTTTATTTTATTTTTTCGATATCGGGGTTAAATTATATAGCTTCCATAGGGTTATATCCAAAAAGTTATAGATGGATAATTTGTTTGTTTATGAAGTACCGTAACCAAATTGTGCACTCAAAAGTTTTTTAGAGTTCCCGAGCACTGTACCAAATTTTATTAAAATCGACTATATCATATAGCTTCCATAATCGATCAAAAAAATTTTGTTTGTATAAAATTCGTTGTATTTCGTTTGTTTAGGGAGGTATCATAACCAAATTTGGTATTCAGCAGTTTTTAGAGTACCCAAGCACTGTACCAAATCTGAACAAATTCGGTTGACTGTATCATATAGCCCACATAGGACGAATCGGTCGAAAAATCGTTTTTGGTGCAAAATTCGTCTGTTTTTCGCTTGTTTATGAAAATAAACCTTTTGTAAAGTTTTTCCCCTTTTTCCTTATTAATTTAATATTATATAACAAATATTTTGATTCAATTTTAAAAATTCAAGTATCTTAGTTGTAAAGCTGAAAAGGCTAAACTCAATATATGTTTTAAAACTTTTAAACGCCACATTAGGTTCTGGTATCTGAAAAAATATGTAATAGAATTATGCCCTTAAAACATTTGGTTTTTTTGGAGGTTCTATAGGAATTACAGGGCTTTGCCATGAATTTTGGATTTTTTTCATACTATCAATCAATGAAAGCTATTCCAACTTTCAATTGATACAATGCATAATAAATTAATAACTTAGATTTAATAATTAATTATAAAATTATAACCCAAAAACCACCAGTAAATCCGGCACTGTTCTATTAAAGCTATATAGTAACGCCGACATCCAAAATAACGAACTTGTCGAAATCGAAAGTTTGGTTGCTTTAAATCTTATTTAATATCTCTGCGAACGGTTAAGGTAACTTAAAGGGATTTCCTCCTTCTCCTTCTCTATTGCACATTGCACTGACTTAACATACACTTTATACTTTTTTGCCACAAATGGAATATATTGCATTCTAAAGTATCATTTTTGAGCTTCTGATATGTGGTTTGAAGCCTTATTAGGCCTCGGGGGCCACTTTTATACCAGATTTAAGCCCCTCTTTAATCCTGCCCTGTCTTTTCTTCAACTTTTTAGTGCCTTAAATATATTTGTTTGTTTTTTGTTTTAATTTTAAATGATTGCTTTTCTATGTATTAACGACTCTTTAAACTTTTTTTAGAAAGGTGTAGACGGTATTTAGGGTTATGTTGTGAGAAACGGATACAAAGGGTGTCTCCAAAAATGTGGATATTCAAAATTAATGTTTCGTTCATAAGTGAAATATATCAATAAATATTTATGGGAACTGAGGATCGGAGCTGTGACTCGAACCAATGCTCTACCAACGTAGTTACACTTGGAAAATGTTTGTAATCTACTCGGTACTCGTACACAGCATATTTATTTTCGTTACGATTTTTCTATTATTTAATATAAGGTACGTTCGTTATGTTAAGTAATAACGAGTAGAAATTTATTACACAAAATATAATTTATCTTTTCCAATTAAACGCAAAATACTCATGGACGAGTCTTACCTATTAAAGATCCATTCTCCTATCATTCTAAATATTGTGTTATACTACTGTGTCCAAAAAGTAAGGCGACATTTGATTTTAAACTGCGCGCGCCAAAATTGGTTTTGGAGAAATTTTTCAGATTGGTAGGACTGTCTTTATCATCCATGCCAAGTTACACGTCAAAATATTCATTAGTGTTTGAGTACGCTTTATTTTTGTGAGCTGCTAAAAGTGAATTTTTCAATTTTCACAATATCTAAATTGAATTTTTTGGAAATAAGGATATAACATCGATGTTTTCTCCAGCACTATTGTGCTCTATTGTGAACTCATAATCCTTCCGCCGGGTCAAATAGTCAACAAGGAATATTATTTAAGCTTTATACGTCGTTTTTTGCATCATGACAATGCAACGCCTCACACTGCATTGATTCTTCGTTACCATTTCGCCAGAAACTCAACCCATATCGTTCCACAACCACCGTATTCATCTGATATGCCACCGTGCGACTTCTGGCTATTCAACAAACTCAAAAGACCACTCCGGGGACACCGTTTTGAGTCGATAGAGGAGATTGAAGCCGCGTCGAAGAGAGAGCTAAAGGCCATTCTGGAAATCGATTTTAACAACTGATTCGAAGATTGGAAAATCCGTTGGCATAAGTGCATTGTATCTGGGGGGATTACTTTGAAGGCGATGAAATGATTTGGACGAATAAATAAAGATTTTTTAAAATAAGAGCAATGTCACCTTATTTTTTGGGCACAGTAGTAGGTAGCAATAAACTAAAAAATTTATACTTTTCCTATAACTTAATACCAAAACAAATGATTATTTGGCAGAAGTGCAAAATCTAATAAGGTTTCAAGTAAAATTCCTAACTATGACTTTTTTGTTAACAACCAGAACTAGTATGTATCACATAAGTCTATCTTAAGAAATTCAAATTTTAAAAAAACTTCTGTAACAATTGTTTTATTTATTTCTTTGCTCATATTCTAAAATAATGGGCTTACTTTAATTTGCTTTCAACTTTCTTATAAAGGCGTATATAATTCATTGGATTTCCAGTGCTATCAAAATGTATCTCATATGTAAAAAAATATTAGTTTTCTATTGTGTAAACATTGCCATTAAGAGATGCCGGCAAAGCGTTCCAGCTCTTTAGATTAATACAAATAAAAAAGGAAAATATTTTATATTTCTTTAGTTTTTTGTATGGATTTTTTTATTATTTTTTGTGGGTTTTTTGTTATGATTTTTTTTTTTAAATTTTTGCCTATTTACTACGTTTTTTTCAATTGAATTTTGCTTGTCTTGTTTTAAATTTAATTACTTAATTTTACTAAAGTTTTACTTTGAACTTGCAATAAATTTTCTTTTTTTTTCATCAAGACTTATAAATATTATAGAATCATCAAAAAGTTTTTGCACAGTGTAAATTACAATCTTTTGGGTTAGGTGCGTGCGTGTGTTTGTTGTGTATGTGTGTGTGTGTGTACATTATGTATATGTGCTTGTGTATACATGTGTAACTTCTACTAGCTTAATATAAAAACTAATTTTGTTTGATTTGTTTTTGTTTGTTATGCACTAAAAGCAGCCAATATTCAAGAAAAAAAATGAAGAGTTAAAAATCAAAAACTGTGTACAAAAATTTCAATAAATTGTATAAATGTAGTTACTTGTTGTGTAGTGTAGTATTTATGCTATTCAATATATAATTACATAATGACGATCTCTTGTATTGATTTTAATTTTACATACATAGTTAATAATAAGAAAAAATATATAACGATGATTGATGATGGCAAATATGCTTCATTTAGTTGATTTAGCATTTATCATAAATTTGTTGTGGTTAAAAAGTTGAGGAGTTGGTGTTGTTGCTGCTAAACTTTTTTTGTTTAAACGCTTAATATGGAACATTTGAGAAGAGATAGGAGACGCTCTCGCCATTGTGGGTCCTTCTAACAGCCTCGGCAAACATCATTGACACATCGATGCACTGCAAGTTTTAGGGCAACATTAGAAACCAACAAAAAAACGAGAAGATATATAGCAGGATTACCTGTATCTTGGGACAATCGCGCATATGGCCATCCTGTGGTATAGTGTTGGTTACAACAACTGCCTCAAAACAGGCATTGTTTATGCGCGAAATCGCTGGACCCGAGAAAATGCCGTGCGTCAGAATGGCATAGACCTGTTTATGCAAAAAGAGGCTATGAGTTACTTTATTAAAAGTAGTTATAGAAATTGTTGTTACCTTGGTGGCGCCCGCCTCCACCAAACGATCTGCGGCATGCACTATGGTGCCACATGTGTCAGCCATATCATCAACCAATATGGCTATCTTATCCTTAACATCACCCACAAGCACCATGGAGGCTACTTCATTGGCCTTCTTGCGTTCCTTGTGTATCAGCGCAAACTCCACATTCAGACGATCTGCTATGGAGGTGACGCTGTTGGCACACAAAACTCCCAATCTTAGAAATGAAAAGGGATTAGGTATATGGCCATGCTCACCGCTTGGCACCACCGGCATCTGGCGACACAATAATCGAGTTCTTCCACTCAGGAATGTTCTCCTTAATCCACTTGAGTACCGCTGGCTCGGCATAGAGATTATCAACTGGTATATCGAAGAAACCCTATAAAATTATTTCAAACAGAAATAGTACAGAGTCTTGTTATAAATTTTAGTTCAAAAAATTATTTTTACTAATATATGTTATGTATATTTTTTGATACCAAAATGCCCCACGGTCGTACTTTAAACGAAACACAGCACAAGGAGTTGCAGCATTGGCTGCAGAATCAGAATATCCAACTTAATACACGCACACGTCGTGAGTTCTCCGATGTGGTGTCCGTTGCACAGCTCTTCAAGAAGACCTTTAATAAGTTGGTTGATATGCGCAATTACAGTTCCCGAAATAGTACATCACTCAAGCTACAAAACTGGGAGACTTTTAATCTAAAAGTTCTACGCAACTTGGGTCTCAATCAGACGCATACGTCGCTGGAGAATCTGGCACGCGGTGCCCCGGGCGCAATTGAGCTGTTACTATATGATCTGATGCGTTTAAATCGTAATATGAGCAGTAAAATACGCAGCGCTTCATGTAGTCCAAAACTGGCTGAATCGATAAGTCAAAAGTCGAAAGCACTGACAACTACTACAACGTTGGACAATAGCCCACAGTCGGATCCCTTACCAGTCTTTAATGTCAAAGAGTATGCAGACGGACAGGTACAACCAACGCCTCATTTAATGGTCAGCTATGATCTGTACAATAAAGTTCTACGTGAGTGTCGTGAAAAGGAAGAATATTTGGAGACGGTGCTGCAAAAGTGTGCTTATTTTGAAAAAGTGATCAGTGCGAAGGACGATCGCATAAATGAGATTTTGCAACAACTAAGTAAACTTTCTGTGAGCATACTTTCCAAAAGGCACTCACTAGATGAT
This sequence comes from Chymomyza costata, assembly GCA_018150985.1. Lineage (NCBI taxonomy): Eukaryota > Metazoa > Arthropoda > Insecta > Diptera > Drosophilidae > Chymomyza > Chymomyza costata. The sequence goes on from JAECWU010000027.1 coordinate 146,622, forward strand.
GAAGATAATTCTCAAATGAATGGAATAGATTGCAAGAGTAGTGTTGACGATGTCGTGATGTCTTTACTTAACAGACAAAGCCGAGTCTAAAATTTTTCAATAAAAGGCCTCCCTTTATGTAAAAGAGCTGTCAACAGACGGAGTTATGTGACATTGCTATTATTATATACTTTTCAAATAAAAGAGAGCCGAAATTTTTTGCGTAATTCAAAGAGCGTTATATGTTATCGCTAATATCACTAATTGATTTTTAATTGCTAAGATATAGTTACCTGAATCTGTGAGGCATGTAAATCCATGGTGATTATGTGATCCGCACCGGCCACTGATAGCATATTTGCCACCAATTTCGCCGAGATGGGTGCGCGACTCTGTGCATGGGCCAGTGGAGAAAAAAAAAAACAGAGATAAAACAAATTTAGAGCAGTCAGTAATATAACAAACAAAAATCTTAAAGTTAGGCGTATGATTAAACCATATTGAGAAATTATAAAAACATAGAGAGTACTTAAAAATTAACGTTCCAATAAGTAATACATATATCATATACAAAAGAGATTGGTGTACAGCAAGGACAATGTACAGCTTGCATGAGAGCCCCCCGATGCAACGATTAGCAGCCAAAAACGACCCAATGAGAGACCCATGAGTGTTGCGCACAGTGACACAAAAGTAATAGTATTTTCAATAGTAATTCACAGATAGTACACAGTGAAAAAAACACTTGTTAATATAGAAAGTGCAAAGAAAAGAAAGAAGAAATTTCTGGACCAGATTGCTGACGTTTGACGATGATGACTGCTGTAAAAGCAAAAACAAAAAAAAAACGATAGAGCTAAAAAAACATGCAAACATTTAACAACAATTTTGTAGCTTTAACTTGTGTCTATTAGAGAGCAAAGTTTTTGGGTAGGGTCAACAATTCAGGAAACTCATACGTTTTCCCCATGGGAAGACAAAAGCAAAATTGCACAATCAAAAATAAAGAAAAACTTAAGTAACTCACAAACATGTTTGTATTTTCAAGTTAGAAAAATTGAAGCTTTTTTTTAATATTTTTATATTTTATTCTTTTGAGGCACTAAATATATATAAACCCACGCACTGCCGAGGCTTAGAGGCCCGACAGTGTACGTACTCACTACTCACAGTATATTGCTTGGCTGAAAACTCCTAAATTTTAGAGATTTGGTTTGGTATTTGGTTTTGGTAATCGATATATTATTGGTTTTGTATTTTTTGTAAAAAAGAAAAGAAAAAGAAGAAACGGAAAAGTTCAGAGTAATGTTTAAAAATTGTACAAGAATAAAAATAAAAACAATTAGTAAAATAAAAAAAATAAAACTTGTGATAGTTAAAAAAGAGCCAAGCTTCAAGGGATTTTGGAAGTTTGTGGGTATTTTTTAGTCAATATATTTATTTTATGGTTTAGTTTAAGCAAATCTCAAAAACTTTCTAGGGCTTGTGGGGATACGGAGGTGCCAAAAAACACGTTTGGGATTTAAATAAATTACACTGAATAAAAAGTTTGATTTTGGAATTTGCAAAAAATGTGTTCCAAGTAATATTGTAATGTTGGGTGAACAAAAATAGAGCTGAGTATGCCTAAGTAACTGAAAAAGATTCTAACAAAGATCCTAAGACAAATACATATGTACGTTTAAATTTCTTTATGAAAGTTTTAAAAAACTGAAATGCGTTGGGTTTTGCTTTTTATACGATACTTTAATCATGGTAGTCAGTATATTCAAATTATTTTTCCTAAGAATAGAGACTCTGTTTGTGGCACTACTATATCTTTCCTGACAACTAAATTTATTGTATTGATATTTAAAGTGGAAATGTGTACTCTGCTTTATAGAGTAGGCATTAGGGTGGCCATTTTTTTTGCAACATCTCACGATTTTAATAACGCTACCGCCTAAAAAGTTTCCTTTTTACCTGCATATAACGCCTGTAAAATTTTAAGACTATCCGAAAGTATTCGATGGTCGCGAAAATAGTTAAAAAATGAGAAAAAATTTTATATGAATGCATAAATAGCGATCAAACCGTAAGTTTGACAAAAATATGTTCCACATAAAATCGATGGGTAATTTAATTATCTACAGCCAAGTAAAAAAATTTTCGAAATCAGTTTAGATCAAACAGAAATATTTGCTGTTAAGTAAAGGCACTTTTTTGTTCTTATTTCAAAAAATGGGTTTGTCGCAATATCAGAAAAAAATTTTTCACTGCAATTTCGGTTTCAGCATGTCATTTTACTACGGAAACGACTAAAACGTGTTGAGGATACCAAAATTTTTTGAATTTGTAAACTATTATAATTAATCAATTTTAGAGCTTACCAAATTTATTCAGGCCGACTCCATACTTTTTTAAAATTATGTGTTGATAGATATGAGACTTTTTGAACCATAATTTGTTTGATTGGAAATAAGTTTTTAAAGTTAATGTATGTAGAACAATACTACAAGCCTTTGCTGGCAGAGGTCTCCGACGCATTCTGAAAATCTGGTGGCCAAACACGATCAGCAAGTCTTTGCTGATGCAACGATGCAATATGAAGCCGATATCCTACATAATTACAAGTCGCAAATGGGGATGGATTGGGCATACTTTCCGCAAGCCACCACATGAAGTTTGTCGTCAGGCCCTTGATTGGAACCCGCAGGGCAACCGAAGAAGAGGGAGACCCAGAAAAACATGGCGCCGAAATGTTTTGAAAGAAGCTGAAGAATCAGGACGTTCCTGGAGCGAAGTGAAGCAATTGCCACAAAACCGGATACGATTTAGATGCTATACAGAGGCCCTATGCTCGCTCCTCAAGGAGTTAAACGAATAAAACAAGAAGAAGATGTAGAACAATACTTTGAAAAACGGAAAAATGATGACCTATTTCCGCGACCATCAAATCTTTTCGGATCGTCTTTAAATTTTACAGGCGCTATATGTGGGTAAACTTTTTAGGCGGTGGCGTTATTAAAATCGTCGGTTTAAAATTTGCCATACCAGCGGGGGCCACCTTAGTAGGCATAAATAACAATTTTTTAAATACTATCGTGAAGTGCTTGAAGATTCATTATAATAAAAAAAAGGTAAATTCTTAAGCTGTCTAGCTTTTGACAAAAACCAATTCGCTGAAGGACTTTAAGCTGTAGTAACCAAAGTCTTCAGAATCAGTATTCGAAACGATTCGTTACAAAGCCAAGAATTCTTTCCAAAAGTTGTATTATTATTAAAAAGCCAAGAATTCTTTCCAAAAGTTGTATTATTATTAAAGGATTACTGAATGGATACAAGCTTTTGCACCTTGACGCATCAGAAAGCTTGGAACATTTGCGTAAGCTGGGAAAGCTTCTCAATTAAAAAAAAAAAAAAAACGACAAAGACATTGTCAGACCTTTAATTGCCCATAAAACGCTCAGAATCCGTTTGCTATCAATTCATAATGCTTACAGCAAATATTTTTGTGCCAGTTTCTTAACTTTGGCGTCAACAAACGCATTTTAAGTTCATTGCTATGCATTTTATAGATTACGTCGCATCAATATAATCGATTTACTGACAATAATATTTGTTACGTGTCCTATTATCAGTTACAAAACGAAAAATATTTGTGCATTGTAAGAAGCATGGACCCCAAAGTTCAAGACAACAATATCAACGAGCTATAAACGGCCCCCAACTGCAATTGCCACTGACGTCAGAGCTGGGAAAAGTAAATTATAAACGTATACATAAATACATATTTAAAGGCTTATCAATGGAATATAATAGAATATAACGAACCAAACCAAGTAAATACAAATTTTAATTTGTTTGAAATTTTTTGGTCTTTCTTTTTTGTAAATATTGTGTAAAGGCCTGTTTCTAGGCAATCGCTTATCAGCTAGTAGGTAATCATATGATGAACCCAACTAGAAAAAGGGCATTCAAACAGTCGGTGCATTGACGTATATAGTGCTGGGGTGCAGTCAAAACACGCCACAACAACAACAATAGCAAAAACAAAACACATACAAGCAGACATAAAGTTAAACATATGATCAAATATTTTGTTAATACTGTAGCTTTTTTTTCTTGCACAAAACAACAACAAAATGTGGAAAATTTTGCTTAGCCAATTTTATATAATGCTTAATTTGTTTAAATAATGTTAAATTGTGTGTATCATTTTTTTTTCTTTGGTGCTTAATATGACATTTTTTCTTAATTTTTATTTTTGTTAATTTAATAGTAAGTTTAACATGCATAAAATAAATATATAAACAAAACATTTACTTATATATATTCCATAAACATAAATTGCCTTAAAAAATTAAAGCGTTTCCCAATTGGAAATTATACCAAATTTAAGCCCAGTTCCAGACACTTTTGTTTGTTAACATTCTACGAGAATATTGGATAAGATTTTTAATTGAAGTTCTTGTATGAGCGTTAAGATGAGTTATGCACAAGTAATTTTTCCAGATAAAGGTTGCACACTTTTTATTTTTTTTTTTGAACAACAAAAACGAAATTAAATGTAAGTATTTGTAGTTGTAGTTTGTAGTTGATAGAAGGAAGAGTAAATACCCTAAATTTCCAATCGTAGTTTTTCTTAGCAAGTTTCTTGCTTTCGCTGTTGTCCTCACCGCTCGACAACTAGAGTGATATATGGCAAAGAGTGTTATGCATAGGAATATAGTACATATTTAGTAAATAAATAGTTGTAGTACGACATAGCCGAAGGCCTGAGTAGCCAGTGCTATTTTCTTTTTTATGTTAATTATTAGTTTATAACTTTAATTATCATTATAAATAAATAAATAAATAAATAAATAGTTGTAGTAAGTATATAGAAGTAACAGTAGAATGTGTCCACATCAGTTTGAGCGTACAAAAGAGTAGAAATCCGCGTCATTAAAAAAATTTATAATAAAAATTATATACACATTATTTGCATACAAAATTTTCCACATTTTCTTATATATGTATATTATCTGTACTAAATAGAGCCAACTTGCGCTTTATTGCAACTGTTTTGAAAAATCAAAAAAAAATATATATATATATATAAAATTTTATTAACAAAATGCAATAACACACACACACAGAGCATAGTGGAATAGATTCATTGTAAATATTTAAATATATGAATATCGTTATATAGTAGTTGGTTATTTATATAGGGAGCTGTTTAGCTGTTTTTTTGGTTCAACTCAAATGCTCAAAAGTTGCTGCTCAAGCAGGAAAGAATCAAATTAAGAATAGTTATTATAAATATTATTAACGGTTTGTTTTTTGTGTGCTTTTCGTGGAAAGGTTTCAAGAATTTTCTTTCAATTCATTCAATTTTCTTTGCACGTGCAAATTTATAAGAAAATATTCTGCGATTTGGACCTACCTTGTCTTTTTTGTCTTGGCGGGCATAAGGAAAGCAAGGAATCACAGCTGTAACACGAGAGGCTGATGCAATCTTACACGCATTAATCATAATCAGCAACTCCATTAAATTGTCGTTGATTTCACCAGAACCCGATTGCACAATGTAAACATCTTCTCCGCGCACAGATTCTCCAATTTCAACGCTGAAATATAAAACAAAGTTTTTGTAGTAATCCTTGTACACTAGATACATGATATAATTATAGTGTTTGCTTTTATAAATGAGCGCAGAAGATGATGCTACTTCATTCCTTCTTTTTCCTATATTAGATTTTCAAAAGTTTCACAGAGTTTTATCTTAATTCTTAAATAAAAACGCTAGTTCAAAAAGAATATCTTAAAACAGAAAACAAACACTTAAAGGAAAAAGTTAATGTTATTTATATACTATACTATCATGTGAATGTTGGAATGTAAAAAATTAGTCATGAATGTTGTTGGTCAATAGATTTTAACATTTTTGCGAGGTATTTAAAAAAACCAGAAGAATGTAACGAATGTAGTCAATGAAAGAACTGCCACAGATAATTAGATTTAATACGAAGCATTGGTAATGAAGGTCCTACTGCTTTTTGTGAATGCTTTAACGCCGCATATTTGTCAAGGCCCTCAAAAGACGGCAGGGCCCGATGGTGACTAGCATCAGGCCTAACGTCAGGGCCGACGAGAGAGGTGGAAATAGGGGATTCCCCCCTAGGCCCGGAGTTTTCTCAAGGGCCCGGTGTAATGTCGTAAGAACATTTTTTAAGAATTTTTTTTTTAGATGGATACTTTTTTTCACGCTATTTCCTGGATTATGGAAAAAAATTTTTTCTATTGAAACTTAAAAAATAACTAACAATTTCGACTGATTTACGTTTTTGTGGCAGTTTCTGAGTATGTCAGCAGAGGACATCGAAAAAGCTGCATTTGAGTTTAGCAAAAATATCCCAAAGATTTGTCTCAAGATTTATTAGTTGAAATAATTCATTTAAAAAACGTACGTAGAGCGAATCTGGCTTCCGGCTTTGTCTAACTCTGTTTGATTTGTTGATTGTCATTACTTCAAGAAATTTGGAAACAATTTTTCCAAATATTTGCATTGCTTTAAGGATATTTTGCACTTTGCCAGTGTCAGTTGCCAGTGCTGAGCGTTCATTCAGCATTCTTTCAAGAGGGAAAACAACCATCGCTCTTGCGCAACCCAGTCGCGAGTTTCAGGACTGGCTACTTTATGCTTAGAATCCGAATTAGAAAACTGGATTTTGGAGTCATTAGTCACTTCGACCAAAGCAAGGAAAGTAAACTTGTAACTTATCTCTTGCTAGTGATTAAAATTTCGTTTAAATATTGAGAACCAATAAAATTGTTTTATTGTGGATAATAAACATATATGTGTACCTTATTTCTCAATTATTTTCCTCCTACACTTGAATTTTAACAGTTTATCCATGTAAAACTCGTAATAAAGTAACAATACAAAAAGTTTAATGAATAACAGTATGACTGTATACTGTCCCGATGCATTGTCTCTTTCGAGTGAAAAAATTACAGAACACAACGATTCCAGCTAAAGGTGTAATAGAGGGGCCGGTACATTTTCACCCCCGGGCTGGGATTTTCTCTCTACGGCCCTTCCTATTGTTATCCTTAAAATCTTAATTCGGTTTCCATAAAAAAAACAAAACATTTTCGTGATGGTCGTCCTTTCTGTCTATACGGTATTGGGCCATCCTTGCAAACCAAACTCAAGCACTCAAGTAATTGAACAATTTTTCATGCCCGGCTGCTTGGCAACTATTTTGATATATTCATATTTCATGGTGTTTGCCACAACTACTTCATACAGCACATTGTTAATTTTTCAACATTACTTTCAGAAATTTTTTTACGTAAATTGTGCTCACTGCATTATGCAGATTATGGAAAAACCCCTTGTGTGAGTGCCAGATTTCAGTTTATTATTTTGTTTACGTTTTGATTTTGGTATTGGACGGGAATGGGGCTCGACTGTTTACAGTCTCACACTGCACATGTTGTTGTTGTAGTTGCTTTCCATTGAAGGTTAATTCAATTACACAGCCAAAGCCTTGCTCCACACATTCAAACATGAGCGACAGCTAAGTATCGATTGTGTACTCATAGTACAACAAGCCAGCTGAGCATAATTAATTGCTTGAACTATTGTCAAAAAAAAAAAAGAATAGTTTCGATCAGAAGCAATACATTATAGACTGACACAATTAAGCGCCAACGTAAGTACAAGCTTATCAAAATATTGACCGCTCGAGTGGGTTAGTGCGCTCGCTACACTATAACTAGTACTAGTATCAGCTGTTTTTAGCAGACGTTGCGCATACGTCGCGTTGCCATGGGAATTGCGACGGTTTCATCAGATTGATAGATAGATAGCCGGATGTGAACGCATCTCATGATGCATGAAATTAATGCATTTTTGAAGAGTTTCTTAAGAAATTGGCAAAATATAATCAACAGAATTAATCACTTTCACTGCAGCAAAAAAAGGCCTGACATTGTTAGCATGCCAGTGATTTGGGATGTAGAATTATTGGGTTGGCTGCCATCTCTAAGCGTGTGGTTGTGCCTTGTTTTATTTGGCTGCTTGCCAGTCTGCCGCATTGTCACCGCTTGTTGTCGTATCTAGCAGCTGTTTCTTTGGCAAAACGACCGGCATTTTAGCTCGATAGATACGCCGTACACTAGAATTTGCTATGTGCATAATGTATACATACATATGTACTATAGTCTTTCTTTATACTTTTGTGTTTTGTTTTGTATTTTTATTATTTCGTCTTTTTTCTACGTTTCTGCGCCGGTATTTTGGCTTCAAAGTACTCACACACACAGACAAGTACATATAATTATCAGGCAAAACGCACACTTGTTTTAAAATAATTTTATGACATATACATGCATTTATAGCTTATCTTAAGCAGCAGACGTCATGATAATTGTTTTCATTTACAAACTACCTATCTATATACAGACATTACGTGCATACTATACCTATAAAAGAGAAACTCTTAAGCTTTGAACTTTTGCACGCAAGTATTTTTGAAATATAAAGTTCATGTCTTTATTATTGATCAAACTTTTAATAAAATTTTTTTCGTTATTGCCCATGGCGTGTTAACTGTTATTTTCTGACCAAAACACCAATTACTAATTAGGAGTTCCGAAGCCTTGGCTTAACTATGAAACGTTCAAAGCTCAAATTGTCATTTTGAGTGGCAGTTACGAAAGGTCATTTACAAGGAAAGCCAAATGCCCGCAATTTAGTTCGTCAATAATACAATACAATTAGATACAATTGTTACAATTGATTAATGACTATTCGACTTACGTGAAAGATACCTAAAGAAATTTCTCGTACTACTAAGACTTGTTCTGCACTTTAAGAAATTTTTATTGAAATGCAAAACAAATTTTTTTTTCTCTACAGTATAGTTGCAATCATTTAAGATAGTCTTATATGACAATGGCTTTTGAACTTCTTTTTTTTTAAAAAAAAGGCGAGAATTTCATAATTTTGAATAATGGTTACTATAAAGAACACATAATTTATCTGACTTTAATTTTTAATTATATTACTTATGTCCTTCAATAATAATCTTTGCTCTGATCTATGATCATACACTTTACCCAATAACAAACAGCAACACAAAAAAAAAAAAAAATACACTAACAACAACAACAAAAGCTCACAAAGTAACTGTGAACATTTCATAACGCTTAATTTTTGCTGGCTCTCACAAGAACTAACCAGAAAGAGACACAGACGCACACACACAACAACAAGTTGACAAAAACAACAATAACAACAACCACCATGTTGTTGTGTCTACGTCTGTCTGGTCTAACGACGCACACGTGGGGGTCGCCAGAAACTCGGTCGGTCAGTGGGGCTTGCAGCGCAATGTTTTTTATATTGTGTGCGTGTGTGTGCTGCAATTGAGCGCGACAGCGCAAGAGCGCGAAAATATGCTCTTTGGAGTTTTTGTTTGTATTGGTCTCTGATAAACTGAGCGCCAAAGAACACAAAAAAAAAGAAGAAACATGTGGGGGCGGCGTCGACACCGCACACTACACGTGTGTGTATGCGAGAGTAAGCGCAAAGGTGTTTCAGTGGCAGGCAAAAACGTGACAGTGTCATGTTGTGGTTTGCTTTATTGAGCAGGAATTTTTTTTGGAAGCAATTTAGTGCGTGTATGCGTGAGCATAAATAAACACACATACACTGAAGAGACATGCGCGTTTCATGAAAAAGCTTAGCATGCTTTATAACCTCTATTTTCTTTGTTGTACACATGAATTCCAAATACATAATATAAACATACACACAAATATACATACATATGTCCATATATATTATTTACATATGTACATGTCTGCATTTGCCGCTAATTTGCTGTGTATATTTTACGTTTATTTATTTTTATTAAAACTCTTGGCCACAATGTAGCGCTGATAAGCGTGTACAGAGAGCGCCACATAACCCACCATATATTCATACATATGGATTTCTTTTGCTTTTTTGTCTGTGTATTGGGTATTTGTTGTTGTTGCCATTTTGCTTTTAGACGCGCAGCAGCTGACTGACTACTACTGAGAATGTATGTGAAGAGCGCCAAAAGGCAAACAAACAGAGACAGAGAAGGGCAGACTGAAGCGGCTTGACTAGACACACTTATATGCTAATTTAATTAAAAATCTAAACTGTAGTTTTCCCTTTTGTTTTTTCACTTTTTTGTTATACTACTAGCATCTTTTTTATAAAACTTTTGGCTGCTACAGCTGCTGTTGCTGGCAACGGCAAATTGCACGCGACATTGACGGTGTTGCCAGAGCGTGTACGATTCAGTTGCTTGTGTTTGATTGTGTGTGGCAGCGCTGAGCGACACACACACACACGCATCGGCATTAAAAGCTATAAGAACGGCGGCAGAGGTGTACAGTCCACTTGTTAAATCAATAAAAATAAAGTAATGAAAAAAGGGAACCAAAACTGCACAACACAATAACAAAATAAATCAAGTAAATGCAGCAAATAAATATAAAATGTTTGTTGTTAAAAAACAACAACAACAAAACGGCAAGTAACAAAACGCATGGCATAGCCTGTCAACAGCAGCATCAACCTTCAGCGAATGTCAAGGCTTTGATAGCTTGGACGACGCGTGTGGATGGACCGGACATTGATGATGGGCACTAAATAAATACGACAACAATAGACAGGCGCTGCTTGCATATGAGTCATAAAATATTACACTGCATTAAAAAAAAAAAAAATTTTCTTACACATTTGGGTCACATGTTTTGCGTTATCAAAAATTTGAATTTCACCTTAAGCACAATTTTCGAAAGGACTTTTCACACTGCACAAATATTTCACTTGATTTTTGTTTGGGGTTTTTATATGTATGCCTTTTCGTTGCTTTGTTTTATTAAACTTACCATGTTTCCAAATTGCTAAACTTCTTGGTCACCACCTTGCCCAATTCGATGCCCAGGCGATCGACAATACGCTGCGCCAAATCCGGATGCGAGGTGCCCGAAAACACTTTAATGTTTGGCATTCTGGAGTGTATTAGATTAAGACTACCAGCCTGTTTCTCCAAATTGTCTCGGATCAAACTTCTAGCGCGTATCGGGTTAGCAGAGCGTACTGGCATCACACAATCTACGAATACAAGTTTTTATTATAAAATTTTTTTGCACAAAGACGTCGACCGCGACGCCGCAGCGTAAACTTTAGGTGTATGAGTGAGAGAGAGAGTGCATGTATCGCTGTGTAAGTGAGAGTGGCAGATGTAAGCAACAGCTTCGGCGCTCTCTTAAACTTACTCACGCGCCAATATTCATTCATACATTCATTCTAGCGTTGGCAGCGAAAAGCTTGTGTGCGCCATGAATTTGTATGTGTGCGTGTGTAAAGAGTAGAGCCACCCCAAGCTGCCATGTGATTTCAGTGAGCGCGCGAGAGAGCTTAGTGTGACCAGATTTTAATTTTTTTCGAAAAGTTTAAGCAACTTGCTGTTGTCTAGGTTCTGCAACGTTAATTTCATTTAAATCAATCATTTTTATTCCAAAACTATTTGGATTAAGAGCTAACATGGATTATTTAAGTTAAAATACATTTTGACGCACGTTGCGGCAACGTTGAACTGCTCTCTTGACAGAGCGCTTTAACGGTGCAGCATTTTAAAGCATGCAAATAGGCGCACAAAAAAGCTTACAGCAGGACAGCTGTTGCTGTAGTAGGGGTTCGGTGTGCAACGTTTAAAGATGGCCATGAAACTATGCACTAGCATCTTTAAACGCACACACGCGCACACCTCTATGTATCCACCGTATACTTAGTATGTATTCTAGCAATTCACAAACCATTTTCATCAAGTTTTGCACATTTCTTATCGGGCATGCTGTGTGAAAATTTTTTCCCAATAAAAACAATACACTCAACACCTGCGCGTACCGCAACTTTTTTGTGACTAACGGTAAGTACGCGACAAACACTGGAAACAGTTTCGCTATGGCCGAGAGCGAGAGACAGTTAGTGTACAGAGCAACACCACACACACACATACATACATATACTGATGCATGTATCAATTATTAATATATATTTTAATGACTTATTTATTACAATGAAAAAATTAGCCAGAAGTCGAGCAACGACGGCGACGACGACAGCATTCAAGCGCGTCGCAGCAGCGATTGAACGACTGAGACTGAGCGAACATGGCGTATGCAATAAACACAAACACACACATATGCTCATATAAATGTGCGCTCACCAATACTCGTACCAATAGACTGACGTCGCAAGCTTTTTCCAATGCCAGAAAAAGCCTGCGCTCTTTCATACAAGTGGCAAGCAGCGCCGGCAACTGCAACGACGAGGGCTGCATACATATGTAGCAAGTTTAAGAACTTGACTGACCAAGCAAATTAATTATATCCATCAACACTGCTACAGAATCTTCTATGAATTGTTTATGTGAAGCAAATGTCCCAAAGGGGCTCGTCCACCGCAACGCAATTATACTAAAAAACACCAAAGCTTTATCTTTTGTTGTTGCACGAAACTAAACATAAACGACAACTGTACTTGATGCTCTGTCTAAAGATAAAAAAACAAAATGTCAGGCGCAGAGATTTGTCAAATGTTCTGCGTACTTTGCGTATTCTTTGTATCTAATTTTAAATGAACTTAAGCTAGGCGAATGTCAAGCGTTTATGGCCTAAACTGCTGGCAAAGTAAGGCAAACTAAAGATGTTGCTGACGCATTTGTTGACGCAAGTAGCAGCGGCATTGCACTGCAGATCGTGCGGCAAACCACGTGTGAATAAATATACATACATACATAAATATGAAAAAGCATGATGCGAAGCATGCGCACGTTTTCTGGACACAACAATAACACACACCCACGCTCGTGCCCACGTTTTTACACTTACGATAGTCTAAAAACTTACTTGAAACATGTGAATGAAACAAAGTTTTGCAGTAAACAAAATGAAACTTAGAATTTAATCATAAAAAATACACACACAATTATTTAAAGTTTTAATAACACGCGCTAACTTCCACAGCAACCACTTCAACTCGACAACAAAAGTTGAATGATAGCGATGGCGTCGACAACGAAGTTTTAAAGTTTTGCCGAAGCGAGAGAGTGATTGAGAGACAGCCAGCCCCAAAACATGACACAGCTTAGTGAGTGCAGACATCAAGTGCCCAGTAGGAAATGGAGAGGTTTGTCGAATTGTTGACGTTTTAAGAATTTATAGTGTTGACCCTGCAAGTAAACGAATATCTGGTTGGTGCTGTTGCAAAACTCCGCAAGATATTTGTTATTTTTGGCAAATACAGACATTGGTGTGAGAATTCAGGCTGAGCGAAAACATATACGAAGACAGGCTTGTAAATAATCAAATAATGTATGAATTTTTTGTAAAATAGCTTTTTAACTTCTGAATGTAAACCTTTTTCAAAGATGGCAGATCATACAAAGTGGCTTGTGGCTTGAAAAATGCTCTGATTGGGAACTAGCAACATCATGTTACACAACGAAACTGAAGTGCAATTGCATTTTACCATAGCTCGTAAACGACCATTTTTCAACATAATACTAGCTCAACAAGTGTTTTAGGTGCGAACGTTGTTAGTTTTGTTATTTAAATATCAACGCTTTATCAAAATCAATCACTCAAAATAATCACGGCTATTCATTATATAAACGTGAGCTTAAATATAATTGAAATTTTTCATTTCTCGAATCTACAGCAAAATAGTCAAATTTCCAACTGGGTAGTAGTCGTACGAAACACTCGCTCTTTGGTCAGATATTGTGGAGACTGAGATCTTTATAGCCAAACACGTGTGTAAATCGAAGCGTGCAAATTTATAGTTAAATGTTTGTTGATTTTTATTTTTAAGGTTTTGCCACAAATATTGTACACGTTTTTTTTTGTACATATGTATGTGTGTATGTATTTTTTTGTTTGCAAAATAAAGCAAAACGTGAGTGGAAAAAAACATGAGCGTATGTGTGTGGCTATTGTAAAGTTCTTTTTATAGACATATGACCAGCACAATTAGTTTTATAATTGTTTAATTTTTGACGTTGTTGCCAAGCCAAGCCACAACCAAGCCACACTTTTGTATACAAACTTTTGTATATACTCGCCGACTGAAATCGGGTATTTGGTTTCAAGTTACAACTATGTATAAACACTCAAAAGATACAGAAGCCCAGCTTTCTATGCCAAATGCCAATTTCAAGGCGTAATTTGAGAGAATTGACTGAGGTTAAAATTTGTTCAACTGCAAATGCGTAAGTTCTAGGGCTCAAGATCAATCTCTCAAGCACACGCTGTGGAAAAAACCTCTGGTGCATGTATTCATAGTGTTCTGTGGAGGCAGCCAGTTGGAATTTAGGTGGAGGTTTTTTACAAGTCAAACCTGTTCAATAAAATCATTAGAGTGGGTTGAAAATGTATTAGAAGTCATTATGAGGGAAAGTTTATAACCCATATGAATAGAGTCAAGATTTAAATATAAATTAAAATATGAAATAGTAAAGTTGCTAAAGATAAAACTCGTTTATATATTAAAAGCAAATATAGATACTACAGCTTACCAGAAGCGTATCTTAAAATGTAAGTTGAAAAAGCTTTGTAACAAATAATTAAACTGTAGAACAATAAAATTGGGGATTGCTGATTCTAAGTGTCGATGATAGTACTTGGTGAGTATCGAAAAACCTTAAAAGGATTTTGAGTCCAGGGCCTACAATTTCTTGCCATTTTAGTTTTTTTTTTTGTAGTCATATTTTTTGGTCTGCAGCACGGTCGTTCAGGCCTGAAAAATTCAGCCCTGAATTCAGTCATGAAAAGGAAGTGAACGCTCATGGCATGCAAGAGAAGCAAGGAAACATACAGAAGTTATCTAACTATCTCTTATATTTGACAGAAAGGCAATGCAAAAAATAAATAAGGAAAGAGAAATAAGAAAATTCAAAGTTATTATTATTAATTAAATAATTAATTTTAGTTTGTAAAACAAATAGCTTTAAAGGTAACTAGCTAACAAGCTGAAAAAGAGGCACTACGTACAAATTTTGGACAAAACCAATTATGTAAGGTGTTTTGCTAAAATTATTTACTTGTTTTTTAATTTAAAACAATTATAAATTTGATGCAGCTAGTCCTTTAAAACCTTAAATTTATTTTAAGCGATGACGAAGTGCAAAAAAAGATTGCCTTAAAAAAATACAACAATTTTATTGCTCTTTACTTGCTGTGGCAAAAAATACGAATATTGTAATTTCTGCAATGAATTCATAGCTGATTGTTACGGCTCAGATTCAGTCCTGAACGCCTAGGACATGCATTTGTTAAATTAAGTGACAAATGAATGCGTAGATTCATGGCTGGTACTGAAAATTCAGGCATGATTTCATGACTAATTCAGGCCTAAGCCGAACTAAAGGGTTGTTGAATTTTGGCAATATCTTCTTCCGTTCCACCGTAGTAGATTTTCGCGATTTGAGCTACACCGTTTAATATTTTGACCTGAATTTGAAGTGAATCGTCGTGGTTACATGCGTCCGGGCGTAAAAAATGAACAAAAGCGGACAAATACAACAAAAGTGATCAAAAATGCAAAAAATTTCACCCTTGCCAATAAACTGCATCAATATTTGGCTCTATGTAATTATGGTAACAAGTGACCTACAATCACAAATGTTGGTAAGCTGATTCATGTGGCTCTCACAAACAAACACACATCCAAATTTGATCAATAACATGAATCGACAAACTGAATCTGACTGACGATAATGCGCATCTCATCATCTCTACATAAACTCGGCTGATTAAGAATATACAGACTTTGAATCTGCCACGCCTCCTTTCGTTAGTTACATGTATTTGCATGGAGTAATTATACCTTTGCACTATTGGTACAGGCTTTAAAAGGTTATTACGCCTTAACAATCTGAAAATCTGTAAGACGGAAGAATAGACATGTCTATATAAACTTCTTTTAACATCCTGGCTATAACGGAAATATGAAAATTACTTTGGGGCGTCCCCTTCTCTATATTACATACATTTGCACGACCTTAATATCATCCTTACTTTACGGTACATGTTATGAATATGTATGTTTGAGCAGTAACAAAACGAAGTAAACGCACTACAAGACAATTATCCTGCATGAAAATTTATTTATTTATTTATTAAGTAGTTACAAATTAGCTTAAAAACTAAAGGTAACTTTGTTCAAGCACTGGCATCTTAGGCCTTCGGCTAAGCTATTTACAATTATATATTTTGTGAATAAATAAGATTATTTAAAAGATCCTTTGGTTGTACATTTTTAAATATCAAAGTTCTATTATTTAAGTGAGTAGTGCAGTCTTTTAAAATATGGTTTAGATTTAGTGGATTAGTGTTACAGAAAGGCTACAGCTATCATTCTCATTATATTAATTTAAATAAATGTACAAAATCAATTTTTAAACTTATGATTAAATTATCTTTTTATTAATATACCCAGTACTCTATCTCTCTATATATTATTCTTTAATATATTAAATAAATAAAAAAAAACGATTATTTTGTGCCAGTAATACCAAAAAATTAAATTATTTTCTTTTATGCCTAGGTGGCAACATTTTGCCGTTTTTCAACACCCGTGCTGGTGACTTAAGCCAACACTTTACAGCACTAATAGTGTGCTACTGAGAATGGCAACATTAGAGTAGAAGAAGAAGCAGCTAGATTTTTGCGAATAGAACTTTTTATTAAATAAAATACATTTACTTCGTAAATTTTAGTTAAGAGCAAACATAAAGATAGAAATTATTGCTAAGTCAAAAAAAAAAAAAACCCAGTGTTACAATCTATTAAACTCAAAATTCAAAGCCATTCAAATTTTGGCATACACATCTAAGATATTAAGGCAATTCGTTTGTTTGCGTGCTAGTTTGCTAAAAATTCTGAATATCATTTTCAACAAACGCTACAACCAAAACGCGTACTTTACGCAACACGGAAAACTTAAAATAGTGTGGCAACAACAACAACAATAATAGCAAAATATCATCAATCATGGCTAACATGGCTGTATCACGTATTAAGCGCGAATTCAAAGAAGTAATGCGCAGTGAGGAGGTGAGTGGGAGCTTCGACCCTTGCTGATATTGCTATTGTGTAGGACAATGTCCTTCATCTTGGTACCCACCTGTATTAACACTGCCATTGGCCTCTTGAGCATCTCCAGAGCCACATCCGTCAGTTGTAGTTTTAGGCTCCATTTTTGGCGCGTTAACCTTTTTTTTTGTTAAACAATTTACTAATCAATTTTTGCAACTCTTGCTTAAAATTTTTTGAACTTGGTTGTTTTATTGTTTTTTTTGCTTGACAGATTGTTCAGTGTTCCATAAAAATCGAGCTTATCAATGATAGCTGGACAGAGCTACGGGGCGAAATTGCAGGACCGCCAGATACCCCATACGAGGGTGGCAAATTTATGCTGGAAATCAAAGTTCCCGAAACATATCCATTTAATCCGCCTAAGGTTTTTGGAAAAATATAGAGTCTGCAAGAAAAAATTTCTTATATACTTATATTACTTGCAGGTTCGCTTCATAACACGCATTTGGCATCCAAACATTTCCTCTGTTACAGGCGCCATTTGTCTGGACATTCTGAAGGACAATTGGGCCGCTGCCATGACTTTGCGCACAGTGTTATTGTCTTTACAAGCATTGCTTGCCGCTGCTGAGCCAGATGATCCCCAAGACGCTGTCGTTGCTTACCAGTTTAAGGATAAGCACGAACTTTTCCTTATGACTGCAAAACATTGGACAAATGCATATGCCGGTGGTCCGCATACATTTCCTGATTGTGAAGCTAAAATACAGCGACTCAAGGATATGGGTATTGATGAGCATGATGCACGAGCTGTACTGTCCAAGGAAAACTGGAACCTGGAAAAGGCAACCGAGTGTCTATTTAGTTAGCTTGCTTTAAGCACTCCCGTAACACCACGCAACATTTAAATTTAGCAAGCGAAGCCATTTCTAACAGTCGTCTAGCGCCACTATAAAATTTTTGTGAACAAACTTTAATGTCAGCTGAAAGCGTAAAACAACAAATATGTTGAAAAGTAACCAACCACAATCAAGTTTAAATATGCAGTATCTATTTTATAGTAGCTTGAAAGAAACACTTCAAAACGTTATCAATATCGATTGTTTTACCTTTAAAAATTGCAATTGGTGTTAAAATTTAAATTTTGCCTAAAATATTTAAAGTGTTCTCTTTATACATTTCAACGTTTTGGCAGGTTGAACCTGTGCCAACAAACTTCAAAAAAATTAGTAGGATGGGCAAGTACCGCCTGATCTATTTGTAATGCTAGTTTCTGCTAAATGTGCAGCTGCATTTATTGCCTTAATGAAAACCTTTTAAAATATTCAATGCATGCTCATAGCTACATTTAATATTGTGTTTATATTTTCACTTTAATTTATGTCTCTCAATGAAAAAATGATTTGTAAAATTAAAAACAAAATTATATAAAAACTCATAAGAAAATTGTAAATTGCGTTAAGTTAAAATTAAATACTATTTAAAGTGCAAACCAAGTTTTATAAATTTATGAAAAGTTTCCAATTCATATTGAACAAGAATTGCAAAATTCGGGGTTAATTATATACGGCAGAATAATTCCCACATTATTTTTGGTAGCTTTTTAATTTTCATATACCCTTTAAAAATGTACTGCGTTATGGGATTGCTTTTAAATATCTATTCGTTTTGCATGAAAAGCTACATTTGTGAACAGTAAAACTTTCTATAATTAGAGATGCACAGAGATTTCTTAATTTTGACTGATAATATTTAAGATAACATTTCTTAGTGGCATCTCCCCCTGAAATCTAAGTTTGAATGTAAACACGTTTTTGTTCATAGTGCTATTGGTATTTGTATGACTGCTTTTACGTTGTATAAGAATTTCCTTTTCTTCGATCCGAGTCGCAAAATGCTTTCTTAAACTCTTACTTGACGTTATAAAATGATGACTATATTGTAAAACTTTCATATAGGTAGGTTAGGGCGGGACTTAGCGTCCCAACTCACTAAGGCCAAGAATAGGCCCATTGTGATACCGATAATGGGAGTAGGTGATAAGGATATAGAATATCGGATAAAATTATTTGAATTAAGAAGCAGCTTTAATACTACGCCAGATAGACATACAATACAACCTATAATTGGATTAACATAAGGATTTGTCAAAATCGTAGCTTAGCTAAAAATTGTATGATATAACTTCGGACTACTTTAATGCATACTTGCACATTTCAGATTTTTATTTTATATAATATTAAAGGGTGCATCGCGTAGGGACGACTTACCCTAACATCTACGTTTACAAATAAATTTTTACTAGTTAATTTGCTAAAATTGTGTAGTTAGGTGCATAAAATGTGAGCTAAAGATGTGACTAACAATTTTTTGCTTCAATTTATGTAGTTATTTACTTATGCTTGAGTTTAGTCATGGGAAAATTTGATGCACTAATCAATCCGCCGGAAGCGGCCACCATGCCTGTTAACGCATTTGAGTTGTTGTTATTAGCGCTGTTGCTATTCGTATGATGATTGCTGTTTCGTTGTTTCAGCATTTCTTTCCATTCAGCTTCCAGTCGCACATAGCTGCCTCCCAGTGGTTGGGCATTTTGCACCAAGCACTGATCGGACCCTGTCTTTTTGGTTACATAATTAACCACCTGTTTCATTATCTTCTCCTCAAAGTCACGCTGATGATCTTGATTGCTACGCGCTGACAATTCACCTGACCAAAAGCGGCCAGAAACCTCAGTGGGACTAAAAATAACACATTAGTTAATTATTAGCTAATTGTGCAATGGAGCTTACCGTTTGCGCGCCTTTTTGCCACGGGATTTTCTGGGCGGCAGACGATGCTCCGACTCGCAACCATCGCTGCTGGACGAAAAGTGCTCATTCGGCAAAGTGTTTCGTCCACGAGTACGCAAGCTGCGCGTATCATCCTCACTAGTAGAGGTTGTGTCCGAATCGCTGCTGGTTTCCATTTGATATTTAGAGCTATGTGCGGCGCGCATGCGTCGACTAACTCGATGATTGGTCACTGAAAAACAAACAGGGTTCCAATTGTTTTAACTCAAAAATGTCAAATAACCCACTGTCCATGCACAGCGGCGGCAGCAAGCCTTGGCGGCAGCGTTGCGGTGTCAATGAGATACCAAACCAGCTGGGATTTATCTCACCAGCAGCGGCCAGCTCCTGGACGCGCAGTGGAGGCATTTCACACAATGCATAGTTTTCGCTAACAAGCTGAGCTATGGCTAGTATGGCGCGCTCTCGATCAGTTTCCACCAAAACGCTGTGCTCTCGAAACTGGCAGCCCTAAGAAATATATGCACATATTTAAATAAAAAAACAAAAACAAATCTACCAAAACTAACATTTGGTCCTGGTAGCGTCTCGTAACGAAAAGCTTGCTGCCCGCAGCATGCATAGCGTCCAGCGGGACCAGCAATGTGGCCTTCTGTAACCGGTCCAAGAAAATTGGGCGTCTCTGGATGGAAGCGACACCAATTCATTTGATAGACCGGAAAGTGTGCTTCGCAAGTACAACAGTATAAATAGTGGCAATGGCCCCAAAGTTTCCAATACACTTTCCGCCAGGATTTGAGCTCCTTAAAAAGCTGCAGAAAATAAGTTGAATAGTTAAAACAAATTGTTGAACTTGTAATCTTGTAAAGTTACCTGCATAATATAAATGTTGAGATCCCAGCTGGAGTCCCGCACATGATGGCTAATTAACTGTCCCCAACGATTCAGACGAATATTCGATGGTACGCAGCTTACATATGACTTCATTGTATTTGTGACGCAGCTAAAGCAGCGCATGCACCGAAATAAACCGGACATGCTATAAAAGTGTCCACGCAGGGCCTCTGGATCAGGCTCACACAAGCTCTGTATAAGCTTAGTCCAAAGGCGCGGCGTTACGCGCTCCTTTTTGTCGCGCACCATTTCCAGCTCTAAATTGGTAAACATCGCCGCTAAGCGTGTGATTAACGCATCGTTCAGGCACGAAAGATTCGTAGATGTACGCACTACTTCGCTAAGATGCGCATGGCAAAAGGTTAGACACTCCAGCAATAGCGGCTCCATTTGCAGAAAGCTTGCTGAAACACAAATGGGTACCACATTGTTACCGTCAAGCTGTGGACCAGCGCCAGTTGCGCTCTGTCCTGGCAGCTCCTGGACTTGTGCGCTGTGCTTGATCCACTTCATAAGCCAATCAAAGATCTGTATATCGCAGTGCACAGAGATGTCCATTTCCTCAAGCCGCTGACCGGCAGTAACATCCGCGAAATAACCCATTTTGCTGACGAGAAGGTTTTGAGGACAGATAAAGTCACGTGAGCTGTTTTTGACTTCATCACAAACATGTATAACGACCTCGGGTCTGAAAATAGTAAAAACTTTTTAATTCATACTTAGTGACAATTGTAACTTACTCTTTTTTTTCCTGGCGTGCATTTTTGCTGTCCTTGGCAAGAAGCAGCGACTTGCGGCGGTTGGTTGTATTGAGAGTTGCTCTGTTTGTTTGCTCCTTGACCATGGCACGAACTACGCTGTTAGATTCCGAGCTGTTGGCGTACAAATGTGTGTCACTAGAAGCTTGGGACTGTACAGCTAACGTCGATGAAGTTGGGCTCACTGGCGCCACTACTGCAGTGACCGGAGCTGGTAAATAAGCGGCATCTACCTGAGATTGACTGCTTTTTGTAACGACCGAGGTGCTACTTGCGGCTTGCTTGACTTTATTGCGTCCACTTGTAGTAGCCAAAACTGGAGGCGTAACAACAGGGCATATGAAAGATAGTACAGAATCTAGAACGCCTTCATTAATAACATAATCCAATTGTTCAGTGAGTTTTGGATGCAGTCCTTTGTAGTTGGTTGGAAACAGCTCAGGACGTGTTCGGCCACCATGGACATGAGCAAAACGTGATGTTTTTGAATCGTTTGCCTCCTTCGTTCGTTCGTTACCGCCTTGGATTTTGGTTTGACGCTTTAGACCGAGTAATTCGTTGACTAAATGATTGTCCGCCAATGCATCAAAATCAAACACTGAATCCTTTTTGTTATTGCGTTTGACGGTGCCTGAGACGACATCCATGGTCGATATTGGCCCCCTAGCATAATTTGTATCCATGTTAGCTTTAGTTATCATATCGTTAACATGACATGAAAGTTTTAAAAATTCCAAAAATTCGTTGACATTGATTTGGAAGTCAATGGTTGAGCAGGAATCACCTGGTGACTTGCTGCTAGATTGTTGCTGCTCCTCCATATTACTAATAGGAGTATTGCCTGCTGCTTCATTACCATCGTCCGAGCTATTTAATCTTTGCATTGTTTCAGTGGCCTAAATTCCACGATGAACAAAATTTCTCAACGCAAGAAGAATTATTTGATTTTAATAACACTGCCGTTACTTGGTAACAACTTCTTACAGTATTGCAAAGCGCAAAAATATAACTTTTGCAGAAAGACGAAAGCTGTTTGCTATGCAGTTCACGCGCTGTCATTTTTGACAGCTAGCTGTCATTATATCTGCTCTTTTCTATTGCTGTTCTTTTCCGGTAACGTCGTTCGCAATGGTGGGTGTCTAAATGTCAAAATTATACAAAAAATCTATAAAATTTTAAGCAATCCTTGGCTTAAACTATTTGAAGTGATAAAAAAAATGTACCTTACAATGTGTGCAAGGCTCAATTACAAAATTTTCAACATCCGCTATTGTTAAAACAATTAAAAAGCGATTGTTTATATGCTTCGACTAATCTGTTTTTTTTTGCTTTGAACAACTTAGGGTCGCGTCAGAACCAAGACAATTAAGAAGGCCGCTAAGGTCATCATTGAGAAGTACTACACACGCCTGACGTTGGATTTCCACACCAACAAGCGCATATGTGAGGAAGTTGCTATCATTCCTACTAAGCCACTCAAGAACAAGATTGCCGGGTAAGCTATCATTTGCTCATATAACAAGTTCATTATAATTATGAATTACATATTCTGCAGTTATGTTACTCATTTGATGGGCCGTCTGCGTCACTCGCAAGTGCGTGGTATTTCCATTAAACTGCAGGAAGAGGAGCGTGAGCGTCGTGACAACTACGTTCCAGCCGTTTCTGCTCTGGAACAGGACATCATCGAGGTCGACCCAGACACCAAGGAAATGTTGAAACTGTTGGACTTCCACAACATTCGTGGTCTCCAGCTTACCCAGCCCAACACCAACAACTTTGGACGTCGCAATTAGACATAGTGCTTGGCGTTAGGCTATTGGTGTCTTAAGTAATATGACGGATCTGTTTTTTGCTAAGAAATAGAAGTTGCATCCAATCGCAAGAATAAAACAACATTTTGCGGGATTTTAAAGTATATTTACTCGTGTATGCATTATCTTTCAATTGAAGTGCTAGCGTGTAGAACATTTTATAGCCGAAGTGGTGTTTGTCTTGAATTGTCAGACTTTCTTTCAAAGTGTTTGCAATGTTTTGCTCAAACGCTGCTACAAAACCTTCTTGCTAAGTTCCAAACTTATCAACAAAACGAAAAATGAATTTAATTTGCTAATTCATACAGCGGTAATGCAGGGCAACTTGTTGCTTTATTTTCATTTTAATGAAAAATACTGTAGACATGCACATATAAATATACATTCACTCCATAAATGGTTTTTATACAATGATACGACGATACATATAAAGATATTCTCTAAAGTGCACCTTAATTTAATAGATCCGATTCGTCTATGGACAGTTAAACTTTATTATATTACGGCGCTGTAAATGAAAATTTAAAAAACTGCCTTCAAAGAGATTTAAAAAATTGTAAATTACAATTTTCCAAAGTTTTAAATAAAGCTTAACTGGCCATTGGGAAATGGGTTATAAGTGTGCACATTTATATTTTTGTATGTATATATTTTTAAAAAAATACAATTTATCGTTGATAAGCTCAATTTGCCGCTGTTCCCGTGCTTCCAGACGTCGTTTCCTGGGTCTGCTTACGTACTGGCGTACGCAACACTAACTCCGAGTCCTCTGATATGATGGGCAGTGCATGAGCCCAATGATAATTAATTAAATGACTAATGCTGTCAAATATTCGATCTTTGGTACGCACCACACCCTCGGGGTCGATGAGTAACAAATGCTTGGGCGTCTTGCCTTCCAAGCCCGTGAGCACATATTGGCCACGTTTACCCTGTGATTCGCGTACTAGAAAGTCTCCATCTTGCTGTAGCAAACGTTCAGCTACAGGTCGTGAGATGGCCGCATGAAACCAAGTTTCGGTCATAAGCTGTGAGCGCTGCACTGCGGCCGTTAACGGGCAATGTGGCCCATCAAAGACATCACGCAGAGGTGCTGTAGTTGCCGCCACGCTAGACTGCAGCATATCAAAATTGCCCAGGCCTAGTTTGCTGGTTGTTTGATCAGGCGGAGGAGAGTTCAAGTCAATGAGATTGCTACTGAGGCGGTCACGAGGTTTTTTTAAATTTAGTTGAGCTGGGTGTTGTTGCTGTAGTATTTGAACCATGTTCACATCTGTGGGTACATCAGGAGGCAGTTTGTTGGGTAAGTCATTGTAATACTCTTTAACATTTTCCTTGCTTGCACTTTGGCTGCTGCTATCGGCAGCGACAGCGCAATCTGTTAATCTGCTGAGCGCATTGAAGCGCAAAACAAATGCTTTGCCAATGGTCACAATCAGATCTTCACTTTGTCCACCAACACATTCCAGCACATAACAGGCGCGCCATTCATCCTCGTTTTTGGCAATGTACGCCAAAAAGTCCAAAGTGTCATTATCACCGCCAGAGGCAAAGGAGATACGAGGCATATTATGATTCGCGATAATTTCCCCCGTCTCCACATTGCTAAGCGTTAGCGCACGACTCGAAACATTGATAATGATATTTGTGCCGGCGTGTGCCATGCTAGGCCGATCCGATATAAATGTGTGCAGTTTTTTGTCGACACGCCGCTTGCTTGCTGATTTGAGGCCAGCGGCCTCGCAAACGCGATTAATGCATTCTCGAGCCAGCAGAGTGCGTGTTTCGAAGTCTAGAGATTTCATTGATGTTTTAACTTCGATGCAGCCTGTGTATCTTACATTAAATGCAACGCCCTTTTCCTTTATGACGTCGTCCGGATAAATACATCCATCACTTGTGGCACTAACCGTGCCACTGCAGGCTCCGTTGCCATTGCTGGCATCGCAGCCATTTCTTGGCATTTTTATATAGTATTTATATTTTTCTTTGGATCACACTATGTTAACCTTAACCAAAACCAATTGCAATCAATTAATAAGTATATTTACTTTAATTAACGCAAGCAGACTACGCATACGCACAGCGTTGCCACCTAGCAGTTTGAAGTGTTGCCAGTTATCTGCACAAGTAGTGCGCTGTTACCCAACAGGGTAAAGTGCTGCCATCTGTATATAGAATCGCGCTATTGGCAGCACCAAATTTGTAAAAGTGTTCAAAGACAGCTTGTAACGTCATTTTATACGGCGGCTTAATTAATCTATTAAACTTTCTGAATCATACAAATTTTTTTTTTTTTTTAAAGGCAACTGATGATGATCTGATTTGTTGCACTAAATTTATAATTTTTAATATTTGTGTCTTCATATGGGCAATGTCAGAGCTATTATTAGTACTAGTTATAGCGATGTTGTCTAAATAATTGTTATGTGGATCGGCTCAATAGTCACGATGGGCGTAATAACATGACCTATAGCAATTAATTATGTACGTAAATGTTGTTCAAGTTAATTATATGCTTGCACAGCAAGAGTTTCAGCTACTGTATTTAAATTATTTCAATAATCACATAAAAGTAATTCAATTTAGCCCAGCTCAAACAAATCATGAAGCTCACGATCAAAGTACTTTGTGAGCTAGGGCTCTTCTTGTTACTTACTAACTGTGTAAACTGTGTCAGCTATGAGATTCTGCAAGAAAGTGACGAAATATTCTACAATTGTGAAAATCCTTCGCCACCAGCAGGAGTGTTAAACATGCACGGATTAATGGATTTGAGTAATATGAAGTACGAAAGAAAGAATGAAGTTGATTCCGATAGATCCGTTTCTGGTAACTCGACTACAATTTGGGATGTTCAGCCAACCGATCGCATTAGAGTAAGTACCCGTATACTCTCATTAAAATCAATTTTTAATAGCCTTAACCCATGTAGGCATATTGGAGACTATATAAATATGGTAATGGCGCTATGCGTCCAACTATGCTTGGCAATACTATAAACGATTTTTGTAAAGTTTTTTTTAAAAAGGACGAACCATGGTATAATTTCTGGAGCCAATATATTAGGGGTAACCGGGATAATATGTGCTTTAACAAGCGTGGCGTAAGTAAATACTACTGTATGTCCTTAGGTATACTTATTTTTTATTTTTTTTCAGCAAACATATGTTTTGGACCCATATGAACTAAGCTTCCGTTTTGACGATGCATCAGTTCATAACTTGAGTGGATTATACAAGATTGTAATGAAGTTTGAAGCTTATGATGAGAAACAACGCGTTGTTCGTCCAACATCAATTTGCTTTGAATTAAGAGGCGAATTAAAAAAGTTGTAATCAATACATAATTACTTTGCTTTCGTATTGATAATCTTTTGAAGGGATTAATGTAAATTCTTCTTAAGTTTAGAGAAAATATTTAGCAAAGAGAGCTTAATTTGAATAACGATTAGTTTTATTTATTCGAATTTGGGTTGGAATTTGAGGGCAGGCGTTTTATAATGAAATAACTATATCAGTTGTAACGTTTTTGCTTTGGCAACTCGTCTAAATATATTTTATAAAATATTTGCTATTAATGTTACGATTTAGTCCACACTTAGTTACACACCCAACATTTAAGCCAGAAACCCAGGAACCAGTAGAGTTGACTATAATTTTTATTTTTTTACCAGAGAAATTGAAACTTTTGATAGAAACTAGTTTTTTTCACAAATGTTTGTAGACATATCCTTCTTCTGGAAGTAGACTAAATTCGATACGTAACTGTAAGAACACCAATAACCAGTCTAGCAAAAAGTGGACAAAATTATAGGCATTTTTTACTTATGACTAGCATTTACCTCTATTTGTCAGTATCAGTTCAACATGCTTATATAAGATAGGCACGCCCAAAGAGATAAAGCCAAACTGCAAAATAAATGATTTGTTATTTATAAGTTAGATGTGGGAATCCAACTATTAGATACACTCACATCACAACATGCCACAACAAATGTATAGGTGCCACAAATATAGGAGCTTTTCACTTAAATTAAATTTCTCTTCAAAATTACGTGCTCTTTGAAATACTAAATACACAAAAGTGCATGAAAATCGTCCTTTGGGCAGGTCGTTAGCACAAAAAAACGCATAGCTATATGCAACTAAAACATATAATCCCCTATTATTATTATATTGAAAAGTAACCAAATTAATAATATATTACCTGCCGGGTTTCAAATCGATGGGTTGATAAAACCGCATAGCCTTCTTCTACATACAAGTTTCCAATTTTAGTATCTGAGTTAGTTCAACTGGTTTCTTTACTTCCCAAAAAAAGCAGTTATGCCAAGTTGAAAGTCGATTTGATGAAAAAACATTCTCACAAACTTTGACTCAAAGTGCTTACCTACACCATTAAATGAAGCTCCATGCGATTCAGCCGTCTAGCATCTTTTTTCATAAATCGTAACCATTCTAAACCCCATGTCGTTATTGGCAGTAATTCGGCCTTTCTCCTCTTAACTAAAAGCCATACCTTGCGGAGCTTTATCATAAAATGAACAAAAAGTTGTTTAAAATTAAAAAAAGAAATATTTATGCCATCCTTGAACTTAATTTCCTTATAATGGACTACAGTCCTATAGTTATGAAACGCTTATTGCATATGCATATTAAGGTGTATACGCAGCTCGAAAAATTTCGCGCGGAACGAAAAAACTTCATATAGGCCTTTAATAAAAAACCTATTCCGAAAAATCGTGGGAAGCAATAATGCAAAGGTCTAACGGTAAATCGAAAGGTCCAATAATAGACAGTTATTGTGGCAAAAAATCTTTGCTGGATCACCTCTACAAAAAGAGATATTTACAATTGAGCATAAAACTTTAAGGTGTCCTATAGTTTTGAACAGCACTGTAAATCATATTAGTCTTGAAATCACAATAAATACAGTGGGACGGCTATAGTTAGAATATCTTTACTGTACATAGGTTACAATAAGTTTGTGCAAAAAAAAATGTGTAACACAACCATTATACCAACAAGATCAGAATGACACGTTTAACTTATTTTTATAATTGGTTTTACGTATGTCTGCATAACGATTTTGGGTAAAAAGAATATAACTGCCGGGCTTAAAAAATATATTTTTTTATAATATGTAACATAATTCTTACATAACGCAATGATCTGATATCTGACATAAATTTGATCGTTTTTCTTTCACCTTGCTGGATAAAAGTTTTGTGGTATGCATTAATTTTTATTTAAGGTATTCCCGCTTGCTATTGAGTTGTGAAGTAGAAAAGTTGCGCAAAACTTAAACGGTTAAGGCATGAAAGCCCCTTTTCTTAGTTTATCAGTTGAGTTTTTGAATTTGTGCTTCTTCTTTCCTGATTTTGTCAATATTAAATTTGGCGCGATAGCACCCTATGCCGCTTGTTTAATCCAATTAAATCGCGAATAGGGTTTGGGTTGAAGAAAAGTTGAGTTTAGAGTTGAAACTCGGCCCCTGTTGCTGCAAAGTCCTTAACTTTTCCGCTCCTTAACTCAACAGTAAGCGTGAATACCCGTATTGATTTTAATTCGTTTATAGTCGACAAAGTATTACTTTTATATCCATGTTGCGGAATTATTACGTTGTTTGTATATGGTAACTAATATACTACTGTGATCAAATTGAAAGGTGCATTTTTAGCTTAAACTTCCAGGGTTTTTCCAATCGATAATTTTTTTCTTTCTGTAACTTGGTAGCACTGTTAGCGAGAGCTGTGCGAAATTTCACTTCAAAAGTTTAATTAATGTTTGAGATACGCTTCGTTTTGTGAGGTGTTAAAAGCGAATTCTGCGATATTTATTATGTCTAAATTTATTGAACAAAGAAGTTGCATTAAATTTTGGTTGCGGAATGGCATTTCGGCTGCGGAAGTGTTGAGAATGTTGCAGATAGCCTTTGGACATCAGACTCTGTCTTCAAAGAATGCTTACAAGTGGTATAACGAGTTCAATGCCGGCCGCGAGAGTGTTGAAAAGAATGTGGTATCCAATCAGCCAAAAACATCGACTGAAGAACATCGCCCCAAGCAAGTCAAAGAAATGGTGCTTGGAAATCGTCAATTGACTATTAGAGACATCGCTGATAGTTTGGGCATATCATTTGGATCGGTGCAGGCGATTGTGATTGAGAAGAGTCCAATCTCGAATGGTTTCAGAAACACTCAATTCTCAATCTCACACGGCACTGGTTCTTCGTGAGCATTTCGCCAAAAATTCAACAAACATCGTTCCGCAACCTGCTTATTCACCTGATTTGGCTCCGTATGACTGGCTACTCAGCAAACTCAAGAGACCGCTCCGTGGACACCGTTTTGACTCGATTGAGTTTATAAAAGCTGAATCGCAGAAGGCTCTGAAGGCCATTCCGAAGAAGGCACTTTGCCAAGTGCTGTGATAACTAGAAAATTCGTTGGCATAAGTGTATTGCAGCGGAAGGAGATCACTTTGAAGGGGATGAAATAGATTTAGATAAATAAATAGAGATTTTGACAATATAAGAAAATTCACCTTTCAATTTGATCACAGCAGTAGGTTAAGATTTTTACATTTTTGTCGCGCACTAAATCGCAGGTATATTGGCAATATATTGGAATCGATAAATTAACAGATAAATAAACAGATACCTTTTGTACTACATATACAGCTACATAAAGAGTAAGTATCAAAAAATAAAAACAAAACAAAATAAAATTTTTTTTGCTTTACTTTTTTTCACTTTAAAGGCGTACATGATCCATATATCAAATATGTATATAATATCCTTTTCAAGCCTCGAAAAGTAATAATTTTTTTTCGAATT
Source organism: Chymomyza costata (assembly GCA_018150985.1). Taxonomy (NCBI): domain Eukaryota; kingdom Metazoa; phylum Arthropoda; class Insecta; order Diptera; family Drosophilidae; genus Chymomyza; species Chymomyza costata. Next base: position 176,817 of record JAECWU010000027.1, read on the forward strand.
TGGGTAATTTTTAGCTCAGATGATACCACGTTAATAATCAAATTAATATCCCAGGGTCTCAAAAAATACTTTCAAGTTAAAGAGGTCAAAAGCGCCACCTCATTTAGGGCTTTGTTGCGAGATCAAATTTTAGAAAGCGTTATTTCGAGATTTGACGTATGTTGTTCATCGAGAACTTGTGCCATTATATTTGGTTGGATGTAAAATTTGGGAAATTTTTAAAATATATATATATTGATGTGTAAGCTGCTATAATAATTTGTAAAATCAAAATTACGATTTTGCTGGAGCTTATAAAAAAAGTTTGCAAAATATAAAAAAAATAAGTTTCGGCTAATTGAATGCCAACAAAGAGCTTCAAAACAAACAGCCGTTTATGAAAAAAAAAAATATTGCGTTATTTAAAAAATCAATTAGCAGCATAAAACATTTTGGCTTAAAACTGTTAAGCTGCAGCTTCAGCAGCATTTAGTTTGTTTATGGTTTTGTTGTTGTTGTAGTTGCGGCAGTGGCACATAAAACAGGCAGTCAAAGCCGGCAGCCATTTTTTAAATAAATATTGAACGTGCAGCATAAATTGCTAAGCGGGTGCGAAAGTGAGAAAAAACTTGCACATACACACACTCACGGACACAATCACATAGTAAAAGTGTAAATCTGTCGGTTCGGTGATCGACAGCGGGATACCCTGTCTTTAAATTTTCCACAATGGGTTTCAGCCTCTTTCTTTGTAATGTATTTTGTACCTACTTAATATGCACCTTACCTTAAGGTACATGGTATAAAAATACAAATTAAAATAGAATACTTAACTGGGGTGACACAGACATTTTTAGAGATTTTGGCTTCCGTTTTTCTCTAGTAATAACCGTAGGTGACAAAGAACTTTTAAAGACTTACATTTTCGGACACTTTTTCTGAAAGCTTACGTTTTTACGAGAATGCCAGCAAAGAGTTGCTACCCTTCAAAAATAATTTTTGTGCTTTATTTAATTACATGATATTTAAGAGTGATTTAAGAAAGTTTATTGAGTAATTGATTATCCGTTAACTTGCAGCTTATTTTACACCTTTTCGCTTCCAATTTTTGCAAAATAAATTTGAATATTTATCCCGCCCAACACATGAGTTTGTATGATAACCCTACAAGCCATCAGCTGTCATCAGCATTGTGAATACCAAAATGCTTTTGTTTAAGTTTTAAAATCCCCCAAAAAAAAAAAAATTTTAAAAAAAAAAATACCCCCTCCCCCCCCTTAAAATAAAAAAAAAAAAAAAAAAAAAAATTAAATTGAGTTTCTCTTCTCATTTTTTTTAAATATTTTTAATAATTGTTCTTTATTCGTAAATTTCACCAAATCTCGAAAAAATTTATTAGCGATGTTATGTTACCGACAATTGGAATTCTGGGCAATTTTGAGAGGAATTTCTTGTTAAATAGCACTAGTTTACAAATTTATGGGTCATCGAGAAAAATTAAAAAGACCCACAAAACCCTTCCAATTAAATTTTCTTTATTTTGAAAAAAAAAATTTTTTTAAAAAAAAAAAAAAAAAAAAAAAAAAAAAGGCCCAAAAAAAATTTTTTAAAAAAAAAACAAAAAAAGGAAAAAAAAAAAAAAAAAAAAGTGTACTAAAAAAAATTTTTGTTTTTTTAATAGTGTAATAGGCTCTCAAAATAGTAATTTTTTATTGAGACGTTTTCTTTGTTGGTTTGGAATTTTATTTGTAATAGGTTAAAATGTTTTTTTTAGTGACGACGTTTTCATTCGACTTAAATCTCATAATTTCTTCAGATTTGGGAACAGAAAATAGTCGCTAGGGGCCGGATCTGGAGAGCCCATATTCTGGAATGAAATTTTTAGCCCAAGTCATGAATTTTTGATTTTTTTATGTCCAATATTAAGAATAAGCCACACTTTAAATTGCTGATCGTTTAGTATCATTCCGTTAAAACGTGAATTTCTGTCGAGATGGCTTTTTTTGGGAGTCAAAATGCCTTTACCCGATTTAAGTTGATGGTATCAAGCGATACGGTGATTTTTTCTTAAAAGAAAAGTAATGATAAAATTATTCTTGTTAATATTCTCTAGGTTGTCTACTTTCAAAAACAAACTAAACAACACAACTTGTTTTAAATTTTTAGAAGATGGTGTCTGAGAATAGAGGTCAAAAACAGCTACATTAATTTTCACAAAAAGCTAGGATTATCACTTCTGCCAATCAGACTTTAATAAAAGCTATAACTTGCAGGAGTTAAGCCAAAAGGAAACGGGCTTAATATTTTTTGCTCGTTTTATCTGATCTTTACTATTTTTGCCGCATACTTTTCTTAGAAACAACGAGTGGCTGTAAATTGTTTGCATGTAAAACGCGAAGTCGTCTTATATATTATAATATATAGAACTTTTTCGGCATCTGTAACTTTTACGCTCTTTGAGATCTTCGTGCTCCCACGAACAGACGGAGATGGCTCAACCGCTATCAGAGATAAATGTTATTTTGATAAAATAAAGTTATGCTTTGCTACGCCTCCTTTTGCCTGATAAAAATTTAAAATACCTTTGACCCTAAATGTGCAGGGTATAAAAACCGCAGCTGCTGCTTTAAATTTATGCAAGCACGGCATTAGAAGCATACTTTGTGGCTGCAACAAACTTCCACTGCCCTGCCCAGCGTATTGGTTAGATATCGGTGTATATATGCATGCAAATGTATTTATGTGTCTGCGTGTGTGTGTGTGGGTGTGCGCATTTCCACAAAAGAAAATGAAAGAAATCAAGGCTTTAGTTGTGGCGCCACGAAAAATGGCACGCTTTATGAATATTTATATGTAGTACAATGAAGCATGAAAAACTTGTTCCAAGCTTTATGCAATGAATGTATGCATGTACGTGTGTATCCATTTGGTAGAGGCTATCTATGAGAGATGGTTCTGGGAAGTATGCTTCAATAGTAGTCTTGATCGATATGACAGTGGCGTGCTGCATCGTTGTAAAAAGTGCCGTACCCGTCAACAATTTCGTAGAAAATAAATTATAAAAAAAAACTGCGTGTGTGTTTCATAGTCAATCAAAATTAATAGTTCCAAGTGTCACTGCTTTTATTGCTCAGCAATTTTCAATTGATATTGAAAAAAAAGTCAATTCTCTTTGGAAACAATAAAAAACGAACAGGCTAAAGCGTGAACGATATTTTTGTTAATTTATCAATTAAGTTGTTGAGTTTGTGCTTCTTCTTTCCAGTTTTTGTAAAATTTAAGTAAATAAAACGCATAAGCCTAAGTCAATTGATTTAAATTCACTCTGTTTTATTTTGGGCGCTTTTTGTGTCACAAAGTAGCCAACAAATGCCGACATATTGGAGTGTTTACAACACTTTCCCTCAGCTCAACTGCTAAAAGCTAGAATAGCGTCTGGGTTGAGAAAAAGTTGAGTTTAGGCCCACATTTTTTTGTTGCAACTGCAAGCGTGAATACCCTAAATGTAACCAATCAACCAATATAAGAAATTTTTGTAGCAAAATATTTAGATCGAGAAACATGCACTTGTGTCAGCACTAGATCAGGAACGAATATTACGGAAACGAATCGTTTCGGCCCTCAGTATTCTTTGCTGTGGTATGGTTAGATTAAGGGTGCTCACAAAAGATGCACTCGGAAAATGCCCCCGTGTCCTTCTGCCTTTAAAGTTCAAAAAGATAAAAAAAAAAATGTATACTATCGTTAGTGCCGTTGATAATTTACAACATTGCTTCACAGACATTGCATGATAAGAGTGTTTTTTTGAATAAACAAGAAACGAATTATAGTAGAAAATAACTCTATATCGTCTACCTTGAGCTGCATTGCATCTGCAAATATAAAACTGCAGCTCTATTTTGCGCGTTGTTGTATACATTTTTTTTTTAATTTAAAGACTAATTAATTATTAACAAGAGTAAGTGATTGGGTTATTTCACAACTGCCTACATAACTTACTGTAATTGCGTGATTGAAAGATATTTTCTTTAATTTATTTTAAACATATCGTTTTATGTTTTCATTCTTTTAACCTACGCCCTTGCCCAGAAAATTGCTGTCTCTGACTAAGAATCTGAATTTACATGCAAATGAAAATGCCAATGTGAAAGTGCTCTACTTTATTGGCAATCATTTTAAATGCTATACACTTTTATTATTCTATATGTGTTTGGCGTTAAAATGCAGCGTACCATCAAAAAGTTATTCGAAATTGAAAGTTTTATTGAAAATATTTATGTTGCATTTATAAATTGAAAATATTTCAGAGAAAGAAAAGACGCAGTGCAAAACTACTAAAATAAATACATACCTTCATAGTATGTGCATGCAGTTTAGTTGGAAATATGCAAAGTGATACACATGTCGTATAAGTAATGTTATATGCATGAAAACTTTAACGCAATGAATGAATACAATTTATTTCACCATTTATTAAAATGAGTAGAAATTCAAACTGCATTTATAGGCATATTTCAAATGCCAAAATTTATCTCTTAAACACAAGTTGAAAATTTATGCACAACATTTTTGAAATTACTTTTGTTTTTTTTCTGGTTTTAATACCCTGTAATTTTGATATAAGTGTATATTAATTTGCATTCTTATTATGAAGTGTCTTTCTTACTCAGCGATACTCATACTAAAACGATACAAATTCAAATAACTGACGTACCATTCACATCCAGAAATAAGGCGGAGTACCTTATTCTATATAATTTGGAACCCATAGTGGCTGGACTTACCAGCGGCACCCCAGATCAAAGTACAGTTAAGCGAAGGTCAGAAGGCAGTGGAGTCGATGCTTTGGAAGAAGGTTTGAAGTAAAAGGCATTTGGCGAATCGCTCGTGGTAGTATGTTAGTCGCTGGTCCAGATTAATGCCGAGATATTTGGCTGACTTCGCAATTGTTAATGGTTCACCGTTAATAAAATCGCGGTCGGAATTTTGGGCCGTAGTTTAAAGACACATCTTGCCTAGTTCATAAACTCAAGACTCCAAGATAGCGTCCGCGGCTTCGTGTATCTGTGTAACAAACTCATCTTAATGCCTCAAGATGCAAGGACATTTCCGTTGGGAACACCATCTAAGGATATTCCTAGTCGACTGATGATCCAAATTATGGAAATAAATTACCTGTCCTCCAGAAAAGAGCGCAGCCGAATTGGTTGTAGGTGATCGATTTGTTATTGGGGTTGATGAAACCAAGGTCCAAAAAATTCTAACACGTTGAGTCTCTTACAAAAACTAAAAAAAAAGCCCAATAAAGAGTTTTTTGAAGGTTATGTCAGAAACCTGACGTGCCTAAGCGCCTTGTATTGGGATTCGGAAACCCCAAAAACGAATAATAAACATCGTCAGGTTATGTCAGAGCCTATACTATTTTTTGATTTTTTTTTGTGCTATGTTTCACACGGAAACAATCCTAGAAGCGACCAGTCTTTCTAATAGTTTCGATAGTGAAAATGGGAGACTGATTGGTCATTACGAATGTACGCCAAGATTTCTCAGTCTTAAGAAAACAAAGTGTAAAAAAATGTGTGTGTATGCTAGGTATCCTTCTGTCCGCCTGTTGTCTTTCCGTTTATAGTACGTGCAGTATGTCCGTCTGCCCGTATTACCTGTTTCTCGAAGTCCATATAATTTTATGCTTAAGTCTTATGATCTAGCTTCAAATTATGTTCAGTCCCTCATAAGAGTTTTGCTGTTTAATGCAACATTTTTTACGGTAACAATATTGAAACTCGACACAGACATTTATTTTTGACATCCTTGAATGCCAATTGTAAATATTAGAATTGGGAACATCGTGAGTTTTTGCTAAAATTATAAACCAGAAACACAAAAAACTCCTTCTGCATATGCTTCAAAGCGCCTCATAAACGAAGAAATTAAGGAAAGGGTACATTGTTGTCGGGATGGTCCAGATCATACGTTCTTTATCGAAAAATAGAATTTCGTTGATTTTTCGCTAAGCCACAGTCAAATGTTGATTAGACTGATGTGCTGCCTGCAACTAGTTGTCGTTGCATGTAAATTGCAAAATCAGTGCGTGACTTTATTTTCAATAGTGAGCAAAAAAATATAGATGAAAATAATATTAAACGTGAAAGACCCATAGTTTATCATAATTTTTGCTGGTCTTTTGATTGCTTTAAAAGCTCATCCATTTTAAAATCCATTACTTTTGCATAACGCCAAAATCAAAATTTATTTAAATAAATAAAAAAAAAAAAATTAAAAAATTTTTGTTTTATTTTTTTTAAAATTGTTCCACCAAATCTATTTGAGTCATAAAATTCATACTAAATAAAGAACGTATAAGAAAACGTATGGCAAAGAGGTAGACGACTTTTTGATCTTGCCATGTTTCGCTGAATTCGGTGATTTCCCAAGCGATGTTAGGCTTTAGAAATAAAGCCTGAAACATCACACTATACTCTATAGCCCCAGGTTCTTCTCCCTTTCGGAAGCTGACAAAAGTTGTTGAGAAGAAGCAAATAGTTATACCTACGCTTATTGAAAATTCGACCAGGTCCTCAACAGCAGAAAAGAAAGCTGAAGTTTTTGCTCGTCTCCTCTACGCTTAAACGGAAAGACATTTATACGCCAAGGTAGTACATTAGATTGGGAGGGGTAGACGTAAAATGGGAACCAAACTTCAAATACCTGGGAATTATATTGGATAAAAAACTTCGCAGACCACATCAGCAATGTTAATAAAAAACCACATTTCAGTCCGAATATTATACCCATTCGTCAGCAGAAACTCGCGTTTGAGCATGGAAAATAAATTGTTTCTGTACCGATCGATTTTCCAAGCAATTATTTTTTATGATGCGCCAGTGTGGGTTGATGTCGCAAAGTGTCATTTATACAAGCTGCAGGTGTCACAAAATAAAGTCCTGAAAATTATGTTCAACCTACCCTGGTCCCATGCCACGATCGATTTACACAATAAAGCAAAAATATAACTTATTCCAGACAGACTAGAACGTCTTTCTAAAAACTTTTCTCTCAGATGTTGACGTTCAAAATACCCTCAACTCAATGAACTAGCCTAGCCCGCCTATCTTTAGCTTTATCATTAAAATCTGTCCAGCTGATCTTGATGCAAAAATGGTTTATCTAACACAACTTTGTTATACCCTGTACCAAAGGAATAATAAGTTCGTGCACATACATTTGCTCAGAAAGAGGCGTGGTGGACCCCCTAAACTATAAATATTCTTGATTACTATCAACAGCCGAGTCGATATAGCCATGTCTGTCTGTCCGTCTGTCCGTATGAGTAAAAGAATCTCAGAGACTATAAAAGCTGGGGAGCTGAAATTTTACCAAAAGATGCGCATAATAGTGACGTAGATCAAGATTTTCATTCATTGATCATCAAAATGCCGTTCTTGAGATATAAATGGTGTAAATTACATAACTCTCTTTTATATATATGTATATATATAGATTAAAAAAAACAACTGGAATTTTGGAAACAAATTTTTTTTGGCCCTATGCCTCGAACTGAATCATTAGTTTTCAAAAATCGATGGGGGCAGTTTCCAGTACCTTATCCAGTTAGACCATTTATTCGTATGATTTTGGTACATTTTTGGTATTTTTTTTCCCTAATTCCTTCTACCTTCAAATTCATTGGGTAGAGTTATACATAATGGTTCAGGTATCATCATAGAAAATTTCAGACGCATCTCAGCTTTTAAAATTTATTTCAAATTAATGCATACTTTAATGACAAATGCGAGTAAGCCATACAAGTACCACAATTTCAAAGCGTATAATATTTTCCCATATTCCTTTACTCCTTTCCGCTATCATTGCTTCGCCAAGTTATGATGCTGGCAATGCGACGGAAATTAGTTCAACGACACTCAAACTGCGGCAGTTAAACATGGCATGCAACAGACTCTGCCACATCTCTCTCTGCGACTAAGATCGAGACATTTCCCGCTACAACTGCACACAACTTGTCCGCTGGCACTTATTTTTTATGGCCCAAGCTAAAGTCGCTGGTGAAGGTTTGCGGAGGCTGGCTGGACATTTGAAGATGATGTAGTGCAGACATAAACATAAATAATGGCAATGCGCAGTTATTACTTTTCTTCTTCAGATGCATCCTTGGCTGCATTCTTGCTTGCTGCATACAGCCTGCTAACATAAAAATTAAATTTAAGATGAAATTGTGCGGCATCTTCTGTGTGCGCGATCTGAGTTTGAGTCTGGGCCTTGTCTTAATTGCATTTTGCCGCCTGCATCAAATGAAAACCGCGCTCTTAATGGTTTAATTGGCTTAAGGCGGCGCTGACTCGAATGATTTATTTAACAATTTACTCTAATGAAATTGACAAACGACTGTTTTATGCTCATATTTCGTATGGCTGCAATGGAAAATATTGCGCATACGCCATGTGTATAAGTGAAATGCTGAAATTACACAAAAACGCGCATTATTAATTTTAATTTCACTCGTTTTGCTTATTGTTTTTATATTCTTTTCAGCTTTTACAAAGTTGCAGCAAAAACATAATTTCAATGTCTTTCAGTCATATATCAAAGTGTTCAAAAAACAAGTATATGAAGTTGCTGAGCAATAAAAGCCAGCAACAATGGGCCAACAACCGAGCTGGGCAATTGCCATGATTTGCAGCTTCATTATGACATGCATGCATGATGCAGTTGGCGCCATGCAAACAACAGCAAAGGAACCCAACAAAAGGAGTCAAGCAGCAGCAGCTAAAGCACTGCAGGTGCAGCAGGCATCAGAAATACTCCTGACTTTGTTGAAGCTCGCTGGCTCACATAACAACTGACTTACTGACGGAATGGCTTTGTAGTAAATGCAGATTGCATGTCCTGGCTGGGGCATATTATGAATTAACAACAACAAAATGCAGCATTAGCAAAAAAGATAAACAATGAAAGTATTACAGTGCCTTAATATGTAGAAACCGCAGGGTAAACACACTACACTTTTAAGCGAGCCCGAAAATTGCAATGTTTTAAGGCTTATCTTAGACGAGCTCTGGAATTTGATTAAAATATTCTGGTTCGATTTGATTTCACATTTTTCAATTTCAGCAAAACGATTTTTTATAATCTTTGAATCCAACTGCTTTATTGCAAAAGAATTCAAAAATTTAAAACTGAAATCATTTTGTGAATATTCTTTGATATAAAAAGTATGCAGAGCGTACCGCCTAAAGACGCATGTTTATGGCATTTCCACTTTCCAAGCTCTATCTTAAGGGCGGTAATCAGTAGAAGAAAATGTAGTATACCTAAATAGTCATAGTGTTCTTCCAAGTCCCTTCCCTAATAATGTTGTCTTCAAAGCCCTTAAGTCGTTCATGATAAAATGGCAAATCAAAACAAAGTTGATAATAGCATTAAAAGATCTGAACAATTTTTGATCGTTCAATCGTGGTTGGAGCTCTAAAAAAATACCGCAAACTGTTCCTTCTTATATGTATACATAGTCATACATGTTACAAACAATATGATAAACTTAACATACTTTATTACGCTATGAGCAACGTGTATTAAAGTATATTTAGGGTAAGAGGACTGTAGAAGAAGAGGCGTAACGCACTTGCCACTAATGCACCAAAATCTAGTAGCACCGCCGGCCTTAAAAGCTCAGCGCCACGGCAATTCCATTAGCCCTTTCGTCCCTTCGTTCGTTCCTAAAGCGCTGCTTATTTACTATATAATATTTCTTACTGTTGTTGAGATGTTGCAGGTGTTTGCTCAAGCATATCAAATATATATGGAAGCTACAAACACACACATACGTACTCACACTTTTGCACAATACTGGTACACAAACAAAGCAGGTTGCAAACTTGCTGCTCTCATAAGTATGCAACGCCATTATGGCAAAATGTTGTGTCGTCTGGGGCTACTGCGACTGAATCTTTTACTGGGATTGGTCTTGTTCCTTCAAGCAGTTGCCAGGTTGGCTTGCTTTAATTATGAGTTACTTTTGTGCATGCATTTTCATGGAAGCCTATTCTTTTTTGCACTGCTTTTGTATGGCAAGCAGTGTTTGTGTGTGTTTTTTTTTTTGGTGGGTGGCGATTTAAGCGGAATTGGTTGCCACTAGTGGCTTCTGTTTGCCTTTGGCCGCAATAGCAGGTAGAAACATGGGCACAACAAAGCAGACAAGTCGCTTGTGGCGTAAACCGCATACTGCAAGTGCTTGGTTGACTATGGAGCTCTGTGTGCTCAGGGGAGTAAGCCATGGCAGCTGCTTATAGTGTGTAATTCCGCGTAAAATGCACAAAGGGAGCTTTTGTGGTAGTAGCTGCCTGACACCTGCCATTGTTCACAAAAAAGACAATAGACAGCCGCAACGCGTAAACGGGTTTGAACCAGCACATAGTTACCCACATGCACAAAAGCTTAGCCAGGACGAAGGAGCAGAAGCAGAAACCTAGCTCTGTTCATGAAACATTTAAGCTGTTACCTACGCTTTCTTTAACTCTATTCAAATTGATTTTTGAAACATTCAAAACTGTTAGCATAAATAACTGCTAGAAGTGAGTCTACTTATAAATGCAATTCAACACAGTGTCAACATTTGAATGGCGGCAACGTCAGCTATGCATCAATGACCCACTTGCCAAGTGGCATATTGAACTTTTTTCCACAAACAGCTAAATCTCACGCATCATTGCGTTTTCGACTTAAAGCTCTTAGAAAAAAGGAAAGAATAGGAATTGGTTGTGCATTATTAAATGCTACAAGAATATAACAAAAACAGCGCACTTTGACTTCAAAAGTTTTCATTCACTCGGCAGTCGTATAATGGAGTAGTCTTTTAAAGAAATTTCACAAAAGTATTGCTCGTAAAATGGAAAAAGTTGCACCAAGTTTTTGTTAGCAATAGCTTGTAAAGGAGTACAAGCCACAATATATGCATGTTTTATATATTTTAAGTTAACAGTCTACATATAACTTAAGCTAGCATTACACTAAGCAAATATTTGCTCTCTTTGTTGAATAAATTATATCTGTGCTGAGCAAAAGTGTTTGCTCTCGGAATCCCACTATGGGAAGTATATCCTACAAATGTTCTTTTGTAAATACCTGATAAATGGTGAGCAAACCTTATTTGCTAATTTGTAGCAGAATTATTTGATTACACATTGTCCAAATAAATAAATGAATTTCTTGAGTGTCCCAATTCTGTATGTATTACATTTTGTTAATGGAATTAAATAAAATAGTCAACAGAAATGTCTTTTCTTAAGGCCCATACGCAGCATGCAAAAATTTCCCACCATTTCGGATTTTTTTTTATATAAAGTTTTGACATTTCGTGCGAAAGTTTTGCATGCTGCGTATGGGCCTTTAAATGGAAATTCCGGCATGTAGCACTACCGAAAAATGACTTCGTTACAGAAAGCAAACAAATATTATATTATATATTTATAATACTTTAAACTTAATCTGTAAGTGTCAAATCAAGGATATGACTTCTTTTTAGGCTTCATGTTGTATCGCTATTGCCTAACAGGCCTATTGCCAAAACATTTTAATTATTTATGTTGATTTAAATCTTCGTATATCGTCTACTGCATATGGAATATTTAGTAGCACAAACTAGGCGCGTCAGTGCCTCATTTTTCGATAGCATAAGTCCACACAGGCCTTTTGGCCTTGTCAAGCCGAACTTCATACTCTAAACTTTGTATTTTATTTTCTTTATTTTTACATTTCCTGGAGACTTTGCGATCTGAATCGAGTCCAACATAATGGTCTGAGTCACTATGCGGAATTTGTATATTATGTAATTATACATGGGACTTACGGACCTATGCCCTACTAGGGTAAATGGAATCTAAGAAGAAGAAGATACTGGGGACTTATCAGTCTAATCGATATGTTAAATTTCTATAGCCAGCGCTCTATTTGAAAAATTGTATTTTGAATAACTTGACTTAACTAAACATTAGCAGAAGTGGTTACTTGGACATTACCGAAAACAGGAACCACCGCGTAAATATAGTATAAAGGACAGGTCCCTAATAGAAAAACGAGTGACCTGAAACTTTAACGGAATGTTTTTGGAAATCAATTAAGAGTACATTTACAGATTTATGCCTTTTTTTGAATGAATTAATAATGTAAATACAGCTTAAATTGTTATTTTAAATTTAAAAAATGTATTGTTAACTATCACACTTCCATTTATTAAACAAACTTAAGTGGGGGCGTGATACATATTAGTACTTTAATACTAGCTTTAGTGACATCGATAAGTAACCAATTTAAGCGAAAATCGATATAATGTAAAAATACAATAAGATATAAAATATACGTGTGCAAGACACAACAGTAATTTAGGAAATTGTCGATAAGAATGAAAAAAATTACAAGTTTGATTGTTTCTTTACAAGGCAAATCCAACAGAAATAAAAAAAGGAAAAAGCAAAACTTCGTGCGCTTAGCATGAGGATTAATAACACGGTGGAGAATAGCGAAAAATTAGCGAAACCTTGTTTTTTGAGCCGCTTGAGAGGCCTAGCTGGAAGTAGATTCCTGTCGAGTGCTCTGCTGTGACACCTGAGTCTGTCACTGTATCTACTCGTGTGCCTTCCTATCTGCACTTCTATCGTATGCAGATTAAGGTTACGATGCAGCGTCGAATTGCGCACATACCAGGGACAAATTGTTATTTGCCTTAAAATTCGGTTTTGCAGTACCTGAATACTCTGACAGCTTGTCTTTGCTGCAAAACTCCAAATCTGCAGCCCATAGAGCCAAATCGAGGCGACACACTGGACATAAACTGCTCTGTTTGCTCTAAGTGACTTTTTCTGTTAAGCAGCTACTGCAGTTGCTGCATCTTTTGACCACACTTCTTGTGAGTAGCTTTCAGGTGTGGCCTAAAGGTAAGTCACTTATCCAGCGTGATACCAAGGTATTTAACTACATAAGGCTGCTCCAGAATTATACTCTCTAACTGTATGGGTGGTGGGATTGTCCTTTTAAGTGTTAAGCACGGGCTAGGGTTGCCTGGGTTTATCATAAAATTCCATCTCCTGCACCAGTCGACCAGCGTGTCGAGGTACCTTTGGAGGCCGTAAGCCGCCTCAAGTTGGCAATTGGAGCTGTAGAGAATGGCGATATCGTCAGCGTATGTCGCAATTAAAGCCTTCGAGGAGTCTTCAAGTGTTCATAGTCAGGGACTGGTAGATCGGCAGTGTAAAGCGAGTAGAGGAGCGGACCAAGAACGCTGCCCTGCGGAACTCCAGCTTTTATTCGGCTAAGGGAATACACGATCGTCTAAATAGGACCTAAGGAGAGTTTAGCTTTAAATAGCTTGACCAAGATATTATCAAAAATTTTAGTTATAGTGATATTTATTTTAATGTTTATTCCGATATTAAAAAGAATTTGTATTTGTAATCATTGGCAAATACATGAAACGGTTATAGACAGAGCATTTGGCATAGCGATATGACTTTGAAACTTCGGCTGCGTTTGAACCTCCGACGACCGTCGCTATCTGCTGCTGCGTGCTTCTGCTCCTTCTTTCGATCGTTGCTGCCAACTCCTTTATGTCCAGGCCACCCAACTTAACTTTTACTAGTTGCTAGAAGTCTGAAAAATAAAAAATAAAATAATGTTACTGCCTTTAACTACTTTAAAGTTTTCGCGGCGACTTCATTAATAATGAACATAGTTTGCTCCAAGCTATGTTTTGACATCGTGGACGTTTTAAAACCGATAAAAATTTTGCTTTATTTCCTATTAAAGGGAAAATAATAATATACCCTTTATTATCTTTAAAGTTACTTCAGTCCTTTCTATTGAACGAGATTGAATTTTTAAATTTTATTTAGCTTTAACTGCCCCGAAATCTATTAAATTTTGGTATACTCAGCTTGAACAGCAACAGTTAAAGATATATCTTTTATCATACTATAGTATGTGCGTTGTGAATGTATTGGTGCACCATACTGTTAGATGGATATGCCGCAACATATACAAGGAGTCCTTTCGAGGGCGTGGGACAGTTAAAACAACAGTAAAGTGAAGGGTGTTTTTTTAGAGGTTTTATTTTATAGTCGATAACGATTGAACAAAACATTCAGATCGAGCAAAAATTTTATAAATTGTGCTCTGTTCAGTGAGACATTTCAACTTGACTTCAGTACGGGAATAATCTCAGCTCAGTTGTGAGGTTCAATGACAATAAACAAAACTGAAGCATTTGGAGCAATAGTCCACAGGACATTTACTATTCACAGTTATGTGCCTTACGGCGCGGTAAAATCCACCGAGAAAGACGAGAACGTAATAGTCAGCGGTAAGCGTCATGAGCCATGCTTGCAAACTATTTTATACTCCAATGAAATGTTGACTAAAGAAAACTTTATTTTTCACAATGCACTCGCCAATGTGCCAAAGAGACTTAACTGCTTCAGATTATGTTAGATAGGTTAATGTTGGAGTTAAAAAATTTGACTTTCAAAATGACCCACATAACCGAAATTATATTTAAACAAAAATTTGTTAAATATGACATTTTTTAAATTAAACATTTTCTGTTTTTAGATAGCCTAATCTTATAACTCGTTATCAGATTAAAGTTTTACACTTAAAAAAGCACCCTTCACAAAAAACCATACATACTGCTGGTTTGGAAATGCAACAGGAAATCGGTGTACAATATTGAAAAGGCTGCAACCCACACACACACACACACACATAGACTATCCACCCACACTGACACACACAACCAGACACTCACTGCAGACTTCTTTTATATTGCACATTTTGCGTTGAATAAACTTTAGAATTTAATGTGGACAAAGGAGAACTAGCAGTTCAGCGATTGCTGGCTAAAACTGGAAGCCAAAGGAAACATATAAAGTCAAAATAAGTCAAGTTAGGAATATGTTACATGGGACTTTGCGTCTGTATGTACAAGTGTACATACTATGTCTAACCGGAACAACTCCGGGGGCCATTTTGTTATTACAGTTGCTGCAATTTCTGTTGTCGCTGTTTCGCTTTCTGCCTTTAGTTTTGTTGCTTTACCAACAATTACAAGCAGTGCAAAAGCAACAAAGGTAAAAGCGAATGGAAACAGAAAAACATAATAAAAGAGAATGAAATGTAGCTTTAAAGTTTTGTTACGGAAATAGTAAGTGCTTGGGCTCAAGCCCTGACCCTTGGTACAGCACTAGACTTAGCTCTGGTCTTTTGTATGTTGCTGGAACACCCTGTTGCTGGTTTAGAATTTTGTGTGCCTTTCTGGGGTCCGTTGGCGACTCGTTACAGCTCAAGTGAAGCAACAGTCCGCTTGGCAGTGTGCAATCACAACATGCACTCTTACACACACATGCTCCCACGTATACACTCGCACATACATTTGTCTTCCGGCCATGACAGCGACAGTAAATTGAAAATGGCGTACACCAAGCGACCAAATGTACAGTAGCAAAAGCAACAGTAACCAGCCATGTTTTCAATTCTTCTCACTTGACGCATAGCGGACAGCAAGGCAACATGCCCCCTTAGCTTGCCCTCTGAGTTCAAAAATCTGCTCTACTTTTTGTCCAACTAGCAGCAGTTATTCAAATCGACAGTCGGGCTTGCCCCCAACCTCCTCTCTAATCGCACCCTTGTTGTAACTTGTTTGCATTGCGTACAGTGCCAAGTGCAACCCATTCTTAATTGCATGCGATTGACATTGATCAACGTTGATGGTGACCTTAGCAGCAGCCAGACAACAAACATTGCTCATTTTTATCGTTTCTATGGATGGGAATTGTAAAAAAAAACGATGTCCAGATGCTATGAATGTGAAAGCTCCTTACGTTTATTTCAAAACAGTAAAATAAAAACTCTTTTCTTCAATTTACAATTTCGAAATAAACCTTTTTTAGTTATTTTTTTAGCTTTTGGGACTAAAAATATATTTTTAGCAAACACTGGTTCGGCAGATTCTGTGTTTCGCTAGCGTATCGGTAACGTATTTACTAAACTCGACTAAATTATCCAACTAGGTACATGACCGAACTGAAACAAATAGATGAATAATACAAACAAAAAGATCTTAAATAATTGAATCAAATAAAATGTATCTTAACAGAAGTCTACCATACATTTCGTTTTGTCTAGTACCTCTCTGATACTGCTTACTGGTAAGTACTTTGTGAGCTCACTCACTACCCCTCACCACTAATAGTTACCCGAGCAATTACATTCTTGGTGAATTTAGTATGAGGATGTCATTGCCGGTAATGCCTTGCCTCGACAAGTTCGAAATGTTTTGCAATTTCGAGAGTTAAACGAAAGGTTGCTTAGCTTTATGTCTTCGGAGGATATGCCAGACTGGCTGATAATGCTTCTTAGATAAGAGAAGGACTCTACGTCGTATCATTCGGAGTTGCCAATTTTGAACCGCCCATTTTTTTTGCTATTTTATTTTTCAACCGGATTGTTCTGACAGCTCACGTGTGATTCATGCATATGTATGTCAAAGTTTATTACCAAAAAAATCGTGTTTTAGAGCACTGCGTGTGTTTAGAGCACTGCGTCCATTTTACGGTCGTCATAATCGACCTTCTGAGCAGGCTATTCAAGCTCTTGTGACCGAATTTCACACCAATTTTACTTTATTGGAACTTCAACCAACAAATCGTCTACGTAGAGTGCGTACTTCGCAGCAGTTGAGTATGTGCTATTCGACCACATGGAACATTTTACGTAAGGATCTAGGTTTATAACCATACAAAATACGGCTGGTGCAAGAACTGAAGCCGGGTGACCTGCCACAACGTCGTGTGTTCATTCATCGGCTTTGGCAGTGCTCCATGAAGATTTGCTTTTTTATCGAAGAATTGTCTCCAGCGATGAAGCGCATTTCTGGTTGAATGGCTACGTCAATAGGCAAAATTGCCGTATTTGGAGTGAAGAGCAACCGAAAGCATTGCAAGAGCTGCCAATGCATCCACAAAAATGTTCTGTTTGGTGTGGTGGCATCATTGGACCGTACTTCTTCAAAGACGATGATGGAAACAACGTTACGGTCAATGAAGCTCGCTTCCGTTAGATGCTTTCCAGAAATTCCCAGAATGGAAGAGCTACACCTGATCGACATGTGGTTTCAACAAGATGGCGCGACATGCCATATAGCTGGCGAAACAAGATGGCGCGACATGCCATATAGCTGGCGAAACAATGGGCATATTGCGAGATGAATTTGGAGAGCAATTCATCTCACGTTTTGGGGCTGTGATTTGGGTGCCTAGATCGTGCGTATTAGTTAAATAAAAGAGTTGATTATGATAATCCTGACCTACAGCGTGCACAAAAATCAATTTTCATAACGCCCTTTCTTTTTATCTGTCAATAAAGGAAAATATACGATTAGTTTAACCAGACGTGGTATATTTCAACTGACTATTAATAAAATCGAGCCTATATCACTTTGCATAGAAATTTGGCAAATTTCCGGCCAGCGATGCAAATGATGCGCTTTTGATGGAAAAAAATCTACAGATGACACAAAACAAAAGACAACCATCCGAACAAAGCCTACAATAACAACAACGGAAAAAGTGTAAATGAAAATGGGAGTAAGTCAGAGCAGAAGGCGCAATGTCTGCACTGCCAGCAACGCGGCGCGACGTCAGCAACGGGTATCTGACGACTTCCCGGTTGCCATCATTAATTGCGGAAAATGAATTAAAGGCAATTTGTGGCATAACAACAGAAGCAGCAGCGACAACAACAAATACAAATATATAAAAATAGCAACAACTTCATGCACTAAAAGCAAACAACGGAAGCTTGAGTATTATGACAACAGTGCGGGGGTGTCTACTGATGTGTGTGTTTGTATCTGTGAGATTGCTGCAAGTGCGTTGCATGTAACAGGAAGCAGTCATGGCAACCAGCTACAATGGCTCCCTTGCTCCTTGGGTAAGGAACACTAAGCTGTAGTGTTGAGCACTGTCAGCTTAAAGGTACACGTTGTGTGCTATACTTTAGGCCGTACAGTGTATCTTTTCCAGAGTACAGTCACTGAAAAGTCTGACTAAAGTTAGATTAGAACAATCCGTTATTTCTGGCTTAAAAAAGGTTGAACATTTTTTGTTTCATTAAAATATATGTACCTAAAACTAAGCCAGGAGGAAGCACTGAAGCAGACATTTTATAAATTACCTGGAAAGGCAAGGAAAGTGTTATACGGCGATGTAAAGTCATTTCTAAAAGCAGGATACATAAAACATTCCTAAATTTTGAAAGGAATAGAATCCTAACTATTATTTTTATTATTTATTGTCCATATTACACAATATTTTTTTAAAGGCACTAAGGCGTATCCAGTATTTTGACAATAACTTGGTTACAAATTTTGTTTTTAAGACTGTTTCTTTGGCTAAGACTATGGATATAAATATTTTATAGTTGAGCTATATATATAGTTTATATATATATAAACGTAGGTAAATAACTGGCACTCATTACATTTGTTTATTTAACCTAGTATGTATTGGTATTTTTTTTATCATGTATACAAACAGCTTTAAAACAAACAAGTCAATTACATATTTATATAGTTGAGTTACCCTCTGTCAAATCAGCCAACCCCTGCACACTTCAATTTTTGGCCACCAAAGCAAAGTAATTGAACAAAGTAAGGGGTAAGAATGTAGAATCTCCAAAAATTGATTTGTTTTTATAGCTAAATTGGTTGACAATTATGTTAGAAATTATGTCCCGATTGATTTTTGATTTAAAATTTTGACATAACTTTTATAACACCATTTTTATTTTACAAATAATTTTTCATGATTTCTTTTGAAAAAAAAAATTATTTTTTTTCCAACTAATATAATATCTTTTTTTTTAAATTGATATTTTTGAAAACTCCTACATGGTTCACTTGCTTCATAGATTAAAGGAAAAAAATTTCTGCGTGTTTCAAATCAATGGCAATGCCACAAAGCTGCAGCCGTGGAGGCCTCTCCGAAAATTAGTCATGTACTCGTAGCACTCTGCGTCATTTTGTTTTATATTATTGTGGAAAAATTAATTTTTGTAGCTCAAAATATGTATAACATCGTCACCTATTTGGATTTTGAATATAAAATAAAGTTTCTTGGAAAAAATATTGAAAAATTACCTTAAAAAATCATGCTCCACACTGGTGTTATCCATTAATCACTACTTTTAATCGTGTTCTCATAAAAACATTAATGCAACCCCTGTTATATGCTATTCAGATACTTTTAGGGTAACTGATTAAAAGTGCCTTATTAGTTTTTAAAAATTTCCAAAATGGCGAGCCCAAGATGGCCGACGAAAGCAAAAAAATCATTTTTGTGATAATAACACGAGTTGGGTATGCAAATATAGGTATTCGGCATCGCTGATCACGTATTTGGGGCTACAATTTCAAAATTATATGTTTTATGTTTGTTTATCACGTCAAAAGCGTGCCAAAGCTAAAAAACTCAAGTCAGATAGTGTTGTATTAGATTCTACAACTGATAAGAAAGGAAATCTTTGTTTTAAGAATTCATAGCAGAAACATTTATTAATTTAAAATCTTGCAGACTTGCACCGCAATGTAAGCGTACTCATCGTCATCATTAATTTTTACGTACAGATTTTTCGGCTTGGTTAAATAGTATAGTAGTATATAAAATAAATTAAAAGCAAAAAATGGTAAAATCAAACTGAACAACCAAATAGCAGAATAACCTGAAACCGACATCTGCAGCCATGTTTTTGGATTTAACAAAGAACTTGTTGTTGTTTCTATACGGCGGGATATTACTAAACCTGCGGTTGAAGGTGGCTCAAAAATATATACCCTAGCCCTCGCTTAACACGGGGGTTGCGTTCCTAGAAAACCTCGTGTTAAGCGAAATCGTGTTAAACGAGACATGGAATCCGTACCAAATATGGGGTTACGTTCCCAGATTTAAACAAACTCAAAAAAAATAAGTTTTTCTGTTCAAGTATGCGTTGTTTTTATTAAAGTTTCAAAATATTTTTAAAATTAACTAAAAAAATAACAGATAGAATAAAGATAAAGATATTAAAAAACAAAAATTTTAATTTCAGTAAACATAAAATTTGAGATCCATGTGATGGCATTAAAATCTAGCCGCTTTCGTATTCAACATGTTTTTTTGTGGTGGTCCTCTTGGATAATAAAGATCGTATTTTGCTTTGTTAAGTAGCTTTTAAAGCTTTCTTTAACACCCCTTTAAGGAAAAGAATTTTTCAAACTCTATTTTAAACTTTAATGTCTTTCAATGGGGGATCAGAATTTAAGCACGATTCCAGCTGCTGCATATGCGAATCCTTTTGAGCTTTTCTTTAGTTAAACCATTTATAGGCTCGGTTTTTCTGAGCAGGTGTCTTCTGATATTAAATTGTTTGCTTCATTCACAGAATTTCAGTAAACTTCGTCATCCATGCCGTTATCTTCAAACAACTCTTGCATATCATTAGTAGTCAGTTTTTAATTTTCGACTTCAACTGAATGAGCAAATTATATGTCACGGAGCTCACTTTGAGGCAATTGCATTTCGTCGTTTTTAACAACAGCTGGCCATATTTTTTCCAACATCCGTTTAATGCCGACTGCTTAATCACTTTTAATGATAAAATAACCAATTCAAGGCAATCTTTAATAGAAAATTACTTCCAATCACTGATAACATCGATGGAGTCAGCTTCAGTTGTGTTCAAAATCTAGCGCAGAGAGCGCCTGAAATAATATGTCTTGAAGGTGCAAATTATACCCTGATCCATTGGCTTTAGAAGTGATGTTGTATTGGGTGAGAAATTTTATTTTGATATTCGAATGAATTAACATTTTTGGATGAACTGGCGCATTGTCCACAACAGAGCGCTTTAAAGTGTAAATTTATATTTTTCAAATATTTTTCACTGCAAAGCAATTTAAAACAGTCTTTAATAATTTTGCACAAACCAAGCTTTGGAATTTGCTTTCCAGTAAACGGGTAATGTGCTCTTACCCCTTCTTCTGCATCAATGAATCCTTAATTTCTCGTGGTATGTGGCGCAGCTCCATCATCGGCCGATGCCACTTCGCCTTTGAGTTTTATGCTATGAATGGAGAACCGTTTTTTTAATTTATCAAACCACCCATTACTAGCAACGAATCTGTGCTGAAGAGGGCTCTCCATTTTGCTTAATCAGTTCATAAATTCTGAGCTCCTTTTCCTGAATGATTCGCTGGCTTATAGGGACATTTTATTCGTATCTATCATCAATCCAAACGCAAAGTGCTCTTTTCTTTTCTAATATAGGTGCACGTGCTCTACTGGTAATTTTGTAGATATAGATGATCCAGTACCTGCTGCGCGTCTTATTTCAATATAATTTTTTTAATGGTGCGAACAGTCGCCTAATTCCAGTCAAGGCTTTTGATTTCGGTGGTGTATGGCTTTGTCAAGCGGTTAGAATTTCAATTTTTGTTTCTAAAGAACTACTTTTCGTTTTGGTGGCTTGTTCTTTTTCTGCCATTGTAGAGCTCATTTGTCTTATTTTATTTACTTAATTAAGCTACACACCATCTTCACTTACCACAAAATATGTAAATTTATAATGCTCGAAAATTACAATCGAAAAAAATTTATATTTTTCAATCTGCTGAACGGGTTTTCGTGTTAAAGAGGAGGGAACAAATTTATAATCGTGTTAGACCGAGTTCGTGTTAAAAGGTTCGTGTTAAGCGAGGGCTAGGTGTACATATATATGTTAAATGCATTTAAAAAGCTAAAAACACGGATACAACAATTTGCTGCAAGTTCCAACTGGGAAAGATGCAGACTTAGTAGAAGTAAGATTCCAGTTATGTGAAAACATACTTACGAATATGTGCATAGATAGTTTGAAGCATATATGTATAGAAGCTGCTGTCGGGACTCGGGTAACTTAGTTACCTGCAAAGGATCAGTATGCTACACACATTTAATGTTGCGCGCTTTGATTTTAAACTTTTGGAGCAATTTAAGCGATTTCGTGTTGCAAGGATCTTCGTGGAGTGCCAAGACAAGCATGTAATTGTGTTTGTTGTGCAAAGTAAATGTTTATGCGTCTATAAGTAACTAAGTAACATATACGTATGATAATGTACACCTTAAGAGCAGGCAATAATATAGTACTGCCGCTCTGTGCGCAATCGATGTTCTGGCGCACTGCAGTACGCGTTAGTTGTTGGTTTGGTACTGAATCAACCCTTGCGAGTGGTCTTCTATTTATTCAATATTAATCACTTATTTCTAAGTTACATAATAAACACTGTGTTGTAAGCAGCAACGTACTTAAAACTAGGTATATAAACTGTATATAAGAATATCAAGTGCGCCGTCTAATTTTTGTAGGAGCACAAGTGATATTTGACCTAGGATACATTATCGAATGCTGAACAGTCGCATTCTAATGAAGGTCGCTTATCCCTTGATAATTTATGCGTAAGATAGACGATCCCACACATATGCAGGTCACTTGAGGCCTACATAATAAGAATAGTTTTAAGCTATCCCCATAATGTGCGCTGAAAGGGTGCCGATGTGACGTCTTATGTTCATGTCTGAACATATAAGTAACACTGAGTGCAGTAAAGTAGTGAAAGGATTAGAGGATGCGTGCCATCTATTAACAATTCACCAAAAAAAGTAATACAATAATTTATAATATGTCTAAACTCAATCTCGGAATTTCTGTAAAATTTTGTAACATGCTTTATGGTGTAGCTTCAACTCGGCTTGCAATGCCAAAATATGTCTTTTAGTAACAATAAAACAGAAAAAACCAATAAGGTTGAAATTTCAATTCAGCAAATTTTCAAAAATATAACAAGATTAGATCCCGACTATAGTAAACGAATTGAATCTTATATTCAGTGATATTTCAGCCGCTTGGGCCAAAAAAAATTATAAGTGAGTGGCTTTATAAATATAATGTTTTATTTAACAGCTTCTCTTTTTAATATTCTTTTACGGGAAAAAGCAGTTTAAATTTTGACATTTTCAAACTGAACATTCGAAGGGCGCAACCACTTTTATCAATGAAGCAATGATTGTTTTTCAAAATATTCTCAATGCACTCTTTTTCGAAATACTTTCATCGCTCAGATTGATTTATCTCCAAAAACACAGATCACGCAAATAGAAATTATGGGGCTACATATCATGACTGTACGCCGGAAGGTCCGTGAATTCAATGTTTTCAGCTCTTGAAAGCTTTTTTGTTTGAGTCGATGTGGAGAGATCGCATTATCGCGATGAAAATGATTCGTCTTCGGCGGTTCGTTTTGGTCAATGTTTTCAAACGATTCAAAATTGACAGTCCGGAGAAACAGATGACCATTTGCTTCGAAGTGCATAACTTTTTATTGGATTTGGTTCGTCTTACGACTCATACAGTCTATTAAATTTAAGTTTTAAGCTCATATATTGGCTCATATATTTGCACCGCGTTTCTTTGCATTTAACGACACGAGACTTCTTTCAAGCGGTCGTCAAGATATGCGGTATCCAAGTCGATCTTCTTGGCTCCCAAATGTTTAGGCAATATTGAATGTAGAAAATTTATGAGTAGATACTTTTATACTAAAAAATTTCAAGCATGACAAAATTTTAAAAAGTTATGAGTATTTTTATGCTAAAATATGTCAAACTTTTCAATGGAAGTATCGGATTACAAATTTTTTGGACAATATTTCGACGACACCAAATTTATTCGAAAGTTTCGAGTTTTGCAAGTGCTACCCAACAATATTTCGTTTGGCATCTATGTATAAGATATTTTCAAGGTTTTGGTTGAAATTAATGAGAATGTTGTGCGAAAGTCGAATAAGTCTAAAATTAAAATCTAAAATAATAAAAATAATTTGTTTTTTTTACCGCATGGGTTTCTCACAAAGAGGTATGGCACTGCGACCAGAAGATCTTTTGTACCGTCCCCATAAATTAATGGAAACGACTTTCCGCTTTCCGCATGAATAGCAGTAGGTCTTTTGTTGGTATTGACGATGGAAGGACTGAACCTTTCCACATGGGGCTCTGTCCCATACCAGCGCTGGGCAGAGAGTTTTAAGTCCGCTCTGCAAAGACCTCTTTTCTTGATTACATCCAGGGGTTTAACAAGCGCTTTTGCTTGTCGCAGCCCCAGTAAGGAGAGCCTATGTTGTCCTGCAGCCCATTTCTTTACCATGGTCTTAATTGTGGACGAACAAATACCACAGAAAGACGTTGGAGATGTAGTCGGGGTGGAGGCACCCTGTCGTGCTAGATCATCAGCGATCGCGTTTTCATCCACTCCGGAGTGTCCAGGTTGGAGTTAATTATGAAATTCTTTAACCATCCTGGATGAGATGCTCCATGATGATAGTGCCCTGATAGCAGCTTGGCTATCTGAATAAATAAAAATGTTTGCTCCCCTAGTTCCCTTGTGAAGGACACTGTGGGCGCAGATCTATATGGCATGACGCTGGGCCGAATACCCATTGCAATAGAGATCTAGCGCAGATCGATACGTCAGGAAGGGATTTTATAAGTGCGGCATGTCCAGTGTCACTTGCTAAGAGTCCAGATGTGGATCTGCATGACTGACTTTTTGATGAAAGTGTACAGTGGTGTATGTCAAAGGACTGACTCCATGACAGCTATTGGAGAGGTAGCATAGCTCCCGAGAGAGATAGGCATACTAATCTTTGAAGCTTGCTGCACTTCTTAATGTTCACATTTTACTGCGTCTTGGGCCACCACACAAGGGCTACATATGTGATGTCAGACGGTATATCCATTTTATAATATAAGAGCTGCTGCCGAAGAATTTCCTACAAGCCCACAGAGCTTGAGTAGCTTTGGAGAGCACTTGCTCTAAATGGGAGTTGTAGTTGCGTCGTTTGTCTAGGACCCCTCCTAGATATTTGACCTGGTCTGAGTACTCATCCTCAGTGTTATTTAAAACGAGGTTCCGAAGCTTCATGTTGTATCTCTTCGTGAAGGGAACAATCACAGCTTTCTGGGGGTTGATGCTAAGTCCTTCGCTTAGACACCAGCTCATGGTTATTTGTAGAGCATTATCCATTATTTCTACGATAGTGTCATCAAAATTACCCGTCATTATGATAGCCAGGTCATCTGCGTAGCCGATGACTTTATATCCAAGCACTGTCAGCTTAGTTAACAGTTAATCGATCACGAGAGACCATAGCAGGGGAGACAACATACCTCCTTGTGAACAACCTTTTACAGCTCTAATGCTGACTTTTGTACCATCTAGAGAGGAAGTTATGTCCCTCTGTCGGAGCATGGACTCGATCCATGAGGTCATGTGTGGTTCTATGTTTCTACGAGCCAATGATCTAGAGTTAGAACCGAAGTCAGTATTGTCGAAAGCTTATATTATGCTTATAGTAGTGCCTTACTATGGATTTTTAATCCCGAATACTTAAAAAAAAAATCAATATCTATTAAAATATATATATAGCATTTTAAACTTATTGTACAATTTGTCTGCTTTTAATTTTGTTTCGCTAATTTGATTTTAAATTGTTTACACTGTCTGACTGAGTTGTTATGGCATTTTGTTTTCATGTTTAATTAAAACTGCATTTGTTCAATGTACAAGTACTTTATTATTACAGACATGTTGCATATACATTTATAATTTGCAAAAATAACTCAATTAAAATACTTTTAATTTTTTTCAACGTCACTTTCATAGACATGTAAATTGCAGCAAAAGGCAAATCAGTTGAACTGCTGCTGTTTTCATGGAAAACATGTGCTTTCCGTTTCCGCTTGCAAAAAGCAGCATTTACAGTTGAATTTGCTGCCAAAACTTTTTATTTCCGCTTCGATTGAGTTCAAATGCAAATAAATATTCTAAAATAAAACAATGGCAGCAGTCAGCAGAGAAACAAAACCGATTAATGCCCAACAACAACCAAACATAAAATACTATCTATGAATAGTAAATTTGCATAAACAATTTGTTTATTGATTCGTATATTTTACTTTTTATTTTAATTGCATTTACGCATGAACTTCATTTTAGTTACATATACACACGTCAGAAGTTGCATAGCTTAATTTTCAACAGATGCAAAGTAGCTTTTTATGTTATAGTAATATATGCTCTTTTTATTTTTTGTCTGGCTGTTTCATTTGCATCGCCAATTTTTAGAATATGTTCTATATATTGACTTTAAATTAATATAATCAACAAATTGAAATGCCCACAGCTAAGCATACACGACGTATAATCGATATAATTGAATTCGTTAGCAAAAAACAATGCACATACATATACGGTCGGGTGTAACCAACTTGGTTGTACACTCCCATTATTAGGTAAAAAATTGTTCTGCAGCTGACCTTATGGTCTAAGGGACGTTGGTATTAATCGAAAGAATTTGTATTGCTCGATATAGCTTTGAAGTTGTAGAAAATAAAGCGCTTTATAATTATTTAGGATTTGACATGGTAGATTATAATTTTCATCGACAAATCAGTTAATCAAATCTGGGTATTTTTTTTTTGGAGTCTGGTGAATTTTAGCCATTGATTTTCATTAGCAACCAAAATTAGTGTTTTGCAATTTGCATATAGCATTTCAATTATAGCATTGTACCTTCTATGGCGTACTTTTTAAGTCAAAATTTTGTATTACAAAACAAAATATTGAAGACGATATTGAACCTCCCTCATTACTATCCAACAAAATATTTACATTTACAAGCTAATATTGACATGATTGATAAACATATATCTCGTGCAAAAAGAAAATGTAATCTAAAAATCAATGAAAATGAAGACCTTTAAATAGTTTTCAGTAAATTTATACACCTTTTTTTTTCCTTCTTTACCAAGGTTTTGTTTTCACTTTCCTTGACTGTATAACGATAATACCCTTAAAATATTTATTCATTATGTAGAATAAAATGTTTCAGTTGAAAAGATAAATATCTAACTCTGTAAATGTAAATACTAGCTAGCTTTAAGCAAAATGTATAAATTATATAAATAAAGCAAATAACTAACAATGCTTTTTCACATTTAGGCCTACCACTGGGATGGACATTTTTAGAGTTTTAAATACAGCTCCCATCAGATTTCGCAAATCTAGAGTAGTTAAAATCTTTGGCTACGCAGATTTTTTATGAATTTGACGCAATTACCTCTCAGGTATGGTTAATATGTAATTGCAAGCAACTGAAAACTCTACTCCAGTCTACAGAAAAAACAAACTTTTTCTCACAAAATTCCTTTTTTGGTAACAAGTGTCCGAATAATTTATGTGCGTAAAAAGTGACTAGTTTTTATCTATAACAATTAAGATTTTTTGTTTTTGCTAAGTTTGTACATATACCGGGAATGTTATACTTCAATATGAAAAAAAAAACCTCGCATGTCCGGCTTCCCATTGATTAATGCATACGCCCGAAAAACAAATGTGAATTAAGAGCCAAAATAAAATATGCAACACAGCAGCCAACAACAACTAACACATTAGAGCAGTACAGATGGCGTTCGGGTTTTCTTCAATTCTCTTTGCACGCATGCAAAATACAACTGCTTACATAACCTTATACAAAAACCCAATTTCTTCTCATCACTCGCTGAAAGATTTATATAATTATTAAAAAGATAACTATATAAAAAAAAAAGAAGAAAATGTTTGAAATAATCAAAAAAAAAAAAATATGGTTATGATTATACCAACTCTTGCTTAAAGCTACTGTGAATTATAAGCAGCAAATACTGCTAATTTGGTTATTTGCTAATCGAGATTATTGCGTCTCCATTTGTTTTAATTGATTCTAGATTCTATATCAAAGTTCGGCGTTATTCACAAACCGAAATCGCTAAATTTCAATGCACGCTCAATAGATTGTAATGCCATTTACTATCTATTTAACCGGCAAGCCTACATATTGGCCTACTGACAACCGGAAAATACCTGACTTGATTGACTTCGTAGTATACTCGGGAATACCATATTCACATATGCATATCTCAGAAAGTTTTGATCTAAGTTCAGACCATTCTCCAATAATAGTGATGTATAGTATTATAGCTCATATGCACTCGAAGCCTACAAAATAATCTCTACAAATACAATACAGATATTAATGCATTTAAAAACTATCTAGAAACAACTATTAGCTTGGATATCTCGTTAAAAACTGAAGCTAAAACTGACTCTGCTGTAGAGCTTCTAACAAGCACCATTCATAAAGCAAGCTATATACAAGGTGGCGCAAAAGAAATCACCCTATTGGAAGATGCTCTCATTTTTGTAAATGGCCGCCAATATCAAATCTGTTTTGACATTTGTGGACTAGACAGATACAGAATACAAGTGAATAAGCCATGGAGCGATACACTCCCCAAGAACGCGGAATAATTATGTCTATTTTTTTTGCGTAACATTTCGTCTGCGGCCGTCCGACACCAACTGCGCAAACACTGCGCCGTTTAGCCACCAATCTTGAAGAGTATGGGACCACACGAGACGTTGCCAAGAGTGGCCGGCCCCGGAGCGCCCGTTCTGCCGAAAATATCGCCGCTGTAGCCGAGGACGTCGAAGTGAGCCCCGAAACATCGACCAGACGACGTGCCACGCAATTGGGCCTCAGCCGGCGGTCCCTGCAACGAATTTTGGTCAATTTTGGAATTTCATTTAGAAAAAAAATAAGAGCCAAACAACATCGGATGACTTCTTTTGCGCCACCTTGTAGATGCGTCGCCTGCAGTTAGGCAGCTAAAATTCGGCGAAAAATACAAAACAAAAGAGCTCTAGACAAACGATGGCAAGAAACTCTATACCCTGCTGACAAAAGATTGTGTAATAAAACTGCATCTGATCTCAAGAAATTCTTGTCTGAATTAAGAAATGAGTCCCTTGCCGCATACCTTAGAAATCTAGACCCCCATTTTTACAACTACGAGCGCAATCTATGGAGAGCAACTAAATATGTATCTTAAACGACCCACCAAGAGACGCACAATTGTTCGTACAAGTCGGTACTTGTACGAATGGTGTGGATCTGATGACAAGCAAGCTGAAGCATTTCCTCAACATTTGTACACTATTTTTCAGCCAAATGATATTGCTGACACTTTAATAGAAAGGGAAGTAGAAAGATTTCTTAACTCACCCTGCCAATTGAGCTTACCAACTCAACATATTCGCTTTGAGGAAGTAACAATGTAAATTAGAAGTGTGAACAATAAAAAAGCACCAGGCTCGGACAAAATTGATGGCTTAGGGCCTATACGCAGTTCGACAAATTTCGCGCGGAATGACAAAACTTCATATTAAAAAAAAATCTCAAAAGGGATATCCCAAATGGGATTTTTTTTTTTATATGAAGTTTTGTCATTCCGCGCGAAATTTTTCGAACTGCGTAGACCCCTTTAACCATAAAAAACCTCACACCAAAATGCATCCGCTTCTTAACGCTAATATTCAATGTAATTCTCAGACTAGACCAATGGAAATGTGCAGAGATAATAATGAAAATGAGCTCTCGTCGTACCGTCCTATTAGGCTGATGAATATTGCTACATTAAGAAACAAGAATAACTGTTTGTTTAAATCACGTAGTTTATTTTTTCTTATTTAATTTGAAAGATAATTCCATTTTATTAAGTTTTTATTTAATGTTTCTTAAAAATAATGGAACTTAAATGACCTCCACGCTCAGTGACGCATTGTGCGACATCTTAACAAAAAGTGATTCATGACTGCCTGAACGGTTGCAGCGGGAATCATTTAAATTTGTTGGTTTTACTTTGTAAACTTCCTGTTTGTAATATTCTCAGAGAAAAAAATCAGGCGCAGTAAGGCCTGGAGACCTGGGGAACCAGCGGAATATGGAGTTTCTTGAAATCAATTTATTGGGGAATTTTCGATGCAATTCTGTCATAACACGCCTGGCTGCGTGAAAAGTTGCACCATCTTGTTGAAACCACACAGATTTGAAAGCGATTCTCTTTCGGCGTAGTTCTGGCTAAAAAACTCTTTCAACATCTTTAAGTATCTGTCTGCAGTGACCGTAACAGTAACACCGTTCTCTTCGAAAAAGTAATGCCCGACCTCGATGAAACTGCACACCACACTGTGATGCGAAGTAGATGCAGTCCCGTCACATGGAGTATCTGTGGGTTAGAATCTCTCTGTATTCGACAATTTTGTTTTTAAACATTGCCGTTTATATCGAAATGTGCCGCCGGAGGAGGAGTGCCGCCAAACGTGCACCTATATTCTCTTTGTACCGCGATAGTGCGTGATAACGCCGGACAATCCAAATTCTTCTCTCAGTATCCCAATTATCCATTTTCATTAAATTTAAAAAGCATTCCTTTAAAAAAATTATATATTAAAAAACAAAGAAAAACACGCTTTAATAGCAAACCATACTAAAAAGTAGAAAATAATTTGGAAGTATCACGAGTTTGTATTACAGCAATAGAAAATTCCGACAAGCAATTAAAAGCATGTTAAGCTTTCGAATTAAAGCTGCTTTTGTTGTTTTTTTAAGTGAGCCTTCCATACAAATGTGCTTCGAGATATTTAACATTTTTCGGTATGTTGGAGCCAAGTAAAGAAACGAACTGACTTTCTATCTTCCGTACAGCTTATCAGTATAGCATATAGTTTATATGGTCTAAAACGTTTGCAACTGCTTGTTACATACATATGGACGAACTTAATATACCCTTCACTCAATGAACATCCCTTAGGCTGACTAATAAATTCCTTTAAACGGTATGAGCATGCCTTGACAGCTTTTAAACCTGTAGGAGGCTGAAGTTATGGCTAATGGTTTACACTAAACAACTCTAACCACTAACGCACTCCCATTCCCGCACAAATACACATACGCCTTTTCTATGCTTTTAGCTCCAAGTGGTGCAATGCCTCAATGACCACTTGGACTCGAAGTTTGACGTGGTACGCCAACAACAGGCTCCTACACTAAGCGTAGTATATAGAGCGATGCAGAGTGGCGATTATAAGCAGAGAGACAGGCGAGAATTCCCGTCAAAAACACGCTCAAACACCTCGTCAATCAACGCGCCTTTAGCTCTTGACAAGAAACAAGTGAGAAGGGGGAAAAAAAATAAACGCAAGAGAGACAACTTGAAAACAGTGAACAGGCTTTGGTGTCTATAAGTGGTCGGCCGGAGGAGTACAGAGAGAGAGAGAGCGAGGGTAAGGACTGCTGTGCGTCAACCACAGCAAAGTGCTGCATGAACTAAAGTTCAAAAAATTTCAATTGAAAAAGTGTTGAGCGCTAGTTTTGCGGCTTAGTTCATAGTTACAGCTTCTAACGTAGCACATAAATACATTATCTAAGGTTGCGCAATGGTGTTGAAGCACTCCAGCGATGGCAATAGTCGCGTTTAGAGGTGCGCTGTATGAGGTATCGGAATAAACAACGATTTTCGGCTTGGGAGTTCAGACTACGCTTACTACTTGGGCAAAGTCCAATAATACAATAGCAAGTCAGGATGCTGTCATAATCTTCAAAATGCCTTATTTTATAGGGAGGTGCTTGGATCAGAGATATTTTCGCGTTAAAACATTTTTTTAATAATAAGATATTTTTCATTAAGAAAAAAATAACATACAAAAATAGTTAAATTAATATTATTTATAAACTATCTTTAAATGACCACACTAATGCGAAACTTGTGACGTCATCATACTCAAGTCTTGTTTAAAGATAGTCGCTTAAAGTTTGTAAAATTTCTTCGGACTTGATTATAATTTATATAAATATATAAATTCTTTAAACTACGAATCTAAATTGAAAATCCAGTAAAATCTATTTTCAGTATACGAATATTATTATAGTATGGGAAAGGTTGTAAACTTGCAAAAATTATTTAAAGTAAATCTAAACAGAATATAAAATAATACAAAAATAAGTTATTCTTCAATATATTTTAAAAGCTAGTATTTTCTATTATAGCATACTATGATGGTCATCATTAATACAAAATGGATTTATTTCTGCCACGTCTTTTTCTGAAATACTATACTACTTAGCATACTTTTTGGAGTAAGTATTTTCATAACCTGTACCTAACAAAGGTTATATTAAGTTTTTGCAAGCCGAAAATGAATGTAGCATCTCTTTCGGAGTTCCTTAATGACTTGTCCATATTTCCGATCGTCTAGATCTTAAAATTAAAGCTAGAGCAACGAATCTTTCGAGTAAGACCCCTTATTATTTTACGGGAAATAATTTTTTTGAATTTTTCAAATATCTCCGTTGTTCTGCTTCCAGAGGAGTATTACATAGATTCCCAAGAAACAAACCCAAAAATTTTAATGGCATAATTCTTTTGTTCGTGAAGATACCAAATTTAACGAACTCTACCAAATTTTAACAAAATCGCTTTGACTTTTATAAAACCAAACGGTCAACAAAATTTGTAAGGGCATAATACATTTTCTAAGAACACATAGTAAAGCAATAATTTTTGAAGTACCTTAGCAATATACCTAATTTGGTCAATATAGGTGATGTGTTGGTTTAATGTACCTCTTAGACTCGGAATACAATTAATACAAAATTTACGTTGTCATACGTTATAAGCATAATAGGTATATGCATTTTCAATAAGGAAAAGCCAAAGCTGCAACAACTTTATATTGGGTTTTGAAGAATTATTTAACATTTTTAGTTCGGTGCTTCAATCGTTATAGATTTTTTTTGGTCAAACTTTTAGGACAGGACAATTTTTAACAGAAACAATGCTTTTGCGTATTATTCGTATTTCATTATTTGGCTCATTAGTACTTTTGTGTTTTTTTTCTTTTCTTAAATTCCTTTTTTGGATCTTTCATAGAACCAAAATAACCACTAACGTTTTGTTAGAATGATCTCTTTTGAAAAATATTGCTTAAAAATTTCTTTCAGATATAGTTTAAACTAAAACAGACACACTAATAAGGAAACTCATTTATAAGCCAAACAGTTTTTTGGTTTCAAAAATGATTAAAATTCTGTATTTCGATAAAAAAAATGTTTTCCTGATACCGATAGGTATTAGTTTTAAAATTGGTGCCCATATACTGTACGTGCTGTAAGTCCCGGTTATCGTTAAAAAGCTTACCAATCGGGCTAGAGACTTGGATAAGTTAACAAATATTTTTTCACTGTTCTATGTTTTCAAAAGTTCCTTTTTATAATCTAAGGTCAACTGAGCTTTGTTGAATCACTTTGAAAAAAAAAAAATTAAAAAAAAAACAAAATATCTTAATAAATTTACGTTATATGATGAAATTAATATCGAAATTGCACAAGACACATATTTACTGATTTATTAATTCATTTAATCAGTTT
This sequence comes from Chymomyza costata, assembly GCA_018150985.1. Taxonomy (NCBI): domain Eukaryota; kingdom Metazoa; phylum Arthropoda; class Insecta; order Diptera; family Drosophilidae; genus Chymomyza; species Chymomyza costata. The sequence goes on from JAECWU010000027.1 coordinate 210,232, forward strand.
TTATTGAATAAGAGTTTTATTTACAACCATATCAATCTTAAGTACCTAAATAAACTCAATAGTTTTGTATCGAAACTTTATTGAAAAAGTTACATTTTTTTTCAACTGCAAATAAAATTAAAGCCCTCATAAATGACCACAAAAGTTTGCAGAGTTGAAAATCATTTCGAATAAATTAGTGCTGACAACAAACCAACTTGCAGCTAAACTTAAATTTAATTAACAGTTATCAAAAAAATTTTAATAGATGCTGACGATGAGTAAAATGTGAAAATGTGTGGTGGCCAACAGTGAAATACCGTGAATCAACTTTACAAAAAAAAAGATGGCGTACGTTAAAGTCGGGCGCTGACGACTTTGGGGTACTCTGTATCACTAGCCTGCAAAAAAATCCGGAATATTGCTTAAGAACACCAAAATACATTTGATTGCCAAATTAGGTTACGAAACCTTCATAGCCAACAACAAACTGACGTATTTTAAACCGAAAATATTTTTTATCGATCGTTCCTATATGATATAATCAACCGATTTTGATCAAATTTGGTACAGTGTTTGGTAGTCATAAAAAACTATCAAACACCAAATTTGGTTACAATATCTTCATAAACAAACGAAGCACAACAAATTTTGTACAAAAATCGTTTTTTTGACCGATCGGCCCTATGGGATATAGTCAACCGAAAAAAAAAACTCCCGAATGCCAAAATTGGTTACGATATCTTCATAAACAAAAGAATTATCCATTAAAAACTTTTGTTTTTTTCGAGGTCCTCTGAAACACCCTTATGGAAGCTATATAATATAATCCCGATATCAAAAAAATAAAATAAACTTGTCTCCCTTGACATAATAACGCATCTAATCTGAAAATTGGTTGCTCTAGCTCTAACCAACTCTAAGATCTAGGCGTTCATACGGACGGACATACGGACATGGGTATATCGAGTTCTCTAGTCACCCTGATCATACTTTAGGTAACTTTGGGGGTTTCCGACGTTTCCTTCTGTATGTTACATACATTTTCGGCTGGCACAAACTTAATATTCCTCTTGTACCATACGGTACAGGGCATACAACTAAGCTGCGCCAAATTATACATTGATACGTTGAAGATTCAAATCGCAGTCAATGGATAAAATTAAAAATTTAATAAAATAATTTTTTTAAACTTTTTTCCATCAGCATTTATGACCGTACGTATGGATGAACATGGCTCACTCTTTATCCGAGGTGACTGACATAAACGTTTAAAGTAGGTACTTATAGAATCTGCCACGACTTCTTCCAACATGAGAAGATCACGCAATGCGAAGGCCCGTCATTCAATTTTTGTTCAATTTTTGTAAAGTTTTATTAAAATTGGTCGGCGTTTGAATACAGCTACCATCCAAAAATATAACCAGTGACGTCATATTTTCTACGCAGTCGAATACGCGCACTTTTTTCAGCCAACTTGTAAAGTGTATTGGTTCTGTGTATTATGCTTCGAAACTTTAGGCAAAAACTTTGAGAAAATGTATAAATTTGTATGCAGATTGTGAGAAAATGGGTTTCATGTAAATCTCTGGTGTCACTAGCTTCTATGGTCACGGAAATCTAGGTGCTCAATGACATACAGGTACATCTGTGAACTCTACTACAAACGAATATATTTGAGAAATACAATATTACAATATACAAATTTAATTAAAATCTAATAATGAATATAATTAAGATCACAAGTGCAGACTCAAAGGTAAAATATAATACCAAAAACATAATGCAATATTTGAGAGTAGTGACGCACAAAGCTTTTACATAAATATAGTGAGATAAAACCAAAGTAAAGCACAACAAAAGAGTTGACTATGTGCCACTTGAAAACTTTGATTAAAATCCTTTTGAAGTGCAAACAAATAATGGAGAGATGATAATACATAGACTGAGCGAGTGTATGTGTGTTTGTGTGTGTGTCTGAGTGTTTTTGTGTTTGTGCAAATATGTCCGTAGTCTTTGAAGGCTAAGGAATTGACACCAAAAACACAAGCTGCGTTTGCTTCCTTTGTATGCTGGAGTGACTCCATTTAGGTTTGCTAAGCGCCACTAAGTTCGTCAGTAACCCCAACAACAACAACTACAAGGATAACTTCTTTAAAAACAAAATAAGGCGTAACAGCAACAGCAACAACGCCAACAACAACAATGCAATAACTCATATGTTGTTGTTGTCTTAGCTGCTGTTGGTCATGATGACATTTTTGTTGTTTGTTGGCTGTTGCTTAGTAGCGTGTTGTTGGCTTGCTCACCAAAAGTTTTGTTTGATAGTTCACAATAGAGAAACTTGCACATTTCTGTACTTAAATGCATTTTAAGTTACACATAAGTCTCGCTTGCTCGCCTTAACTTCAACTTTAATAAAACTCTATACGTTGACTCTAGTTTCTGTCATTGTTGTTGTTGTTGTTCCTGACTCTCTCTTACGGTTTCAGATAAGTGCACTTGAGTAAGTTTTGAGAGATAAGCACTGCAGCGTCGCGTGGTCTTGCGTACACCATGACGTATGCGCAACCAACATATTTTAGGCAGCCACCTTGCTCATACGCGTCTTTGAGGAGCACTGATTGCGATTTGGGCTTTGGATGCTGCTGTTGAAAAGTTAGCAAGATGAAAATGCTCTTATTCGATTTTGGTACCTTTTAGTTGGTCTTGCTGTTTCAGACGTCAAACGTGTAAAATAAATTAATACATAGTTTCATCTGAAATAACTGACTAATGTTAATTGACTATTTTAAGAATATATAGTGATAGACTTGGAGATATTGTTGCCGATGATATAAATCGTCTTAAGTTTCTTTCTTTACATAAACAAGTTTAACTTCATTTAGTTTTAATAAGTCAGAAAAAATCGATTTTATAACGTCTTGTAAAAGAAACAGTTTTATGGCCTTAGCTACTTCAAAATCATATAATTAACATTATCTAAAGATCAAAATTCAGATAATGGCGTGAGTAGCTTAAACTTAAACTAAAGATGTTAATATTAATAAGATCACGCGTACCTTTTAGCAAAAAATACATACATAAGAAGCTCAAATTTTGTAAACCTTGTTTGTTAAGAGAGTGTCGATGCCTTGGCAATACTAATTATATCAGATGCTTTGTTGTGCCGTGATTTATTAACACTTCTGATTTGGACTGTCCCGACAAGAGTGCAACGATGAACTTCATTTAATTTTTGGTAGTCCCAACATTTCTCCACTGTAAAGCGCTGGCTTGCACAAAATTCTTCAAAATTGGTCGAAATCGCAGAAAAAAAACACAGAGCACTGCAAGTCTATTAATGCAAATGTCTTTGGATACATAGTATAGATGATGAAAGAGATACAGACAGCTTTGCCAAAAGTTCTTTTGTTTTTATCCTAATAAAACAAAGGGACATTTGAACACTATTTCTACCGTGGTGTGTCAAAAGTCTTAACTTAAAATTATTCTCTTATTTTAATCATTTGTCCAACAAACTTTTTTTTTCTCTTTTGTTACAACTATTAGGTGCGCAACTAAGTTATCGCTGTTTTTTTGATGAAAATGTAACTTTATTATAAAAAAATGGCGTACGTTAAAGTCGGGCGCAGACGACTTTGGGATACCCTGTACCACCACATTGCAATTAAGTCCGACACATTGCTTAGAACCTCCAAAAGATATTTTATTCGGCAAATTAAAAAAAAAGAAATCAGTCGAATTTTGCACCAAACAATTTTTTTGACCGATCGGTCCTATGGGGACTATATGATATAGTCAACCGATTTTAATCAAATTTAGTACACTGATTGGGAACTATAAAAAACTTCCGACTGCCAAATTTGGTTCCGATATCTTCAAAACCAAACGAAACGCAATGAATTTTGTAAAAAAAAGCGTTTTTTTGACCGACTGTTCCTATGGGAGCTATATAATATAGTCAACCGATTTTGATCAAATTTGCTACAGTGCTTGGGTACTCTAAAAGACTTCTTAATGCCAAATTTGCCAACAATATCTTTACAAACAAACGAAACGCAACGAATTTTGTACAAAAACGATTTTTTGACCGATTGGTCCTATGGGAGCTATATGATATAGTCAACCGATTTTGATCAAATTTGGAACAGTGCTTGGGAGCTCTAAAAAACTTCTTAATGCCAAATTTGGTTACGGTATCTTCACAAACAAACGAATCACAACGAATTTTGCACAAAACACGTTTTTTTGACCGATTGGTCCTATGGGAGCTATATGATATAGTCATCCGATTTTGATCAAATTTGCTGCAGTGCTTGGGAACTCTAAAAAACTTCTAAACGCCAAATTTGGTTACGATATCTTCACAAACAAACGAAACACAACGAATTTTGTACAAAAAACATTTTTCGACCGATCGATCCTATGGGAGCTATATGATATAGTCAACCGATTTTGATAAAATTTGGTACAGTGCTGGGGGTCTCTAAAAAACTTCCGGTTGCCAAATTTGGTTATGATATCTTCATAAACAAACGAATTATCCATCTAAAACTTTTGCTTTTTTTCGAGGTCCTCTGAAACACCCCTATGGGAGCTATATAATGTAACCCCGATATCAAAAATAAAATAAACTTGTCTCCTATGGATTAATAAGGGATCTTATCTGAAAGTTTGGTTGCTCTAGCTCTTACCATCTCTGAGATCTAGGCGTTCATACGGACAGACGGACAGACGGACATGGGTATATCGACTTCTCGAGTCACACTGATCATACTTTAGGTAACTTTGGGGGGTCTCCGACGTCTCCTTCTGTACGTTACATACATTTTCGGCTTGCACAAACACAATATACCCTTTGTACCTATACGGTACAGGGTATAAAAATGGTTATCAATGACTCATTCAAAGTATTGCCCATCGCTAGCTACAACTTTTTCCCATCTTTCTGGCAGAGTTCGAATACCTTGACGGTAGAAGTGTTCGTCTTTTGAGGCTATCCACGAATCAAGTCATTTTCCGATATCTTCATATGAATGGAACTGCTGATTAGCCAGACCATGTGCCATCGAGCGGAACAAGTAAAAATCGGACGGCGCAATATCTGGGGAATATGGCGGGTGGGGTTGGACTTCCCATTTGAGCGTTCCCAAGGATTGGCAATGTGAGGCCGAGCGTTGTCATGCAGTAAAATCACTTTTTCGTGCGTCTGCTCGTATTGTGGCCGTTTTTCTTGCAGTGCTCGGCTCAATCGCATCAATTGAGTTCGATACCGTTCCCCAGTGATGGTTTCGCCTTGTTTCAACAGCTCATAATAAACAACACCGACCTGGTACCACCAAATGCACAGCATAACCTTCGCAGCGTGAATATTCGGCCGAGCCAGTGACGTGGAAGCATGACCGGGTTGTCCCCAAGATTTTTTCCTCTTTGGGTTGCTGTAATGAATCCATTTTTCATCACCCGTCACGATGCGATGAAGAAAACTCTTCCTTCTTTGTCGCTGGAGCAGTTGTTCACAGGCGAAAAAACGACGCTCAACGTCCCTTGGTTTCAAATCATAAGGAACCCAAGTTCCTTGCTTTTAAATCATTTCCAACGCATGCAATCGCTTGGAAATGGCTTGGCGGGTAACTCCTAATGCTGAAGCAAGCTCTTCTTGCGTTTGGCACGAATCCTCATCGAGCAATGCCTCCAATTCAGCGTCTTCGAAGGTTTTGGGTCTTCCTTTACGTGGACGGTCGTCAACATCGAAATCACCGTCTTTGAAGCGACGGAACCAATCACGGCACGTTGTTTCGCTTGGAACAGCATCTACGTACACTTTTTGGAGCTCTCGATGCGCTTCAGCTGCCGTTTTTTTCGAACAGAACAAGAAAATCAACACTTCCCGCAAATGATGATTTTTTAGCACAAAACTAGACATTTTCACACAACCACAAGTAAATATTGCAAAAAGAAATTCACTAATGTGCCATAGCAGTTTGCTTACCATATGCCTAAGCTTTGTTTATGAAGTTTTGGGTATGTCAAAATCGACCAGAATATATATTTTTATATTGCTTTAAAACCAAAAGACAAAATCAAGCTTTTTTTTATAAATGTTTAAACGTAAGATAATAATGTTAAATAAAAATTTGACAGATGTCTTTTGTCACCTCTTGGTAGTAATAGTGTTAATCCAAAGAGCGACGAAAAATTAGTAAAACTATAGATTTAGCTTCACGATTTATAAACGGCAACATTAGACATAAGTTTTGCTATTATAATTGAACTAATGTGTTTCGAGAAAAGAAGCTTTCAATGCAATTCTCCCCATTTTATATTTGTTGTAAATATTTAATTCGAGTTCAGAATTTCGTAGAAAGCAGTGCTTTCACGTTCAACATTAATTTTCCCCTGATAAAAAAAGTCGGATAAGGAATTGAGCAAGGAAATTATTTTTTATGCTACATACCTAAATGTATTTTTAAGTAAAACTTCATATAATGTTTGCGACAAGTTAAGTCCTCCCCCGAAATAGCACTTTAGTGTGATTTGACAAAAATTGTGGCAACTATACATTAGTTGGTAAAGTGACAAGCAGTGCTGACAATGGGTTTGGTTTAATGGCTAGGCTGGAATTTAAGAAGACACACAATGGGGCTGCTATCAACCTTGTTGCATTCGAAAGTGAAGATGCATGGAAGAGTTTTGGAGACCCCACATGAAAGCACTTGCATCTGCAAAGTTAAGTGCCAAAATGTCACGTTTAAATTTATGTACCATGCAGAAAAAAGTAAGACACACACACAAACACACAAAGTATATATATGCAACACATGGCCAAAAAAATGCAGTGCAAAGAATAACAGTTAGAATAACAATAGAAGTTAAAACAACACCAAGCACTGGAAGAATATGCAATAAAAACAACAACAAAACCGACACATCACAGACGGCTCGACTCTACTGCCGGGTGACATGAAAAGTTTGGAAAAGATAGTGTGAATTTCTAAAACTAAAAAATCTCAAAAAAGTACACAAGACTGGATTTGGAATCATGAAAGTATCTCTAGTAGTGTCCTCGTTATAACGCTATAAAGTCATCCCGTACTTTGAAAAACATGCAAGCGCAGCGCCAATCTATAAACATATTGAACGGCAACGGCGCTAAAGTGCTTAACGTAGCGGAGCGCTTGCTTGTTTTCAAAGTACGGGATGACTTTAAAGCGTTATAACGAGGAAACTACTAAAGATAGTTACATGATTCAAAAACCAGTCTTGTGTACTTTTTTGAGATCTACAATTTTTTAATACACACCAAAAACAAAAAATGGCAGGGGGGTGGTGAAAATTACGAAAAACAGTAGTAATTTCTGCGCCCTCTGCCGCCTAAAATATGAACTTCTGGGCATACCTTCCATTACAAAAATTAAATTTTGAACATTTTTTGCCTTGGAAGTTTTTATGTACGACATATAGAATTCGAGATAAATGGTCCGACAAAAACCCACAGGGGCAGGAGGTCAGCATTTTGGTTTTAGACTTTTTGGATGGTCCTTAATACAATAAGCAATAGAAAGTCCAGCAATCACTTTTTTCCTGGTCAACCCCTTTTTTTGTCTATTTTTACTGTACTATATGTGAAATTATGATTGAAACTAATTTGAATTGTTTTTAGTTAATTTTTCTGCCATTTCGGATATATTTTTTCAATATTTTCCGTAACAATTAATTTTTAGTATGGCGAACTAGAGAAACCGATCACAAAAAACCACAATTACGACTTCTCGGGAAAGTAAAGTTTTTCTTGTTTTTTATAAATGCAATTTAATGCTCAGTTAAATTTAAAATCAATAAATTTTCATAAATTTTATCAATCATGCGTTTTTGTTTCATTTTTCTCAATGTTCAGCGATTTTTGCAGGTTCAAGTTCTTTAGAAAACTGTCTGTAAGATTCTTATTTTTATATAATTCAAATGATCTGCTTATTTTTGATTATGGTCTTTCTTTTCTCTTTCCAACGGTATATTTACATCGATGCCTATGTGCATTCAATGTCGAGATATAGCCAAAAAAGCTATGGTATGCAACTTACACGCCTTTCCCGTATATATTTCGTTGACAATTTTTTTCGGTCTCTCTTTCCAATTCCACAATTTTATCAATTGCTGCCCATTTCCCGTTACTTACACGAGTATTTATATAATTAAGGAAAATGTTATGGTTAATGAAGCTAGTCTAATTATTTAGTGGTCATTTAACTGTAGGGTATATCCTGTGGAACTGACAAGGGGTCAGCAAGAAGCGTTAACCAACAACTAGCGTGGGGTATTGAAAGCTCTCTTTACCTCGCTATTCCTCGTTCTCTCTCTGGCGCTGTCTATGTGCATCAAATTGTACTACAGTAGCATGTTGTTAATACCCTCTCCACAAAGGATACTATAATATTTTGGCATTGAATGTAGAATGTAGAAAGAGACCCGGAAGAACATAAGTGATTTAAATCAAAATAAAAAGCATTGTTGTCAGTTTTTTTGTATGAACTTTTAGATCTCGGAGATCCGAGATCCCACTTAAGTAGGAAATCAGTAAAATCGTACAAGTTTACCATAAGTCAATATGGTAAGGATGAGAAAAGAAATCGATCAAGAAGATGAAAGGGGAATGTGCCAGTGGAGACAGTTATCGAGATCTTTCCTTACAGCGAATTATATTGCTCACCTTTTCCGGCCTTGCACTAGAAAACGAATCTGAACAATTTATTCAGATTCGATTTTAAAATAAATGCTTGGTTCTCCCAATTCCACCAAAACCCATTTTTCATGTGGTTTGAAAACGAATGCTTTGTTGCAAGAGGAATTAAAAGGAATCGCTTTTAAAATAAATGTTTGGTTCTCCCAATTCCACCAAAACGAATTTTCATGTGGTTTGAAAACGAATGCTTTGTTGCAAGAGGAATTAAAACGAATCGTCTAAATAGGATTAAAAAAGCATTTATTTTATACTGAAATAATTTTGTAAATATTCTTTGATATTCTTAGTTTATATTTAGGCCAACTTTAAGGTAGATATTCATTGGCAATTTAAGTGAAAGTGTCCTTTGGACCACTTTTGATTGAGAAAACTAAAAACCGTGTGTTTGTAGATCTTTTTGTTAGCAAGCTTCAGATCTTCACAACTAATAAAATAATGCAAAATTCGGAAAGTATCCTACACAGTGCACAGGGTAAATGATAGTCGGGATGTTACGATAATAAGGGGAAAACTTGTTGTTGTTGCTTTTGTTGACGTCGTTGTCATTGCTTGCTGACTGTCATAGACTTGGGGTGGGTGGGATGGATGTGCGTTATGCAGGCACATACCACGACGACGTTGTTGTTGATGTTACCATTGTTGTTGTTGACATTGTTGGAGTTGTTGTTTTAGAGAGTAGAACACAATGCAAGGTTCCTATTATTATTTTTGCTTTCAACTTTGCTCTGTTCTGAGTTGTTTGTGTTTTAAATGCCATTGTTGCTAGCATATTATTTTGCACGCTCGTTGAGGCTGCGGCAACAACAGCAACACTATCAACAACTATAACAACAACAACAATGACAACCGCAACAGGAAAAAATATTTTCATATTTACTTGCTGCTGTGGTTGTTGTTGGCGTTCTGTTTAATGCTTCGCATCGCATAACTCTACTCAAGTATGCAACTTTATCATTTTGATTTAAATGTTTTGCTGTTTTGCTTTTATTCCTTTTACTTTTGCAATATGCGTGTATGTAGGTGTGTATCTGTATCTATGTGTGTATTCAAGGGATTTTCTAGCCGACACTCAAACATCGCAACAGCCTGTGTTTCTCGTATTGTATAGTGAAGGCGGCTCACGCGGCGTATGCGATTTTTTACCAAAAGGCTATTGTATTCCATTGTTTGCTTGATTGTGTGTGCGTGTGCATTTGCATTTCTTTTTGTGCGAAACATTTTCTAAGCAAAGCGGACAAAAAATTAATTGCTATAACATGGTGTCACATTTGACTGTGAAAAATAGTAAGCCAACAATTTATCTAGGCACAACTTTTTCAAAATTCTCAGCATCAAGCCGTTCATATATAGGAAAAAAGCACTGTTGTACATTTTAGTACTACTCACTAATATTATATGTATTGTGAAGTAAAATAGATTTTGAAGGAAAATTGTACTTTCTATTATACAAAAATTATCTATCAATCTAATATTAGCAACTCGTGGATAGTTGGTCCAATACAGTTCCATGAAAGTAAACGTAATTTTAGAAAGTACGCCATCATACTTCTCTTATCTTTTGATTTTTATGATGGTATTTATCACAATGGAGTCACATTTGAGGTTATTCAATGGCACTATCCAAATGCTATAAAAGTGAAAAAAATGATTTTAAAAATCATATCGGGAACAAAGTATGTACTCAAACCAAAGTACTCCAGCTTTGGTACTTATAAGAGTTCAAATTTTGATTGGAGGCTTTTTTTTGTGTTGCAGATGAGCCATTTTTGATAACAACTACGGAAATTGCTGGTTAAAGTATTTATGTACGAGAAGCATATGGTTTTTATTAAATTGTATAATTGTATATGGCATATGTGCCTTTTTTTAAGGTTCCAAGAAATGACTTTTGAGCGTTTTGGATAACTCGGGCAACTAGAATGGGAATTGAAGGGTAACATTTTCACGGGGCCTTTGAATTTTATAATCTCATCGAGTTAATACTTGATTTGTGTAAATAATATTAGGAAGTTCAATCTTGACGTACCAGATTGATATAAATTTATAACTTTCGTAATTTACGCAAAGAAAAACCTTTTTCCAACTTTCGAGAAGGTGGAGTCATGGGGAGCCATTACGTATTGTACATATTTAAGTACTGGCTTAAGACTCTAAACTATACATAACGCCCGTGCCGTACAGGCTTGGACTCCATCCCAAAACGTGAAATAGCTAAATTCTTTAAAAATACTTAAGATTATTAATTTAGAGCTAAGTAGTTTAAATTAATTTTTTTATAATTATGAAAAATATAACGAGAGATTAATTGGTTGAGGAGATATCGGTCTTAGAAATCAACATTCAGGTGTTTCTTATTCAAGTTGCGAGAAGTATAGAAAATAGTTTTAGGGTTTGTGTAACAACCACCGACTGTTTGGAATGCCCTAGTATTTACTTCTGAAACATAAATTAATACCAGCGCCAATTTTTGAACCGATTCATTACGGATATTGGCGAATCCCAATGATGAGTGGTGTGGTGTTGTAAAATGGGTTGGGGCTGGTTTGTTTAGATAGTTGTGTTAAGCAGCGTGATTCTGCTATGGGGTAACCCATAATAATAAAGAGAACTTATAGTCTGCCGCATACCTGTTACATACATTGCACAAATCTATGTCACTCTTGACCGAGTAATCAAAAAGTATTTAATTGATTGAGTATGTAGGTGGATGTACTATATATCCCATCATTCAATGGTTCTTAGTAATTTGTCTAAAGAACCAGTTTAAACTGTGTTCACCCATAAATTTCAATTCATTATCACTGCATCGGGCACAATGCCAAACTGAGTAAAAACAAAAATAAAAAGAGAAATAGCCAGAAATCGTTTTGGCGGCACATTTAGTTTAGACTAGTCGGAAAGTAACAAATGTTACTTTGGCTTTTAAGAAAACAACAATAAATGCCTAACTCCTGATGCAGACATCATCAGGATATTGGCCAAGCAGCAGCAATGACTACTTTATGCAATTAACTAATACAATGTTTTGTGTTTATTTTGGTTATTTGTATTTGTAGCCGACTGGGTAGCTCAGAGCGGCTTCAGTGAAACAACTACGAGGGTAGTATGATAAGTTAGCTTTCGGCTTAGTTACTTTTACATTTTGAAGCAACTGCTTTATTTGGCTTTCGTTTGAAAGCCGTTGAAAGCAGACAATCTCGTGAATTTCGATGAAAATAGAAAAGAGTTGAATTTCATGTGCCTGTCAAGCAATACTGTGGGGACACTGCATTATTTATTTGAATATTTAAGCTTTGAATTCCGCTTCAGGTAGCTCCTAAAAAGTTTATAAAATCTATGAAATAGTTTTGGACGGTAGAAGAATGAAAGTTCTTGAGGTGCCAAGGCAGAAGGCATTCCATTTCACATGAATATTTGGATGTGAAGGCTAAGAGTAATCACGCACTTAAAAAGTTAAAGATAGTTCTTCCCGTCAACAAGGCCACATATTTTGTTAATAAACGAGGAGTCATATTAATTGCGCTGAAAAATCAGCACTGAAAGCACTGAAAGCACTGAAGCAAAGCCGACCGCGCTTTATACAGAAAAATTAGGCGAATGCACCTGGTCAATCCCTGTTTACCATATACCCACTGCGCTTTGCCATGAGGAAGACGTGCTGCGTTAAATGCGGAGTTTATTACTTAAAGAATTGTGAGAAACCTTGTTATTTGTAAAAAAAAAAAAAAGTCTTGACATCTCAAACTGCCCTCGAATGTACGAATGGTTTGCTTTTATAGTAGTAGTTGGTTTTGCTAAAGTTGTTGTTACAGGTGAATCAACTGCAACTATATACTACATAAGTAGCTGACACAAACGAACATCTTAGAAAACACAATAAAATATATGTTGTCAAGGGTCAGGGTTCAAAAACTAGTCCACCTGCAATTGAAACAAAGAGCAAACTGCAAGTAGCATAAAGAGTGCATTTCGATTGAAACAAACTGCAAGCAGCATTAAGAGCGCAACTCGATTGAAACAAAGAGAGTGACAAAACTTTGCTCTTGCCCAAGTGGAATGCAATGGTAATGAAACACATGTGCATGCGCTCTTACTGGAAGCAGGCGAAAGAGCACACACAAATGTTTTGCACGTTTTTTTTCAGTTGCAAAACGAACCTTTTCAATTGTTGAACAAAATACTAAGAGCTAAGAAAGAAACTACTAAGAGCAAAGCTACACAACAAAGGAAGAAAAACTTTTAAATTTCATGTAGCATACTTTTCTGCTGACACATTTAATTAAAAAGCAACAAGTACATGACACATTTGTAACTATGTATATCTAAAGGTTCAACTGAGTATCTTTGTTTGTATTTGTCAGAAGCTTGACTAACTGTCTGTCTATCTGCTTAACTGACTTCAGTAGACGACAGTATCCAAAGTTCCTTTGCAAAATACATGGAAACTCATTAAATTTTATTTAAATGGCGCGTTCTTTTACACGCATATGCATTTACTTATATGGTATGTACGTACATATGTATCTGGCGTATTTTCTGTCTTTTCGCCAGTTGTTTGGAATGCTTTCATTGCATCAGTTTCACTTTTCTCAATGAGACAAAAGTATCTCTCTGTTTTGCACCCCTTCTCATGTAAATTTTCCATCCTCTTCCACTCTTTTTGCCCAAGAAAGTATGCAAATAATTGCATTGGACTGCGACGGTTTTCATTTCTTTTTATATACCATACCCGCTCGGGACATGGGTTTCTTAGATTTGTGCAATGTTTTGAAACAGGCAGGAGAATTCGTGGCAGAGCATGCATCCTTTATTGAAAAAAATGTATCAACACCTAGCGTTTGATCCATGTCTGTCTCAAAAGCTAGATACAAAAAATTTTACCAAAAAAGGTCAACGCAGCTATAATATGTGTTTATATTGCCACATTGTTCTGTAGGGGAATTTTGCAAGTGGGTGTAGACAATATATCCCTTAGTTGACATAATTTAATAATTCTGCAAATATTTTGCATATCGTAAAATATTTAAAAAGGTAGTACATATATGCAAAGTTTTACAACAAAAACTTCCACTTATTTTTTTTGTTTCAAAGTAGGTACAGGGTATCCTTCTGTCGGGCACCGCACCGAGGTATTTACATTTTATTTTTAATTTCTGTTCACTTTTTTGAATTTTTTTGTACATGGCTTCAGCATAATGACAAGAATTTGACTTATGGAACAGTGTAAGTGGGCAATTTGTATTGCGTTTAACTACTTAAGAACACTCGGCAAGCAAGATTTGTATTCCCTCCCTAGCACAAACAAAATATGCAAACTGTAGGGTGCTTTGGTGGTTAGACACTCATAATACGTAACATGCCTGTCCAAAGTGGATGCACTTCGGCAAATGTGAAGTTCACAACTGCTTAATTTTAGTCAAGGATCGTTTAACAATCGAACGACGCGTAAAAGTGGTACAGGCGTTCTATGAAAATGGTCGGTCTGCGAAAAAAACATACTTGGGGCCAGTGTCGCCGAGAATATCGACGTACCATCGTTCGCAAGAATCTAGGACCTTGCTAGGACCACTTTGCGTCGAATTTTGCATGCGGATCTGCCTTTATACGATTACAAGATTCAAGTGACGCAACAATTAAAGCCCACGGACCATTATCAGCATGGCTTATTCGTTCAATGGGTGGGAGAAAAGCCAGATGAGTTTTCGTCAAAAAAAAAGTCATCGAAAATTACGATGTTTGCATACGGGCCTGTAAAGACAACCGCGGCAAGAAACAAGCCAACAGATGGCCCACTCTATATGACTATGATCAAATGGCTGCCGTAGATCTCTGAGTGGCACGCATCTATCTGAGGGGATCTCTGAGTGGCACGCATCTATCTGAGGGGACCGATTTTTCATGAGTCTAGCGCATTAAATAGGATTCGCGCTTTTTGTTTAAATTGTAAAACTAGCATTGAAGAAGTCCATAATTATTATTTTTTCCTTGAATATACAGAGTTACATCCATTTATAAATTAAATTAAATACCACTGCGTTATCGCTATTCAGAGCATGGGGCGGTGAACGTTTCTTGGGTAGGGGTGTTTTTATCGGAAAGGTTACTAGCCTTTCACGAACCACAACACATTTGTAGAACTTTCTGGTGTATAGCATCCAGTACTGCTTTAATGACACATTTTAGCCGCACCCAGGGCCGTAGAGAGAAAACCCGGGCTCAGGGGAAATACGTACCGGCCTCTTTATTACACCTTTAACTTGAATTATTGTGTTCTGTAAGTACGACAGTAATTACACCGGGCCCCTGAAAAAACTCCTGGCCTGGAGGGAAACCCCTTTCTCCAAAGCCCTCTCTCTCGGCGGGCCTGACCGCACCTAACCTACTGAAACAGACGCTAAAGTTGTGGATTGCGCATGGCGTCGGTATTCACCTTCGACCTTAACGGCTTGGGAAGCCCTACCAGTAGCTACGCTACCGCCGGCATTGCTCTTGGGATCACTTACTTACTGAGACCCCTCACCACATCAAGGTGGCAATCCCTGAGGGGGGTCCAGTACCGGATACAATTGAGCTATATCAAATGTACTTGATTTGTTTGTTAGCCAAGATCATGGAATCGTGATTAATCGTTTTCCTTAGTGTAATCATTTTTATGAGGAGAAACATTGAAACAGTTGCCCTGACGACATTTGCAATTTCAACCGTCTGGAACCGCAACAGCTGTCAACCAATCAGACCTTGGGACGGCTTACATTAATTTGGTTGTGGGTTGTGATTTTGACACTACTACCATACATTGATGATGACAGTTTATGATTATTAAAGCAAAGCAAAATATGTGCGGGACAACCGCATACATAACCAGTTGAGTATGCTAGTTTGTGTGTCGGGGCGTGTAAAATGCCTGCAACGGAAATGAGGTTTCATTATGATTTATGCAAGCAAGAATGGCAACCCGACCGCACACACGGCTAAGACATTAACAATTGCTAGCTACCAAGCCAGTTATTATTACATACAAGTGTACATGTGTATAGGTACATATGTACCAACAAAGTCATAGACATGTAAATCCATATGGAACTTGACACGCATATTTAGTGGCAACAACAAACCTAATTACGCATGTTCAAAGGTGCTCACTGCTGATGCTGAGAAATTCCACACATACGGCCACACACACGCATATGTATATATTTGCAGGAGTTGAACCCCCTGCTGGTAACTGCACATTTATGACAGTAACCGATGCATCAATGCACTGAGAGAAATAACGTAATAAGCAAATAACGAGTGCAACGAAATCGGCTGCAGTTAACCAAGAACAGCTGATTCAATTTAAAGATGTTAGTGTTGTAAAATGGTGCAGAACTATTGCAATAATTTTTTTTCGAATCTTGGTCTCTAGAGTCTCTAAAATGTTACAGTAATTTATTTCGCGATTATCCCCGACATTTTTCTCGATTCCATTTTATTTTCATAAAAATATCATTAAATTATGTTAAGAGCTAAAAGTCTAATTGTTAGCTTTGGATAGTTTATAACTCTTATCAGAGTTGAATTTACATATAAAAATTAACTAATTTGTATACAATTTGAAATTCATTCATAAACGAAATGAGCCTAAAGCAGCTCTAATTAACCCACGCTGAAATTATCTACAAGATACAAATTTGGTTTGTTTCGTTGCGATTGTTTCTTAATGTGTACTTGTAGATAAAGACGTATGTGCATAAATGTTTTGCACTGCATTTCAATAAGAATAAGTGCGCTACTGACCAATGCAGTTGCAATAGCAGTCGGTTGCACATGACTGGACGTCTATTTGGAATGCCCCCGACTTACTCCGAATTGGACTCAATTCGTTGCAAGTTGCCAGTTTGTGGCAAAACATTTGTAGCATTTGTCATCAACAAAGATTTTGGTCAGGACTTTATCGCCCGCATTGGCTGTACATTCATCTGGGACTGCATGACTAACTCGTTTTGTTCTTGTTGCATGTTTTAACCAATGCTTCTGTCGCTGAGTCTCGTCTGCTTTTGTCGCCCGGCTCTAAATGTTACTGTGCACGGAACAGATTTTATGATTGCGTCTAATGCTGCTATGGCATATGACATTCTGTCTATCTCTGGATGAGTGAGGACACACTACTGGGTCTATGGCAGCGCAATTAGCTTTGATTAGCTCTCTAATGTAGAGCTGTACTGGCAATGACTTGAATCGTTTGAACAGCAGCACTTTTAAAAGGGGTTTACCTGTAAGTGGTAGTTAAAGTCTTTGATGCATTCATTTTAAATCGTATTTAATAATCACAGTAATCCAGATTGATGGGTACACTTAATGGGCACTCTATAAAAGCAAAACTAATGGGCAGAAATGGTCAAAGCCAAGCTTGATGATGACCTGATTATTGCAACTGAATCCACTTACTTTGCCAATTTCATGAAAACTGATTGCGCTTTATGTGTCAACATTTTCAGGACCCACGTCCTTAAACACATGTCCTTTTCCACACATGGAGCTGCGCACTTAAGGCATGCAATTAATGTTAAGGCTTGAAGCCGTAGCCTAAGTTGATTTCACATAACTTATTATACAATTGCCATAATTTTCCAAAATTAATTATTTAATTTGATTTATTGATTTGATGCACTATATATTTCCAACTTTATTCATGTTAACATTATGAAACGAGGGCATGCTGATAAGTAATGCGCCTAGCAAAGCATGGCCTACTTTTATTTATCGCGGCTCTTGAACCTTTATTTAAAAAAAAAACTATATCGTTACAAAGCTTGTACGTTGTGCGATTTTTTGGTAAAAATTATAGTACTGTCTTATTCGAGGTTGTGACGACCTCCGGTTTGTCCGGAACAACGGCTGGGATAGCTCAGCTATACCCAGGGTAAATGTCACAACAAAATTTATATTTGCTGAGACTTTCGATATTTTAAACAAAACACAATTTGCTTTAAGCTTTAAAAATATATTATCCGCCTTTTTGCGGTCTATTATCACAGTACACTTAAGTCGAGCCCACACGTTCTCTATTTTACACAAAATAATATTTTTAGCAAATCTATATTTTTGGAAAAACAAAGTTAAACTTAAATCTAAAAATTTTCCAAAAAAACAAATTTAATAATTTAGTAGGCTTACTGCCCTTTTGCGGCGATACGCTCACCCAGATGTTATTCCTAGCGATGGCAATACTTGGCGTGGCTCGAAAACGGGACGAATAAACTCCGACGCAGTCGCACCCGGTGCGCTAATAATTAAATAAATCCCTATATCCGTTCTTTTATGTTGTTACTCGAAAAGCCTTTAAATCTGCGGCACTGATCTTAATACTTTTCACAAAGACTGTCTCAATTTGGCTGCAAATCCGCCTTACATATCCTTAAATTCCCGCCCAAGTTAATACTATCAAATCCTAAGCGGCACTCTGCTTATCCGACTAATTGATAAGAAAGAGCTCGCTGTACCTAACACTATCCCTATCACCTACTCTCCACCTATGCATTAATATGTTTCCCTACTCACTAATACATATGAAATAATAACTAGTGCGCCAATCTAGAGGCCGCTATATTTTAACTAGTATTGGTGAGAGTAAGCGCGATTTCACCGCTACTCTCACAAAGTAACTACTTAGTGCCCTATTGGCAAAATAGGTACAATGTTGTGAGGCGGCAAATTGCCTCCTCACAAGGTAATCCATAAGTATTATTCCACGGTCATTCCAAAAACCACCTTGTTGTCCAAACAAATACGTCATAGACTTCTTTGGCATCGATCCCCTGTTTTGATTATTTCTTTGTATCTAGTCCGATGAATATATTCATCAGCAAAAATGTTTGTTCTTCTGACCTCAAATTCAGTTCTCCAATATTTAATAGGAGATATAGACGTCGTAGAGTTGCCATATAAAAAATATGTATGTGTTTCATTTGCTTAGATTTCTTGAAACAAAAATCGAGTGACCTGTATGTATATCAATCAATCTTGCCAAAACTACACAAGATTAAACAGTTAGGCCGATTACTTTTCTGCCTGCCCTCGTAGTACATGCTGCCAAAAATTAAGTATGCGCCATATAAAGGTTGTTTAGCAAGTGGTCAAGAGGGTGTGCTCACTCAATTTCCGTTTTGTATAAAAGTGTATTTGGCATTTACGGCAGGTTTCGAAATACAACACAAAATCGTATTATCAATATCTAGTGCCCGACCACTTTCAAAATCTCGCCCTTAATGCATCCAGAATATTGGGACTTTGGACAGTGAATATTGAATTCTAAATGCATTGGCTGGCTTAAATGGGCGGGCGGCCAAGTGGCGCCTCATTGAATTTCAACAACTGACAAAATGTTGGTTTAGTTGTTGGGTCAAAATAATGAAATGTTTGTTTGATTGAGTGGTCATGGCTAGAGCCAACAACAACACCCACATACATGCACTTAGCGAGAGGAATGTGTGCAAAACTGAATTATTCAAAGATTTAGATTAGAACTGAATACCCTTAAATCAATAGAAGTTATATTTTTGTATATTATTTAAGGTACGAATGCTAGCTGATCTGCAAAACACAACTATTGTGCCCAATTGGTCGGTTCGGAAAACAACGTATTTAATGCTTCCGTAATGCGAAGGTTACAGCCAGTGTGGAATTATGCTTTCCAAGAAGCTTAGACTTATTGTTGGCGTTTCCTGGCTTGGGGTTAATGATAAAATTTACAAAGACTTAAAAATTCAATACAAGTATATTAAAGATAAAATGTTTTGAAAGGCTACATGATCATACTAATGGTTTGGAAATATTAATGTATGTAACTGACGGAAGGAAGCAGAAGGCAGACCCCAAGCCCTTTATACCAAAAAAAAAACTAAAATACTTCTTTTAATGATTAAAAGATCGCATTTTTTATTACTATTAAGACTCAATGAAATTACGTTGAATGAATGTAAAGAGATAAAATTAAAAACTCTGAAATATAAGGTTGAATAGCATGAAAGAAGTTCGCGTAATACAACCTTACTTAAACATTGTTTATAACTGAGGGCTCAGAATAGTATCCGTTTTTTCGGTCTGTGTAGATCTACATATACACGTATATATGCAAAGTACGGTCCAGAACTGTTTGATTTTTCATATGGATGCCTAATAAGTTAAGCTATTTTGTTGGTAAACACACCACAACTTAATAGACCCACGGTCTGGCATCCTAGTTTAGGGAACAATTTTAAAGGCATACTTCTGAAGAGCCGGCAATAAAACCGTATAAATCTGCATAGAGTAATGCGTGTAACTGAAAATTATTTTATGCTGTACTCACACATTATGTAAATCACTGTCATTGACAGACGGAGTATCTGTGTTTGCGTACGTGTGTGGGTGTGTGTGCGTCCGACAAACAACAAAACATTGCAAATGAAACTGACAACAACAACAATTGACAATGATTTTATACGCTATAAAGCCAAAACCACTTTGCAACTTATTTGTGGTTACGAAATTTGCATCCATTGAAAGAGAGCAACGAGTCGTATCATCTCCGTGCAACGAGGGAAACGCTGGGTTTCTTAGGAGCATTTGTATGTGTGTGCGTGAGTAAGTTCCCTGCAGTACTGCGTACTAGTTCGGAAGTGCTGAAATGGGCACCCACTAGCAGACCACCACTACCCACCTTACAACCCACCACCAATGTAATGCTTCATTTCGTTTTTTTGCCAGAATGTCCTAGGACATGGGGACCGGCGACACCACATCGTTTACCTCATGGGTACCCATGTGGTGGGTAGTGCAAATGGGGACCCATGTGGTGCATAGAGCAAAGGTTACCCATTTTTTTAATTCGCTCCCTATGCTGTTAATTTGAGCCACACAAAATATAAACAGTTTAAAATACTTTTAATTATTTTGAATAATTTATTTTATAGATAACTTAAATTATGCATTATTTATTATTATGGGTGTTTCATTTTTACGCCGGGCTTTGATTTTACATATCCAGTGCATCTAGAAAATAATATTTAAATATATATTAAAGCAAATGTTGATAAATGCAAAATTAAAAAAAAAAAAAAGAAAACTTACCAAGTGATTTGACATAAAAATGTATTAAATTTTCACAAGTGCTTTTAATATAAACAATTATTATTAAATGTATAATATTTATTTTTTTTTAGAAACCTTTTCTGATACTTACAGCTGATAGGTAATGCAGCACGCTAAGTTTTTGGGGTATTCATCTTACGAATATGCCTTTTGCTATTAATTTTTATAAACATTATATTGTTAACTTGTTTTTTATTTTATTTATTTGGTATTTCACATTTTAATTTTATATCTTTGCTTAAACACTTTTAAATATGTGCACTTTTTATTTTGTCTGCTATTTAATTGTAAATTGTTGCAATTTTCGCCGCGGCGTTACCAGCAGTTGTCACTAACAAGAGTCAGAACCAAAACTAAAGAATATTCCAGCAATACAAAACACGCGAGCATGCTGGACAACAAGTAACGGGGGTTTGCCTAAAAAACAGAGAGACAAAACATGTTTTCCTTTGTCTTGCCAGCCTAAAAACAACAAAAATCTATTTAATTTCGGTCTTTCTCTCTAATAAAAGTAAACGGACCAAAATCTATTTTTGTCCGGTGGTTCGGCGTTCGCATACCTGCGAACTAGTGCATTGGGTGGTGGGCATAGGGTTACAAAAGTTGACGGGACTAAGTTCATTTTTTCTGTTTTCGTTCTTCGAAGGACTAGTTCGTTGGGTAACCATACGCGGACCATCCAAGTAGGTAGTTCGAACTTTGCAATCGCCACCATCAGTACTGCAGGGTTCTTGTTGCAAGTGGCATTACATGTGTGTTCGTTCGTATTATTGTTGGCATTATTTATTTTATTTTATTACACTCTTCAGCCAAAGGGATAAGTGCAGACAGGGTGGCCGTTACCATCCGCTCACCATTCGTCATAGATTTCTATATTGGTATGTGTGCAAAGAAACATGTGTACACACTAACGTTTAAAAAAATATAGTTAGTTGGCTCCCTTTGTAAAAGTTTGCTACAGGCCATAGCCATAGAGTTTCCTTATTGTAAATGTTAGGGTGTTTCTTTTTATTTAATATTTTTTAAGTGATTTTTGTACAATATAATAGATCTTAAAACTATAATTAACTGTTGTAAAATATACATTTAAAATTCGCTAATAAAATTAAGTAATTCAAAGAACATCCTTTTACGAATTAATAAAATATAACAATCTTAATTTAAGGTTGACTGCAGTCAATGTAGGGTGCCAATGTCGCATACTGCTCGCTTCCCCCACCGTCAGCCGTTCTATTTTCTCATCGGTATGTCCCTTCTATAATATGTATGCTTTGCACTAGCATTCACTGCGTTTGCCCGAGTGAGAGTGCTACCGTCGTGGCTTCCCGACTTTAAAATACTCTGTACCATCCAGGTCGTTCAAAAAATTCGTTCGATTATGCAAAGTCTAATAATCGATATCCAGGGAACACCATAAAACAGGACACGTATAAACACATTAACGTTTTAATGGTATTTTATGAAAAATCTCCAGATATGAGACTTATATTTTATGTTAGGGCAATGTTTCAGCATTCAAAAACCGATGTTTGATGCTTGTTTTTTTTCATGGCTTTTTTTATGAAAGAGGACATTTTTCAAAATACGGTTGCACATATGAGGTCATAAAAACTTTACTAGTTCGAGTGTTTTCATTATTTTAATTTCCCCAAAAGTGGAGTAGACTAATTTTCCAAAATGCCCCCAATCACAAATTGGTAGCCTTTTAAAAAAAAAACTACAGCCGAAAGTGTGTGCCCAAAACCCCGTACAAATATCGCTAGATACTTGAAAAGTGTAGATGCGACTTCTGTATAGTGTCGTCTTTTTATGATACAAAATGACTGACTTATTGAATTTTTAGTAAAAATTGAAAAAACATAATTTTTTCGAAGAAATTTCTTTTTTGTGACTTTCAACTGCATTTAAGCTTTGAAAAGTGGTTCACTCTTCTATATTTGAATTTGTTATAAAAAGTAGGAGTCATTACCTTTTAAATAAGCTCTTTTTCATGAAATTCCAACAGTCCATTGAACAGTAGCTGATTGAATCACCATGAGTCTCAAGATTTCACCCAAAATATACGAAATTTCTTTTATGATGGTGCTTACGTTGACAAAAAGGGACTTCAAGAAATTGAAAAGAAATGGAAATCATGTTGCAATCGCTCACTTAGTACATATATGCGTTCCCCAAATTAGGCAAACTGAAAGTTAAGAAAGGAATATTCGTAGGTCCTCTAATTTATAAAGCAATGAAAAGTAACTCATTTGCCTATAATCCAAGTACAGATTGTAAATTTAGTAAATCGCAAAAAATATTTTAAGTATATGATTTATTTTAATTTTTGACGTCTTACAAAAGTTAAGTGAAAAATACACTTAAAACAGTTGTTAGTACATATTTTAAGGGTGCGGAAGGGGTTTATGCAGTTTTGTTTATTAGACCTAAGGGAGAGTGAGTATTTGTTCATTTTTGACACACAGATTTCAAATTAAAATATTTCTGCCTATTCAATACATTGCACAAATTTAGTTTACCCCTAATACTATGGGTGCGTGGGACAGGTAAAAATTATTTACAATTATGTTAAAATTAGTTGACAGCTTCGTTCAAAAGTAGCTCCATCAAAATCCACATATTTATAAAAGCTACTCGCGAGATGTGTGGTCAAAAGATGCAGCAACTTCGGTGGCTGTTTAACAGAAAGAGCTATCTGCAGCTTTAAATAAACTGTGCCGCCCCAACCTGGCCCTATGGGCTGCAGATTTGGGGTATCGCACAATCGTATCTTACGGCAAATAACTAATTGCCCCTGGTGCATGCGTGACCTTAATCTGCATATAGTAGAAGAGCAGATTGGAAGCCAAACTAGCAGTGAATAGATACAGTGACAGACACAGGTGTCATCGCAATGAGCTCGCAAGGAGACTACTTCCCGCTAGGCCTCTAAGGCGGCTTAAAAAAACAAGAATTCTCCAAGACCAGCGGTGGGCACGCCTTGGCTCGTTTTGCTCCGAGTGCTCTTTCCGTTATTTCTTGCAAGTGGCGCCAGCTAGACGCACACGCAAAAAGTGCTCTTTTCGTGCCCACTGCTGGTCAAGACGATTGCTCAATCGTGAAGTTTTTCCACGCAATTTATTAATCCGTGTATTGTACAGATTTAACTCATAATCCCTTCAAAAAAAAAATAGTACTGCAATTCAAGAGTCTTTGTAAAAGCAATCCAAAAGTCATATCATGTCTTGTATAAAGTCAAATCTTCGTTGTTGATTTGGCTCACATGAATCTACCTACATATTATATTAAAACAAATTTTCTCTAGGTTCTTTGTTAATAAAATAAAGAACAATATGGTTCCACTATAGGAGAGTGGTTCAGAAATTGATCAATTTTAACCTATATCTTTCGAAGTTTCCATTCTTGGTGCAGCATTGACTTATTTGCTCTGACAAATTTTGACAGGAAGCCAAAATAGACCTGCAACTTAAGTGCCTATTAATTTGTTGGACAGAGTAAAGAAAAAAAATTTACGCTATTTCATTCAATTCAGCACGATTAAAAAAAATCAATTTGATTGAAATTTAAACAACCTTTGAGTAATTTAGTTCTGGAATTAAACTTTCTCATTCATTTTCATAGCAGCTTAAGGATGTACTGTATAAAAACAGAATTAGGTGTACAATACATCCTACCTTAATTTCCATTCTGTAACGATTTTAATTTACTTTAATTTTGAAGCACCTACAATACACTCCATACATTTGTTTGCCATTCATTCGACAATTTGGGTGGGTGTCAACAATGTGGCTTTTCAACTGTTTGGTGTTTTTTTATTTCGAGTACTACATCAAAGTGTCAAAACTCTTGAGTCATTACACCATAACCACACACAAACAAAGAGAGTGGAAATCACGCAAATGTACAGGCGTATTGACCAACGTCAGTAACCATCGGTATTTGGATCTAATTACAAAACACAAAATCACTATAACTTCGAAAGCTGAGGTTTAAGCCCCTCTCCCCCTAGCTGTCATGCACATGCATCATTTCGTAATTTAAACGGCAATCAACGCCAATTGCTTCCAACAAATGCCCCCTTGAGGGGCCCACCCACACACACCGCCACAGCCCACCACAGCATTTGTCAACAGGCGTTGCACAAACTGCTGTCAGTAAAATGATGCGAAATGTGACATTTGTCCGTATTGGATTCGAGCATTCGAGTGGATTCCGACAAATGGAAAGCAACACGCACGGGCAGTTGTCAGTGTGAATAAAGGAGACAAAGGCGGTTGACAATACCGCATCAGTGTTGGGAAATGTTCTGCTGCCAGTCCCTGCCAACCATGTTGTCATTCAAAGTTTATTGATTTTGATTCTGTCTATTAATTTTTTGGGAAATGACACTCAATTTCAAGTGGTGTCCATTTGGGTATGGCATGGCAACTAATCAAGGTCTAAACTGCAAATAACGCTTATTTATTGCTAGTTTGCAAGTAAACCAAAGTATGTTTGTTTTGAACTTTATAGTATTTTGTATGCCACTTTTAGCACCAACGTACCCCACAGAGTAACGAGTGGATAAAAATATGTTCTGCCTAAGCATCTAATGCCCCAAATATTTTATACTCTGCACCCAAAGACTAAATTACGTAAATGTTAAATTTTCTATACTTATCTTACAATACGCTGTCTTTTTCCAGCCTATGACAGCCCCTTGTTGAACTTATTAGTTATCCAGTTTGCAATCATACTAGTTTACGGACACACCGATTACCCGTTCGGGTTGGTTGGGAACTAGTTCAGAACTGACCGAAAGTTGTTTTCTTTTGACCCTTCAACATTGTTATTCCTTGTACCAATAGGTACAAAAGATAAACCAGATTTCTGTCTTTCCGTTTGTCTGT
Source organism: Chymomyza costata (assembly GCA_018150985.1). Lineage (NCBI taxonomy): Eukaryota > Metazoa > Arthropoda > Insecta > Diptera > Drosophilidae > Chymomyza > Chymomyza costata. Next base: position 235,957 of record JAECWU010000027.1, read on the forward strand.
CTGTATGAACACCTTGATTTCGGAGACTGTAAGAGCTGCAGACACGAAACTTTGCCAGCTTAAAACTTTATCTGTGTGTCAAAAATGAACACCATCGGGCAAATCAACGAAAGTTGTTTCACCTAGAATCTGTACATACAGCGCTATCAAAAATGTAATTCACTTTTAGCGGTATAGGGGCAGTGCTTTTAAAGAAAATTCCCTATCGGATTTATGCTTAAAGAGAGAAAAGATTCTTAAATCTTCGGTGTTAACGATTCAATCGACGTAATGTGCTAATAGGCCTTGTATAAATGTCATCCCTTTGACTCAAGCTTCTTTTACGGATTTCGTTTTTTTCAACACTTTTTGCTTTTTCTCACTAGCTTGTCACAGCAGCTTCCGTTGCAGATTTAGCCCTGTGGCGACAAGTCAAAGCCAGAAAGCAGATATCAGCCATTGCAGCGTGAAGAATGCCGTCGACTTAATGAAAAGCGAGCAAAAGCAACAGAGCATGGAGAGGTGTAACAAAAAAGTGCAGATAACATGGAAAGTGAGGCATAGCAAGAGAACAGGAGTGGGAGTAGAAACAGTGCACAGGACTTAGCAAATATAATCTGTAAGCGATGCGACCATCTACTAGTCGCTGCAGCTGCCTATAATACGACGCCGTGAGCGAAGATACGCACCGCATGGTGCCCTACTTTCTCTTTCTCTCTATGCCCTCTGTTGCCAGATGCTGAACTATCGCACAGACCATTTAGCATTTTCTAGTTAACTGCAGTCGCTTGCAATGCCATGAGGGGAAAGGGGGAAAGGTACTGTCAAAGCAAGTTTGTAAGTGCCACCTATTAATTTCATTACAATTACGATGGTATTATCCTATTCACTGAATCGGCATTGGGTCGTAAATAATAAAAGTGGCAGAAGTCGCAATCTTTTGAAGAAATTCTATGTGATGATACCATTTAACTTACTTTAAGGCATATTAAGTGTATGCAACGAGATGTCGAAGAGCCTCCAAAGTAACCAAAAGTGTAAAACGCCTATCTGTCCGTCAGTATGCACGCCTAGATGTCAGAGACGATGAAAGTTAAATATACCATACTTCCGAATTGGATCTCATATTGCGTTTAACGAGTTTATTCTATTTTGTACTACAGAGCATCTAGAAAACAAACAACTTTTAGGCATTACTAACTTTGTTATACAAATTTCGTTACCAAATTTGGCTTAGAAATTCGTTAATTATATCCTTTAGCTCCCATTGCACAATGGACCCGCGTGGCCAGATTTTGTCCAAAAGCCCTCCTGATGAAAATCAAAATTTGGACAAAATGACAATTTAATATTATTTTACACATATTGAGGTATCCCTGTGCAGAAATAAATTGTAAATTTTAATTAGTGGTTTTAAAGTTATTGGCAAACAAAGTTGACATTTCGTATATTATGAGCTTTCGCGAACATTTTCATTTAAATATATTCGAGAAGTTAAAAATATTTTGTTGGTTTTGGTATCAATTGGCTGCTTTGCTTTAAGGGTCCTCCGACTACCACTCGATATTTTATCAAAACAATTTTTATAAATTTCTTCACATTTTTTACAACAAAATGTAATTCCTCCCGATTTTCGGAAATTGAATTTTGTATCTAAAAGTTGAATTTTAAAAATTGACCCCCAGGAAATTTTACTATTTTTTGATTTTCTTAGCTGCCTAAAAGTATGCTTCAATAACAATTTTTTCAAAGGCTTAAATGTACAAAATATGTAAAATTGGAAAATTTTTTAGCATACTTACAAAGATGCAAATCAAAAAATGTAAAAATGATTAATTTTGACGAAAAAACGTAATAATTAAATAAAGAAATTTTTTTCTAAAATTAAAAACGCATGCAAAAAAAATGCTCACAGCTAAAAACCAGATGGATTGGTGATGTCGCATTTTTGTAATTTGCTTGGAAAGCTGAAACTATTTGGGACTATAACTCCAAAACCATTATTTTCATTATTTTGGGTATAGGCTACTTTTTCAATGTATGAGCAGCTCTGTGTGAAATATGGTCCAAATCCAATTAACCTCTTTTTTTAAAATTAAGTTTAAAAAATTGTTTGGCTTTTTAAAATTTTTTGGATTATCTACATCTCGAAAAAATCGGAGGAGGCTCAAACTTCCCAGAAAAATGGTTCAATCATTTAGGAACGTGTTATTATGGAAATGACAGGGTTTTGGCCAAAATATGAAAATCTGGGCCCACAGTGCATTGGATCGATCAGTTAAAAACATTTTAAGCACAAATTCGTTTGATTTTCGAAGCTACCGTAACCAAATTTTGCGTTCACAAGTTGTTTAGAATACATAAGGACTACGCTAAATTCATAGAAATCGGTAAAGTATATACTTCAATATAGTTCCATTATTATCTTTCGGTAAACAAAATGCGGCAGGTAAAATTTACACGTAATAGACACGTATTCCAAAAAAAAGTCATAATCAGCACCAATTTTTTGTGTTTTTTTAGTGAGTAAGTGATTAAGAACTTTAAAAACTTCCGATAGACAAATTGGGTTACAATATCTTTTTAAAAAATACAAATTATACCTCAAAGCTTTGTTTTGGCCGATCGTCTATATGGGGGCTATATGATACAATCAACAAATTTTGATAAAATTTTGTCCAGTGCTTCAGAAATTTTAAGAGTTAAAGCCAAATTTTATTATTTGATCGAAAAAAGTTTATTATACCCTGTGTCTTATGGTACAAAGGATATATTGAGTTTGTGCAAGCGGAAAATGTATGTAACATGCAGAAGGAGACATCGCAGACCCCCCAAAAGGGTGACTAGAGAAGCCGATATACCCATGTCTGTCTGCCCGTCTGTCCGTCTGTACGTCTGTCTGTCTGTATGAACGCCTAGATCTAGAGATGGTAAGAGCAACCAAATTTTCAGATTATATGTCGGGGAGACAAGTTTGTTTTATATATTCGATATCGGGGATATAATATAGTGCTCTCATAAGGGTGTTTCAAAGGATCAAAAAAAAACAAAAGTTTTTGATGGATTATTCGTTTGTTTATGAAGATATCGTAGCCAAATTTTCAAAATTTGCAAACGGAAGTTTTTTAGAACTTCCAATACCTGCAGCAAGTTAGATCCAAATCAGTTGACTATATCATATAGCTCCCATAGGACAGATGGGTAAATTAACGTTTTTTGCTTTTTTCGTTTTGTTTCGTTTGTTTCTACAAATAAAGTAACCAAATTTGGCATTCGGAAGTTTTTTAGAGTTCTCAAGTACTGTGTCAAATTTGATCAAAATCGGATGACTATATCAAATAGCCCACATAGGACAGATTGGTAAAAAAAACTTTTTTTGCACATAATTCATTGTGTTTCGTTTGTTTATAAAGATATCGTTACCAAATTTGGCACTCGGAAGTTTTTTAAAGTTCCCAAATACTGTGCCAAGTTTGATCAAAATCGGTTCACTTTATCATATAGCTCCCATAGGGAGGTAATGTAAGATAAGGGTTCTGATCCAAAAGTTTGGTTGCATTAGCTCTTACCATTTCTGAGATTTAGGCGTTCATACTGACAAAGAGACGTACATGTCTATAATAACATAGGTTACTCCACAGAGCCCCCGACGGCACCTTCTCTCCCTACCTTTGTACAATTACAGAATATTTAAATATGATTGTTTTTGAAAATAGTAAAAGTTGTTATTTCTTAGTTTCTCCTGTGTCAACAAACCAAATTTGGTGGTTTGAAAATAATAGATTGCTGTCATATTTTTTACAAAGTTAAAAGTTAGTTGCAGTAATTTAATTGTTAACTAAAAAAAATTAAAAAAAAAATCTATATTTATCAAAAAACTTTGTCTGCGTGGAGATAATGAGTATCATTTAGCATCTAGTTTTTCATATGGACATAAAGATTTGCCTATTCCAGGGCATGCTTAGTATATTTTTGTAAAACCAACTAATGGTCTTCTACGCCTCCTACTACCTGTAACATACAGTCCGTAAATCTAGCATAACATCCTTGCCTTTAACTTGAAAGGGTATAAGATATATTTCTAAGTATTATTGTTTGGCTATTCGTTTGTTTGTCTCACAAACTGACTGAAGCTTTTAAATTTGTTTTTTTTTGTATTTTTCCAATTGGCTTTTGTTTGTTTCGTTTGTTTTCATTTGATTTGGATATTACTCCGGAAAAGTGCAAAAGGTGTCAACAGGAAGCACAAAGAGCAATTTCAATATATTTATGACAAATATGTGAGTGTGTGTGAGCATATTCTTTATTCAATACAAATTGCAGTCGAAATGTCAGAGTTCTTGAACCCAACTCCAAATTGCTATTGCAATTGACAATTGAGCAGCAGCAATATATCAAATGATTTTTAAATCAAAAAAGGTGAAATACATGCATTTTAATGTATATACTATGCATTGGGACTCATATACATACTTCAAACTGATATGTATAGCATTTGTAAGATAAAGCAGTTGTCACCACTGGAATTAACAGTTGAATCTATAATTTGTCGTAACCTGGGAACGAGAAATATTTTTTCTTATGTATTTCGACGCGCTGAATCAGAACACGCTAACAGAATTACTCCCACGGGCCTAGATTATTGCGTAAAGGCCTATCCCAAATGGGATTTCTTTTTATATGAAGGTTTGTCATCCCGCGCGAAATTTTTCATTCTGCGTATACGCCTTTACTTCAAAAACCCCACAACATTTTTTTTCGGTTCTCTTGCAATGTTTTTTTATATTGTTTTGGGGTCGCTAAATTCGAATCCGAAATCAAAAATACCTTAGCACTCTCTGAGTAGCTACATATTACTGAGCTAAATGGACTGAGTAATATTGAAACGTATGCATCAATAGTCAGCTTCCATTTTATTGGAATCTTTAATCTCAAGACGTCGTCAAGCCACATTACAACGTTGTGTACATAATCTTTGGCTCCTGAAGAACTTAAACGAGACACCAGGTATAATTAATAGATTTAGTTTTCATTATTATATTACGTCTTGTTTATATTGCAGTTTCTTTCTCAATAATATATACATATGTACATATACGATCAGACACATTACATTTACAACTGTTAAACAATTTGTTCGTACATTATTTATATTATGCAGTTACGAAAGATTTCCCCAAAAGCCTTCAAAAACACAATTGCCATAAAGAAACAAAGCAATAATAAAATAACACGAAAAGGAAAAAAATTAAATATCCAAAATCATGTATTGGATAATATAAATTAAATTTTTAATAATTTTTAGCTCAGTCAAAAACAATAACGTAAATAAAATACAGGCTGTTATAATTCATCTTGTCAGTTGTTATATGATAAGTTTTCCATATGTCATATATTATTATTATTTACACTTCCAATTAACAATTAATCACAATACACCCTTTCTTTACCTACACCCTACACAGTTTTCAGAGCTTTAAGCTAATCGTTAATAAAGCTTTTAGTTCAGTTTCAAACCAAAGCATATCGAATCTTGGTTTTTTGCAAGCTGAAGCTGCAAACCATAAAATAGTTGCTTTAGGCAGCTATAAAAATCATCCATAATTTGTGTGATGATAAGTGAAAGTTTTATACAAATGTTATGATTGTTTTGTAATTGTAATAAACTGTTATAAACATTGATTAGCAAAGTATGTAATTTTTTAACATTCCATAAAACGATGTTTTAGCAGCCTTGCCCCATAGATGTCTTCTGCAGATAAAATATTTATTTGATTAATTACCTTATTTTAATATCAATCATCACTATAAAATAAAAATGCTATAAATACGAAAAACATTCATCAATTAAAACTAAATGGTGGTCTCTACAAATGCACGTGAATAGTCCCACGCCAATAAAACAATAAAATTTATTATCATTGCCGAACTGAACCGAACAAGTACTTACTAATACAACAATAAATGAACAAAAAATGAAGCGGAATGTTAATTTCAAGATAACGCAAATTTAATACTCTTCAATTTTAAATTTGGTCCGTAAACAAATGGTGTTAAGTTGCCTAGGTGTGATATATACTATATAATACCTCTTAGTTTGCCGTTTTTGATATGGAAACAAGAAAATAATATATTAAACGGAGTATAAAGGTTAAAGTTCAAACTGTGGCGATATATTTCGTAACCCAAAGCGGCAGCAGTGGCGCCATCTATCGGATATGTGTACCACTTTGGAACTGTCCACGCAATAGCTTTGTCGTATTGGTTCTGCAAATGCGTATTCGAAAGTCATCAAAAGGAGAAGTTTATAGAAAGCTGATTTACAAAATATTTAATAAAAAAAGTGAGTCCTGTAATGTGAAAGTGAAAATTAAGTTTAGCTTAACCAAAAGGGCATGTAAGTTGCCTAGCCTGGTTAATTTTGATGTTCCAGCAATGAAAACACTTAAATTCCACCTGTCTTCGATGGCAAATTCTCCGTAAACAATTTTAATGTGTTTTTGATGCGAACAGACGCAAAAACGACAAAATATAAAAATTGTTTTTAAAGAAATCGGAAAATAAAAAGCATTATTATTATAAAAAGTGATCAAGTCAAAATTAAAAATCAAGGAAAATATATATGCTGGAACTGAAGTTTAATGAACTTTCATAATCAAAAATGTTTTTCGGAAATACAGTGAAAAGACAATTTTTTTTAATGCATTCCAAAATGGCTTCAAAAATGTAAGTTGCCATACTATTTGGCTTGTAGGTTTCCTTACATCTATTTTCATTTGTTTCGATTGCTATTTTATTTATATGACTTTTTTTTATTGTGTGGAACTATCATTGAAACTAATTTGCTTTTTTTTTAGTGAATTTTTCTGCAATTTTCAGATATATTTTTTTAATATTTTCCATAACAACTCATTTTTAGTATGGCTTCGCGTCGACCCATCAGAAAAAACCACAATTTCGACTTCTCTGGAAAGTCAAATTTTTTCTTGTTTATTTTATATTCAATTTAATGCCCAGTTAAATTAAAAATCAATAAATTTTCATAAATTTTATCAATCATGCGTTTTTAATTCAGTTTTCTCCAATTTTCAGCTATTTTTGCAGGTATGGCAACCTACAAGCCCTTTTTTGTTGGTGGTCATTTCCAAGCTCTTTGTCTGTAAAATGCTTATTTTTATATAATTCAATGATCTGCTTATTGTGGATTATATAATAGCTCCTTCTTTTCTCTTTCCAATGGTAAGTATAAGTACTTACATCGATGCCTATGTTTATTCAATGTCGAGATATACCCAAAAAAAGCTTTTGTATGGCAACTTACAAGCTTCTACCCTATATATATGTACACAAGTATAATAATAGCAAATATTTGTATAACGTATACGTATAGGAGGTACTCTTTTGAATGAAGTTCTTTTACGAAGCTTAGACACAAATAGCAGAAAAATTATACATAATCGTCACGTGCCGTGTGAGGTATGCTGTATGCGTATGTGCGAGAGTATCGAGTAGACTTTTAGCAATTGAGCTAAATTCAAGCGCACGGTTAGCTGAATTGTTAGAGTTAGGGACTCAAAACTTGTAAAGTCTGTTCGATTCTCCGTAGGGGCACATTTTTTTACTTCATATTTGGCAAACAATTCTTTTGTTAAGTCTTATAATACTAAATATATAATTTACCTTTACATATACATTTAATAATTTATATTTTGTAAGCAATTTTATTTGGCTTAGTTTCCTTTTTAATGTGCTAAAAGGGGGCTCCGCCGGTGTCTACTTTGTCTGGCAAAGAACAAAATGTCTAACAACAATTTAAACTAAAAATAAACATGGGCAAAGTATGGCATTCTTGACCAAAAAGTGTTGTTAAGAGAATAGTTACACACATACTGCTGTTGGTATTATTTAGTGCTCTTAGTGTGTTAGAAAACTAAACATCTAAAAATTACCACCAAAGGTGAAATATACTTAAAGTTGCAAAAAATCTTTGTAGTTGAAGATCAGAAAATATATATTGTACTGACAAAAATGCAAAGCTTTATCTTTTATAACATTTTTCTTACATAAACATTTCTTAACAAAACAAAACAAACAATATAAAACTTGTAAACAGCTGATTGTTGACGAGCTTCAAAAAATATCTTTACTTTTTATAGTCGTATGGTTTACTCAGATCGTTCCTCGGGTATTCTTGCCATTTTTTTTACTTATTAGACATAGCGTTTACAAAGAGTATCAAGATTGAATTGCTGTCAATAAATTAAGATCAGCTTAAAGCTGCTGCTCAATGGAACAACAAATAATTTAAATCAATGCAAATAGTTTTCCGTCAAAGTCATCATTAATTATTTGCAAATATCAGCAAGTATTTGGTCAAATAAACTCCAAATAATTCCTATTGAAGGTTAATTCAGACACAAGTCACTCTGCTAACTGAAGGTGTCATCTTAGATATGATAAAAGCCCGTAGCCGTGATGGGGCGTGGGTTATTCAAATGCATACAAAGGCCATTCGGACATTCACACGAACCCTGTATAAGATGGTATACAGTGATGCGTGATGACTCGACTGAATATCTTCAGCAGCATCATTCACTTCATCCGCAGCAAAGGTCTGCCATAATATTTATGACATTCAAATTCATTCGTTGTGCCGATATAAAAGTTCAATCGCTTAACTGGGCAACTACTCGACTGACCCAATTACAACTTGTTTGTTCTAAGTCTTAACTGAGACATCAGCAAGCTGGCCAAACAGATGTTCAGTGGTCCAAACAACTTAACGACCTTGCCTCAGTTTACTCTAATTTTTTGGTTTTACTTTTTTTTAACCAACTTAAATGCTAAGAGACAGCCAAGACAACACAAGTTATGCAAGTAATGAAAAACTAGCCGTTGACCCAACGACCAACATGACGTATGCTCAATGTTTCGTGAATAAGCAACAAACATAGCAATTTTAAAAGCATCATCACCTCCATGCAGTTATTTAATTTTTTTTTTTCGCTGTATCTTTGACAGTCAATTTATTGACTGTTTTACAAACACCAAGCCAGAGTCCAACTTGTTAGTATGCAGGTCTTAGCCGGTTTGCTTTTGACCCTGTTTGCGTTTGCGTACTTACATTGGTATGCTACTTATTGATGCCTTGTTGCTGGCATTTTCCTAGACAGTTTCCAACAATATTTGTAGCACTAATATTTTTGGCATTTTGTATTATACATTTCCCCCAAAGCGGTTGTCTATCATCATCATCTTTTCCTCTTGGTCTTCTTTTGTGAGATGTTCGCTAATGCGTCATGATCATCATTTTTTACTTGTCTTTTATATTGAACTTTTGTTTTATTTTCAATCGGTTGTCGTTACCTCAAACTGATGTTATTGTGCTTGTACTTTTGGCCTTCTACCTTTATGAAACGTTTCTTATAGTGGCAATCGTCCATTAATTTCAATCATCGTTGGCTGTGCGGGATTTCTTATTAATTTCAATGCACTTTAGCTAAGAAAAAAATGTAGTAAATTGGGTTATAATAAGGCCCAGCTTCGTACCTGCTGGTGAATGATCGAATCTTTGAAAAAATTCGCATGCATTCCTCAGCATTCAGCACCAATTTTATCCTTATTATCCTTATATTGTAATTGATAATATTAAAGTCATATTGAATACTAACACCAGTTCTAATTTTGATTTCAAATGTAAAGCTAACCAAATAGTAGGTTTTAGTGGAAACTTCCTATTATACTTTTATTTTATTAATTATTATTCAGTAAACTTACTTATTGTCTTAAGACAGATTGTAGATAAAATATGAAGAAAATAACAAAAAAATTTAAAGCTTTTTAATAAATTTATGTAAGCTTACTTTTACTTAAATTAATATTATATATATTTGATAAACTAATACTATTAAATTATATAATGGCAATATTTGAATACAAAAACACATTTGTTTTCACAAATTTCGTTTGTGCAATTGTAAATAATGAGATATTTAGATAAAATTACGTAGACTCAAACATTTTTTGTTGACTCAAAAATCAACTAGTTAATAAAATAAATGTTAAATAATTTTTTGAATAAATAGCACTCAAGGTTTTTTTTCCACATCCAGTTAAGTACTATCTCATGTCTTTCCCGAACTATCGTTACTTTACTAACTACAATTCATAAAAGTGCAAAAATCGCTGCATCACATTACACCCACTCAACCCAATTAATTATTTGAAATCATTTAAAACTCATTTTGCCAAATGACTGCAATTGTGTGGTGCGCAAAAAGCCAAACAAAATCAATCAGCATCATCCAAAGTTGCAACAACTTGATAGACCATGTCAAGTGCGCTGGGTCCAATGTTGGGCAAAGCCTTTGCCCATGGCTCATATGTCAACACCTGGCTTAATCTTCAACAAATAAGAGCTGCAAATGTGACAAATTGTTTCGCAAGTCAAGACAGATAGACAATAAAAAAAAGCAAAAACCAAAACAAAAACAAATCGAAATACCTAAGAAATACAATTAAAAGGTTTTTTTTAATAGAAAAGCTGTCCAAGTTGTTATGTTTTGTGACCCATATGAAGACACCAGCGATTCGAGCGAAAAATTCAAAGGGAAATCTTATTGGCAAAGTAATAGAAGCAATTTTCAAGACAAAAGCCAACAAAAGTCAGCGTGTGTGAAATTAGGGGGGCCAGACTTAAAGAAAAACGATTTAAGTAACCAACACAAGAGAATCATTTTAAGGAAACCGATTTTTGCATGCTCTTCTTATTGCAAAATTAAAGTATTTCGAAAAAAGTTTTGCTGGAGTGTTAAAATATGTTTTTAACTAAGCAAAATGGATTGACATAATTAGACTGTTTTTTTAAAAAATAACTATTTATAATTAAAAATATCAACTAAACTAATAAAGACATATAAGTTTCAAGCAATGGCAAAATAAATAATAAATTGCAGCAGATATTTTGGCAACCCTATAAATTTGAAAGCTTAATTTATACACTAATAATGATTACCAACTAAACACTTTTCTGGTTTTATCTACATAGAGAAAACGTCAGTTGATGGACACCAATTGCTGTGCGAAGTATTGAAGAATGATTATCCTCGGATAAAAACCTGTGAATTTTGACACCTCTGACAAGGAACTTTAAGTGAGTTGAAGTTGGAGGAATTATTATATGAAGATTATTGTTAAAGTCAAAAAAACTTGCTGATATATTAGGCGTGGCTCAACAAGCCAACGATTCAAGACTTTGGGAAGAGTGCAAAAACAGGGTTTTATTAGGTGTGCAACTTTGCTTCCGCCGTTGTTCATAATATTTGAGACTTTATTGTAAAAAGTGGTAATATATTTATAATTGAATTTACTGCCCGTTGTAAGAGACTACTTTTTCCCCTCTTTCGGGTAGTTGTAGATACTATCTCAAAAAATCAATGCATCTTTTAAGGCGATCCACGAATGTCACAATTTTTTGACTTCTTCATAAGAATGAAATTTCTGGGCTGCTGGACTGTGTCTCATGGATCGAAACTCTTGGTAAATCGAAGTAGCAATATCTGGAGAGTACGGCGGCTACTACCTCACCCGTACTACACCGACTTGGTCCCACCAAATACAGAGCATAACCTTAGCGTCGTGAATTTTATGTCTGGCCGACGACATGGAGGCATGTCCAGGCATTCCCCAGAGGTTTTTGCGCTTGGGATTGTCGTATTCGTCGCCGATCATAATTTCATATAACAATCCCTTCCGATTGTGTGTTTGAAGCGTCTGTTCACAAGTGAAGAAACGCCGCTCAACATCTCTCTGCTTCAACTCGTACGGATCCCAATTTCCTTGTTTCTGAATCTTTCCGATGGCTTTAAGGCGTTTCCAAATCGCTTAGTAAATAACTCGCAAAAATATTGTCATTTCTTTTTGCGTTTGGCAAAATTCTTCATCAAGCTTCGGAGTTTTCGAAAATTCTCTCTCGCCCACCGCTATGCTTGTTCTCCTCGTCAAGCTCACCGATTTTGAAGAACAGAAACCACTCACGACATTTTCATTCACTAAAGCAATCTCACTAGAAGTATTTTTGAGGATTCGATAAGCCTCAGCAACAGTTTTCTTTAAATTATAGCTGAATATCAAAATTCCCGTAAATGATGATAATTTGGCTAGAACACTGGCATCTTCGATCAGGGATAAATTTTTAACGAAAGTACAAGATGACTAAGTTTATTTTGAACCCATTTAATCTACGTATTTGTACCAGCACGTGCCGCTACAAACGTCCACCAAAGCAAAGTTGTACACCTAATAGATTTCCTTTAAACTCAAGCCCAGGTATAATTTGAGCGCCGTTACTTGATAGACTAATGGTTCGCATGCGAACAGCTGATCGAGAGTTAAAATCGCAAGGGATTTTCGCCTCAAATTGTGAAGGACTACGAAAAGTGGATTCACTACGACAAGTCAAACCTTAGAAGGTAATGGGGTATGTCCGACGAACCATCAACATCAGTTTCAAAACCGAATCAGATCAGCTTGGAGTGATCTTTACACAGCTACTCAAACCTAATGGAACAATCAGTGGAAATAGTACCAACAACAATTGATTTAACTAAGGCAACAAGGCAATGAAGCAAAAACGGCCGCAATAAGGCAAAAGCTACGACAATGGCACTTAAATTGGTTTTCTTACCTCATCCGCCATATTTCCCAGACATTATCTCTTCCAACTACTACTTGTAGCCTAGCCAAGCAGCTCTTCACGATATTAACAGAAACGATAACCCATACTTGAAGGATGAGTTAGAGTCTATGGCAACGATGAGCTATGTTTTGATTAAGATCTATTTAAGCAGTTTTTCGCAATAAATCCTCAAAGTTCTTACCAATTCCCTCAAAATGACAACTATGTATTTAAAACTACTTTTAAAAGATTCCGAATGAACTTCAAACATAAATATTTTTTTCCACAATTTTTGCAAATATCAGACTAATACCATATGCCCACTGCAAGGGTACACAAAGTGAGGGTGGCGGCATTGGCTGAAGTTACGGTGGGAAGTGTATAAGGGCCTGCAAGTGTCGGCTTGATTACAAAACTAAAACCATTTGCTTTAACTTCAAATAGCACGACAGGGAGCTGAGGTGTACAGAGAGGGTAGCGCATAGAGTAAGCGGGTCCAAAGCGTTTCAATTCCATCCAATATAATTTGCAAACCTTTTGCTGCTATGATGTATGATATTTGCTTTGATTTTGGTTGTTGGATGCTCTGCAGATTGCGAAAATTACTTAAGCTACCGCAATGGATGCTTAATGCTGGCGGATGTTCCTACATTTGTATCTGTGAGTTAGGATGTTCGTGTTGCCATATTGTTCTAGCCACTATTTAGCATATTCATTGTTGATTGCAGAGCCATGATAAATATAATTTTTTAGTTTTTTTTTTGTTTTTTCTCGACTCACTATACTGCCTTTAATTACCTTCCACTTTGAGTACTTGACTCCATTGTTGTTGTTTTAGTTTTGCATAATTGCATTGCTGTTGCCGAAATCATCATTAGAATTTTAATTTGCACAATAATCAGCAAGCAGTACAAGAGCAATTTTTTATTTTCATTTGAAATTTTTTATACTTGTGCAATGGTCAAAAATTCTTTCAACAAGTTGCGCTCTGATAAGCGTTCAAGTGCGCAGGAAACCCTGGGAAGAGCTTAAAACTTGTCATGTTCACACCATAAAAGATTAATGACTGTTCTTGAATTACCCAAACTGATTTTCATTACCTGGGAAATTCTTAAATACAATAATGCTAAAACAAAGAATTCAAAACAAAGGCTTTGACACTTCAAGCTCTTAGTGAATACGAGTATAAACGTAACTTAAAAACATGTCTAAATAAATAAAAGCAATAAAACTTAACTATGCACTCCTACGAAATAATAGCAACCAAACAAAAATTTAAGTTAAAAACTTTTAAAATGAGCTAATGCTGAAAAACAAAGGAAATAGTATAAGCCGACAAAGCTAAGTACAATTTGCTTTATGGCAAGTGTCATAGTGAGAAGACAACTACACTAAACTAGTAAGAATATATAATGCCCAGTTGGAAATGACGGAATGATAAACTCGTAAACATTTATTGAGTTATTTTTTTGGTTTGCTGTAGTTGCCCAAATGGGCAATGGGCAATGTACATTGACCTTGAAAAGTAAGTTGAAGCTAGTGTATTCAATTTATAAAACGATTTTTAAAGACATAATTATTATTTAAATTAATTTTAACCCAAAAACTCGTACATACTTCATCATGGCAATTTAAGTATTTAAAGGCCTATTTGGGATACCCTAAATGGGTTTTTTTTTATATGAAGTTTCGTCATTCCGTGCGAAATTTTTCATTCTGCGTATACGCCTTAAGCCATTACTGCTACTATGCAGTATAGGTACAAGCAGTTACCAATGGTAAAGTTTATTTTTTTGGAGCAGTATGACATTAATACCAAAAATTTCCGAAAATTTCAAGCGATTTTTATGTGAATCGAAATTTCTGTTTAAAATATCTGTTGTAAGTTTTAAGTGCATAATTTGTGAGGTACGGTAAGTAGATTGTGGGGGGATCACTACGAAATAAAAACTAATGTGCTATTGTTTACTAGGGTCACAAAAGGTTAGCTACAACATTTGGTCATTCTTGGTCATGTATAAAAATACGTACATATGTTCGGAATATGGTGTAGTTTTTATTTATCTTTGATGTTAACTTTTTTTGTATTTATCCGATTTTGTTTATTTTTGACATACAGGTGCATAAATTAAATCAAATTTTTTCATACAGTGTTATTCATGATCGATTACGAAGAAAATTAGTGGTTCTTTATCAAAATCGAAGAAATATTTTAATGGAAATAACGAGAATTTTTGAAGTTATCATGACCAAATTTTGTGTTTCGAAGTTTTTTATAGCACTGTATCAAATTTGTTGAAAAACGGTTGCAAATCGGTCAAAATTTGTTTCGTTGTGCCAAATTCGTTTTGATTCGTTTATCTCTGAAAGTATCGTAACCGAATTCGGTTACGAATGATAAATTTGGTAACAATATCTTTATAAACAAACGAATTATTCACCTTAGACTTTTGGTTTTTAAAACAAATTGATATTTTTCACTTTTTACAAAAATTCCTTTTATTTCCACATAGCGTCCAAGCCGTAAATTTTAAAAACATATGTTTTGAGTGTTATTTATGTGTAATTCAATTACGCTAGTTTACAAATTTATGGGTCATCGAGTGAACCATCGTAAAAAAGTGTTTTTTAGGGTAATTTGGGGTCGAGAAACACGAAAATGGCAACCTTTTTTTTTTCTTAAACACCGTTTTCGAGATATTTTCGAAAAGCATGCTTTTGGGCACTTATTTCAGTTATTCGTCAATATCTCGTGAACAAAATTTTGTATCGACATGAAAGATGATTAGATCGAAAGGTATTGATGTGTTCTTTACAGTGATATATAATTATGTGCAGGTTAAATAAAAATTTATCTTTAAAATCGGGTAAGTATTGTAAATGTTATGGAACAATGAACGACAGTTCCAATCTTCACTCAATCACATTTTTGTATGAAAAAAAAATGTTTCACTCAAAGTTTTTCATTTGCGCTCAGTTACGTCTTCACGAATTTGTATGCAGCTGTAGTCGTGATTTTTCGTTCATGGTTCCATAACATCTACATTTCCTGTCCGATTTCGAAGATCTTGAGCTCGAAATGTTCGTAAAAGAATTCTCTTTTAGTTTAAAGCTTAACATAATTTTTAAAAAATTTTTTTCTTTTATAAAAATCAAACCGAAAATTTATAATTTTGAAAAATTGTCAAAAATTACATTTTTTTCGACATTTTGTTCACGAGATATTGACGAATAACTGAAATAAGTGCCCAAAAGCATGCTTTTCGAAAATATCTCGAAAACGGTGCTTAAGAAAAAAAAAGGTTGCCATTTTCGTGTTTCTCGACCCCAAGGTTTCGTGTAAACTAGTGTTATTGACAGTTTGGTAAAAAAATAATCAAAATCGGTTTGGTACAACTAGAGAAATTTGCTTTTAAGTAGACACCTTTTTTTAATTTCGAAACAATGTCTCTCAAAGTTTTCAAGATTTGAGTCACCTAGATTTCAGGAGACCACAGTAGGTTTTCAAAAATTATCGTTATATGTACGCCGTTGAAGTTTATCGATTCGATAATTCCTCATAGGAGAGACCATCCAGTTAAAGCTTAGCACAGGTATATCAGTTCTATGCCGTTTTCTTAACTTTGTTGGCAGCTTCTGAAGTTACCTTTCCCATAACAAGTCAGCGCGTTCCTATGTAGGCACATCCAACTAGGTATGTGGTTATGTTTTATACACATATGTATGTTTATCAAGTTAGTCGCAGGCAATAATTACATTATTATTGTTTGCTTAAAAGCTATTAAACCAATTTTCAAACCACAAAGCAAGTAGACAAATAAGTATGAAGAAGCAGTTGTCGCTTTTTACCGCTTCTTCATCATCTTAACTTTCATTATCATCAGCAACAACAACACTTTGTAAAAGTCAAGGTTAATGTGTTGCCAGCAAATTGTCCGCCGGCCAGTATAACAACATCAAGGGCAGGCGTCAAGCAACAGAGTAAAACAATTGCTACCAAAAAAAAAAAAAAATCAAAAAGGTTAGAAAAAATATTGTTTGATATGGCAGCGTGTGAATTGGGCACTTAACTGTAATAAAAGATGGCTCATAAAATTAACAACCTATAGGTTTGTGGCTGGCCGATAGATTAATTGCAGATCTACAGCTAACTCAAATTATATGGCATTAGAAAATGCTTCAGAAAATGCCAGCACAGTAACCAATAATAAGTGTATTACCAATAGACCACAAAAGCAAATACCAAGTAAATATCAGACACCACCAGCACCGTCTTAATGATAATATACACTTAAAATCATAAAACAGCATGCCATTTTTAGGTTGCAACTTCATTGCAGTCCACAGAGGGGCTAAACATATTTAGACTTTTCTTGTTGGTTATTTTAATGGGCCGCTCGCTGCGCAATGACTGAGCACTGATTAAGGGAATTTCTCACAAGACGCCAAACCAGATTAAAGTAAGGCACCAAAGCATTGGAGTAACATAGAGTCAAGACGTTGCCAAACGGTGGCTCACACTGCAGTCTTTTTTGTTGTTGCTGCTGCAACTGCTGTTGAACACAGTGCTGTAAGCCGTGTTGGGTTATCTTAAATCGAGTTATCTTTGGTACACCAAATACGAAATACCCTTACGGCATAGATACCTGTAATGAAACTTCAAAGATGTTTCTTGTTTATGTAAATTATAAAAACACAAGAACGAATAGTTACCGTTACATATGATCCCTCGAACTCCGGCCTTGTGAAAGCTTAACAGAATAAAAACTGTTCTATTGAGCATTAAAATGGCACTCAATTATGTCTAGTCTAAAAATGGGATATCCCAAATGGGATTTATTTTTTTATATGAAGTTTTGTCATTCCGTGCGAAATTTTTCATTCTGCGTATAGGCCTTAAGACTTAAAAAATATGACTGAGTACTTTAGCTCCGGTCAGCAAACAATAAAGTTGATTTAATATGACGCTCAACTTCTTTTTATTATCGACCCAGGGTGTGTAAAATAGTATCTCCTCGAAATAACCGTCAAATAATAAAATGTAGACAGAAAAAATTTTATCATTAATAGAAATAAACTAAATAAATGATCATATATGTATACTTCCTATATATATTAATGTATTTCATGATGAAAATGTGTAAACCGGATATAAACATTTCTTGGTACACTCTGTTCTCTAAGATCTATTTAAAAATATAAAACCATTTGTTTTTTTAAGAACAATACAAAATATATGCATTAGGTATTTCATCTTGAGTCCATCTGAGAAGCCACCAAAAGTGCGGCACTTACCTCGACTGTGCCAATTTGATGTAGTATAATGTTCAAAACCCAAATTGTCTCCCCCTGCATCATAAAGTTGATGTACCTCTTTCAAGTGCAGACTCCAAAACAGACCAAAGACACGCTTTTCTCGAAGGTGAACCAGAATCAGTCTCCATGAGTTCAATTGAGGTGCAATTGAAAGCGTCTCATTCAATTCAATTGCCATGTTGCCACAGCATGGATTTAAAGAGCGCTAACTGACTCCAGCTGTATGTTGCTTTACGAATTGAATCATCCAGCCGGGTGCAGACTCTTGACTCGCTGTGCACATCTTTGAAAGTGAGTGGCAAAGCGTTTGAATTCTAGAGCGAACGTCTGGCGGGAATTTATTACCGTTTTTTTTTATTTTAAGTAATTAATTTAATGCATGGTAATTTTTTATGGAAATTAATGAGCTACATGTGGTAGCTTATGCAATTAAGCTGTATAAACTGTGAATAGCATCCGGTTAATATTTATTATTAATTCTTAGAAATATTAAATATAGAGCAGTTATCAGTGGGTAAACAAAGTTTTTTATTATAACGTATCAGTCAAAATCGAATACATTTAAACTTGATTTGCAAAATAAAACAGAAATTTTATAAAATCGTGTTTTAGTTGTGTGTTAACACAGGGTTGAAAAGATTATAGAGATTTCAAACAAATAACAAGGATTAAGGTAGTTTACAAATTTAAAAAAATTTATTTCAAAAATATAATTTTTCGAAATCAAAATAAAAGTGTACTTAAAAGAAATATATCTGGTTTTACTAAGCTGATTGTGATAATTTATGTACTAAGCTGTAGATAATTGAAATACACATCGTTTACACTTAAAAAAAATATGTTTGTCAAATTTACGGCTTGGACGCTATTTATATATAATTGCCTGACTGACAATTTTTTGTCAGTCGCCCCTGGCCTGGGCATTGGGATCTCTATTAATAACTGTTCAAAAAGAACAGGGGCCTACAGTTTATAGCCGAATCCGAACGACGGTGTCGTGAATTAATAGAGATTTTCTTGGGCAAATAGCGTTTTTGAATGATACTGCGGGGGTTCGAACCACCGACCTTCGGTTTGTAAAGCGAGTACGCTACCGACGACCACTGGACGCTATTTATACATTCATATACAATTTTTCGTAATTTTTTAGCGTAGTTTAAAAAAAATTCTATTTCGAACTTAAATTTAAAAATTTCAAAAAGCTTTTCCATACAGTTTATTCCATGGCTCGTAAAGTTCGATCGATTACGATTATCAAAATCGTAGTAAAAATGTGGAAATGACAGGAATTTTTGTAAAAAGTTTAAAGATGTCAATTTGTATTAAAAACCAAAAGTTTTAGACGAATAATTCGTTTGTTTATAAAGAACCGTTACCATTGTGCAAGTTTTTTATAGTTCCCACGCTCTGTACCAAATTTTATCAAAATCTGTTGACTATATCATATAGCACCCATGATATAGTTTTTCATATTGAGGATACATTTTTCTGTAAACGAGTGTTATTCAATCAATTTACTTTCCGAATCTGCGCATATAAATAAACCCTGTTAAAACACATATTAACAAGGCCGCATTTCCTTAGCACCTTTGAAACACTTGAGGAATTTTTCAATACTTACTGCGGATTGATTTTGAGTTTATGCCATTTGTTTATCGCCATAAAGTTTGATTGATTTTAGCGATGGTTTTCTTTATCAAAAGAGCACTTCTCTTCTGGAATTTTTATTAAATGTCATATTTTTTCGCATAGATGCAAAACTATCATATGATAAAAACTGGTTACTAGTGCCATACACTCGATCTACAGTTCAATTATTATACAAAAATATTTTGATATTCGATTTTCAACTAATTTCGGTTAAACCCTTCTTCCAGAATTATTAATTAGGCTTACTCCCCATGCGTTTACCTCTACTCAATTTTGTCGGAATTCGCCGACTTTTACTAAACATTTAACTCTTGAACGCGTTGAGATATTTTAAATGTAAAAAATTGTAGTTCACATACTCACGATGTTGTTACTACATTTTTTTAATTAAATTTCCTTATATTGTTACAGGGCTAATACGTAAAGGCTTTAGTATTTTTAGCTTGTTTGATATGTTAAGAAAGCCTAACATTTGCTTTAACCAGAGACCATTAAAAAAAAAAAAATCATAAATAAAAGCAAAGTTCCCATGACTCAAATTCCCTTTGAAAAGTGAAAAAGGAAACTAGTCTGAGGGTTTTTATTTTTAACCATTTAATTAAACTGATACAGATAATAGAATAGATCTTTTAATTAAGCTGCAACAACACTTTAATTAAACCTACTTGCCAATTGCATTTAATGGCCAAATACCATAACAGCAGCTGATCAAGTTCGTTGCCTAAGTCTTTCGTTTCAGCCAAACAAAATATACAAAAATGTGCGCTGATTTTTTTGTTTGCTCACATTTTTGTGACACAAATTAAAAACATAAACAGGCCGAAAAAAAAAAAACGTAAACAAACGCTGACCGCTGCAGCAGAGCCGTAGCAGAGCGGCTGCAGCGGCAGCATCTTCAGAGAGCAACAACTCAGCACCAATTGCAGTATGATTTAGTTGTTTTTGCCACTCCGAAAAGTTTCGGCCATCTCTTAATACTAGTTGTTGTTGTTGGTGTTGCTCTTTGGCAATTGCGCGTTTTTTTGCTTTTGGCGCATAGAAGATGTTGTTGCTGTACGATGACGCTGTGGATTTTGTGCGCTCGCTTAGACTCTGGGGCCGCAGTCGCTCATCTATTGGTTTGGTTGACTGACTCGCTGCTCCTGAGTATAAAACTAAAATTGATGCGAATTTTTTCTAACTTTAACTTCAAGTCCAAACGCGGCAACACGTGCAGTTCGCGCAGCGCAACGCGTTACTTTACTCGAGAAAAAATACACGTTTTTTAAAAGGTACAAAAAAAAATACCAAAGAGTGTGTGAATTATTTGAAACAAAAATTGTACGCAATTAAGATTTATAAATTGATTTAGTTCACATGAGGAAAAAAAAAAAAATAAATAAAATACAATTGACTATTATGAAAAAGTATAAAAAACAAGGACTAAGAAGGAGACGGTTTTCAGCATAAACAAGAAACTAAAGTCATATTTTTTACAACCTTTTACATTTATGAGTGAAATGAGTGGAAAAAAACAAAAAAATGTACTAGTAGCATACACAAGTATGAAAAGGAAGCCATTGATTATTTAACTCCACTAAAAAAAGTGCGTAGCTGTGTGCCTCTATTTGAATTTCAATTTAAAACACCATTTTTGCTTAAAAATAAATTAAAAGGCAAATACTTAAAACATAATAGAATTTTATCTAAAATCACTATATAACCTATGCTTTAATTCAGAATCCAGCATAGCTTTTACTATATAAAAGGAACACATAAGATGTTAGAAAGACCTTAAACAATTCTAAAAAAATGATACATAATTAAAAGATACATTAGCATTAATATCGACAGTTTAAATTGATAAGACATAAATATTCTGGTACCAATGAAATTTGGAATGTCTTGAAAATTGAGTTGGTGCGATTTTCTTCCTAATACGTTTTCGGATAAGAAAACTCGTTCCTTGGTGCAATTGAAATTGTTAGCCTAGCAAAATTAGTTTTAACCTAATTCATAATTTTCTTTTGTCACGGACAGTATTCCCTATCTTGCTTATCTAATGGTTCTATGAACACTTGGACAACTATAAGCTATCAAAAGCCATTGATTAAAGTGACTTACTAATAACTAAGCATTTAAAGGTTTTTTTTTTTTTAAATCAACAAAACAAACATATTTAATTAGCAATATTTAATAATCATTGCCAATATCAAATTTGTGCATTTTAAACACACATACATAAATATCTTTAAACTATTATCGTTAACCTAATGCGTCATACTACCATACATCAATAAACTAGCAAGCCAATGGTTTCAAATTCCAAAAAACTAAAGAAGTGAATGTCTCCCATGATTCGACAATTACCCATTACCATTTCTGGTTGTCAAGAGATTGGCAACTTGGTCTTAGGAGTACCACTAACATAATAATAATACCAATATAAAAATAAAATCTAATTATATGCAATACAACAATGAAGCTTCTGCAGGCCGCAGTTGTAAATATTTTTTTTATTTTAACATGCAAGAAAACAATTTACAAAACGAAGCTTCCTTTCTAAAATAATAAAAATAACGTCATTCGACCCGTCCGTCTTCTTTCGATTTTGTATTTCATATAGATACCCAAAAAAAAAAAAGAAAAACGAAAAACATCACATTTAAATTACGTATACGCCGCGTGTTGTGCTACTTATATAGACGGCAACAAAAATCACAGACATCATGGCAGCAACAACAACGCCAAACAAATCACCACAACAACAACAACAAGCACGTTACAAACAACAACAACAGCAACAAGCAAATCGAATGCAGCATCTTCATCTGCCACGCTGCTATGCCGCGGCTGCAAGTATCTTTATCGTCTTGCTGGGATTGCTGCTCGCAGGGAACTGTGTCAATGGGGTAAGTTGACGGGTGAATGCATTGCAGCGGGGGGCTATGTTGAGGGCGGCTGGCGGCTCACAAAAAAAAGAGGGGGGAAAAATTACCAAGATACCAATAAAAATGGTTACTTCTTCGTGGAGCTTTGTCACTATGTTGCTGCTCCAGCTGCTTCAGCCATTTATTGTCGATTTGTCTATTTATTGCTTTTTACAATTATCATGTATTTATACTTGAGCGCTTTTTGGGCTTTTCAATACCCTTGTACAGATTTCATGTATTAGCTCTATCAGCACGTTTAAATATACTCGTAAGATTTTAAAATTTGGCTTTCATTCTATAGATATAAGGAGTCGGATGATAAAAAAAAGTTGTTTTAGTAAAAAAATTTGAGTAAACACTTTTTAAAAGGTTCAATAAAAGTTTTTTTTTGTAAGTTCTGCAGGTCGTACTAAGAGGGTCAAAGGCATAATTGTCGCATAAAATTATTATTTTTGAAATTTGGTTCGAACTCTTTTATAGATTTTTCATCTAAAGAAAAGAGCTAGTTAGCAGCCCACGAATTCAAGGTTTTTGCCAAATATAGTTTTTTTTAAAATTCTTCACTGGAAACTTCCTTTTTATTAATTATTATTAACTAAATTTACTTATTGTTCAAAGACAGATTGTAAATAAAATGTAAGGAAAAAAAAATTCTCCATAGTATGTTCACTTATTAAGGAACAAGTGTTTTTAAAAATTTTAACATAATCGAAATTTAAAATTATTTTATTGTTTTTCTTAACAATCGAAAATTAAAAATTTGGGCACAAATACTGTTTATTTTTATAATGTTCATAATGCATAAAGATTTAAGAAATACAAAATTTGATAACTTTTTGTTGCAAGATAAAACTACTTTTTTTTTCAATTAATTTTTGCACTTAAAGACTAAAACTTTAAAATATTTTTTTATTATTAAATATAAAAACCGATTATTTGGCAAGTGTATACAGAGTTCGGCTTATGTACTCATTTGTGTTTATTTCTGTCTTCATTTTAAGTGCTACCATTTGATGTTAGCGATATTTTCATTAGGCTCATAAAAGTTTATGAGGCTGGGAATCGAAGGGATTGCGAACAGACTAGAGTTTGCCACAAGCAAACGAGCCCAATTGAAAGACATGGTAAATTTCTTAATAAAAATGAACATCTTAATTGTATGCACTTTATGTAAATTGCCAAATAAAGGGCGACCAAATATTTTTGAACAGAACATTAACCACATTTGACAACTTCATTGCATGTGTGAACAACCACAATAACAATTGCCCATGTCATATACTATACATACACATGCATATATACTGCAACAATAACAACAACAACAAAATTAACTATAGCAGCCCACAAAAAGTGTCATCTTAGATAATTTCTACACTCATTCAAAGTAAAAGATTGCGCACACCATTTGTCTCTTGTTCGATTGCGATCTACGTGTACAACAACCAAAAGACAACATAGCACAAGCAAAAACAACAACTTTAAACAAAAGCAAACAACAAACTCCCACGCAAAGTTGCAGCCACAGTCGCGTCAGTGGCAACAACAACAACGGCAACAATAGCCCAAGCTGCAATTGTTGCCATAAAAATAGTCAAAAAAAAAAAAGATATTCTCTTCCATTGCATGCAATTTTGCAAGTGCAGCGGTCTACAATAGAAGGTAGATTCGAGTATCTCCTCTGCTTATAGCCGGCAATGGCGCCGAAGCCGACGCTATGTCTGCCAAGTGTTAGACATCTTCTCACGTCTGCAACACCACACCAAAAGCACACACATAGATGCACATACTAAACAGCTTAGGTGTCGTCATAGTCAAAGTTTGAAGCTCTTTTACATTTGTTTTTTTTTCTTAAGTTTATCAATTAGCCTTGGTGCACTGCTCCATTTACAACAACTACAATGTACTCGTATATGAAAGACATTCAAGCCACCCAGTGCAATCCAAAAGAAATGAAAATTGCCTAGACAGCCCAGCCAGCAACGCTATCCCATGTTAAGCAGGGTTGTCGGTAAGTAGAGTCCCCAGCGAATGGTATTTAAATAGCAATCATTTGTTGCAGCAAATGGAAAATAGGTTTCTCGGTCTGTGGATCAAAAGTTGCTATATACACCAACGAAATGTTGTGCTCCATTGTTGTTGCTGTTGACTAGAGTTGCAAATGCTAAAACGTCATCAAAGTTTTTTTGCGTGTAAACTTCTATAAATGGTCATACATAAAAGAGAAGGTAACTGGACTGGAATAACATTTTTTGAACATTTCATAAGGAATAAGTAACGAAAGATTTTCCAAAGGGAAAAAACTACGATAATGTACATGCATATTTGGTGCTCACAGCCTCGTTAAGAGGAGAACAAGAGCGTTAACTAGTCACCTATGCTGTACATGGTGTTTTCTTGAAGTTGGCTTGGTGACGGCTCGATTGGAGCATATTCAGTTTATAAAAGATTTACAGCATTGGCGTCTCTAGAGAAGGACACTTAGATTTGACTTAAAAACAGTATTACTTACTTGCTTCGGCAAGGGGTAGCAAGGTGATTTTTTTACTATAAAGCGCTGCAATTAATAAGTTCAATTGGCTCAGAAGCAGTTTCGATTACATTTAAATGGATTTATTCAAAAATATTTCTATGTGGAAAAGATGACGACGTTGAAAAACTTTCAAGTTACCAAGGATGTCCTATACAACTGTATCTTAGCTAGCTCATTAGTTGGTAACTCAAAGTAACAGATTGTTTTTGAGGAAAGCTTTTGGAGCCTACGTCAGCCTGTAGACTCGGGATAAAGTAAGCCGCAATAGCTGCCTTTTCTGGATGACACAACGGTTTGAGTTCACTTTAGTTCAAACTGTGTTTCGATTACCGTATTAAACTGATCAGAGTGTCATACACATCTGGTAGAATTTGGGGCATACAGGATGACTATAAAAAAATATGTAAGCAAAACAAAAACAATGGAAGATATCAAATTGATTCTAGCCATTATGTTTGAAGTAACACACCATTCAAATAACCAAAACCCGTATCTGTGACCAATGTTTCTAGCGCATAAATAGCGAGCTGTCGGCGTTGTATATGGTCGTCAGGCTCCAATTTTTACCAAAGCTTGTAAAATTGAACATATACGGTTGCAGGCCCAAATCCAACCGCAAAATGCTGGTCACTACTTCAGCTTATTTTTCATTGATTCGCACAAATCTCTGCCTGGTTTATGGGTCGCGTACTGACATTTTCACGATGCGTTGTCACTGGTAACTTGGATTGCTTCAGATGCATGACATAGTCTAGAACTTCAAGAAAAAAATTCATACATTTCATGTTCCAAATCCAGACATGCAAACTTCGAAATATTATTCTATCGGTCTGAGAAGCCTAAACTTGCAACCAAATGTTTTAATTGAAAAACAAAAATTCTTAGATATTGACATTTTTGTCCTACAACCCGATGTTCGTTTTATAACACCCTAGCTCCTAATAAAACTAGGTTGACGTTGAGTGAACTTTTGAGTTATTTGCAAAACACATTAGATTATTTATATTTAAAGATTTTCTTCATACTCAGTCAAATTTATTTAAGCGTAACGCAACAACAGCAATAGCTACAGCCCGAAACAAAAAACTTTATTCAGATTGAAATTGAAGCAAGATCAAGATATACAAAGATAGGCCAACAATGCAACATGATGCAGTTGCAACTGCACAAAGTTTGTAAACAGCCACTGAAAAAATGTTGCTTGAGATTAAAGCAATTTTTGTTATAGTTGTTGCTTTTGCTGGGGATGATGATGATGATGATGATTACGGAATATGCAAACTAAAGAATAGAGCCGACCAAATGACTTACTGCTGAGGTATTGTCAATGCCTAATGCCATGGCGTTTTCAAGAGGTGACGAGGTGAAAGGTGGAATCTTGAATTAGATGGGGTAGGTGAAGGCGCTGGCTTTAGCATGTTTTATTGTTATTTTTGACGGATTTTCATGGTTTTATACGCATGAGATTGACAGTTGAACTAAGGTGACTTTGTATTTTTTTTTCTACACACTCAAAATAAAAATTTTGCATAAAAATTATTCCTAAGACCTCGCCGTTAGTTGAATTTTTTAAATGTGATCAAAAAAGCGGATCATTGTAAAATAAAAAATAATTTCTTAATTCCAACTACTATTGGTTACACAAGTGTGCCTATCTTAAATGTTTTTTCACACCGAACATCCCAACTGCCCTTTAACGTATAAATAAGAGATCTTTTTGATTTTATTTCACACGTCAGGCGACACACTACTTAAGTATGTCAAGCGATTATTTTTCCTTGAGCTCAGACTTTTTTTCTCCCAGTGTACTGTACCATGTCACATAGGAAGCAATAAAAAATATTATTGCAAATGCATATTTTCAACACTCAATGATTCTTTTGTTGGGATTTGTGGCTTTTGGACAGATTTTTCGGTTTATGAATTTGCATTTCAAATGAATTTCAGTTTTCGGTCATAGCTTCTCCATATGTGTGTGGCAATTGTGTCTAATTTGTTATTGTTTAAACCTCAATTTGTGTAATGTTTTTGTTTTCCATCCGAGCGCTGACTTTATGTCTTGAATTTAGTGTGTCGCCGGAGCACTGAAGTGAAGGTCGCTGCAATTGCACTAGACTCAGCTCAACGCATGAGATAATTCACATGCCGGGCCTCACACCTAACAAAACATAACCTAAACATAATGCAATATGCTAAATATGATTTGTAATTCTTGCAGCAAATTGATGGTTATATAGCTGGCGAAGACTATCCGGCTTATGAGACGGTACCCAAGGGTTTGTCCTTTAATTGTCAAGGACGTCAACCGGGATACTATGCCGATACAGAAACACGTTGTCAGGTAAGTGAAATACATATGGTTTTAAAAAGAAAAACATTAGTATTTTGTTGTTTGTTGTTTTGCATTTTGCTCCATTCCAGGTCTGGCATTGGTGCCTACATTCGGGTCATCAGTACTCCTTCCTGTGTCCCAACGGTACAGTATTCAATCAGGCTGTGCGCGTTTGCGATTGGTGGTCAAACGTTAACTGCGAGACCTCGGAGCAATTGTATCAGAACAACGACGAACTCTATCGCATTCCCGAAAGAAAGCAGCAACAAAGTGACGTATGATATAAGGCCGGTGATGAGTATAAGATTGGGACAAACAACAATACAGCAGTTAATTTTACGCAAAGAGGCGGTAGACAGCGACAATTTGAAGCACAAAAAAACAGCATCAATAACAATAACAACTTAATAGATGGCAACACCTACAAGTTGCAATCACAACAAGCTAAGCTTGAGCACATTCATGCAACAGAAGCACAAACCTACAATAAAATGACCAAAAATAGTTTTAGAGGCAACATGAGATTCAACACCAATAACCAGCACAACTCTCAATCATCATACTCATCATCACAGCAACAACAGCAGCAACAAAATAGCTATAATAACAATAAAAATAGTGAATATCAAAATAGACAAAATAATAGTAGAACTAAGCAAAAACAAAAGAATAGTAGAAATAATAGCAGTAGAAATAATAAAACTAACAAACATTTTAGCGTAGGTCAGCATCCAAATAATTTAGGCGCCAATCATAGACATAGAAATCGCACCTCAATCAACAATCAGCAGAAGAAGAGTAACAACAACAACAATATTAAGAGTGGAAAGCAACGTCACAATACAAACAAATTCGAGAACGACGATGAGCTAAAGGATTACAAGAGCAAAATCAAAAATAAGTATAACATTGATTATGATCATTCTTTAGATGAAGAATATGAAATAATCGAGGCCATTGAGTGAGTGTTGAGAGAAAGAAGAAGAATAAATAATAGCTTTTATAGTTGTTGTTGTACTCTATTTTCATACTTACTCATTGTCGTTTGTTATTATTATTTTGTACCTTACCTTAATCCTATTAACTGTAGTAACTTTGTTGCACTTACCCAATCACTACCCTTACCAAATGTATTTAACCTCTTAATATTTATCAACCTTCTAAGAAATTCATTTTTCATCATTTAATTAAACATTCATATAAATTTTAAACCAATAAGCTTGTATTTGTTTGTGATGTAATAAAAATAAAAAGCAAGAAAATAAAAGAATTTTTTAAAATATACAACAAACAATATAATATTCTTTAAAATAACTAAAATTAAAAAAAAAAAAACATTTGCCTGTTTTCTCAAATACCTTTTTCAAATGGCCTCTTTAGTACAGTAAACGAAGGCTCAAAAATTATGTAGAAAAATACTTAGTTGATGCAACTTTCAGGGATTGTTTGGGACCCTGTTCTAATTCTACAACCGAGTTATTGTATTTGTGCAAGGGGGGCATGGTACCTCCCATGGCAATAAAAGTTGGTACGGCTTTTGCATGGTATTTTTTTTCTATCAAACTTAGAGTCATGGTTTTCGGATCGAAGTTGTTGACAATAAAATTATCTACCAAATAAAACGTAAATTAAGGTCAATTGCTTCAATTACAATGACCGCTCAAAGCTCAAAAACGGAAATTGGATTTAGCACCAAATCCAAGTCGCAGCCTTTGGAACGTCTTCTGCGGAGCTGTATCGTTTTCCCTTGAGGTTCCTTTTAAGCTGAGGAAAAAGAAATAACTTCTTCTGTGCCAGATCTGGACTGTAGAGGGCGTGGGGAAAGAGGAAACGCTCTGCTTTTTGTTTGTTTTGCACAACTGGAAAAAATATCGGTTCCTCCGGAAAGCTCCCCAATTCCATGACCAGGTGGTCCAACCACCCTCCACCACTCCGTTCGCGCTACTGGATGTCAGTCTATTACTTTTGACAGGGTATGAACACTAGACATACATTCGGATCTGCTATAAATTTAACAGGCGCTATATGCAGGTAAAAAGGAAACTTTTTAGGGGGTGGGGCTATTGATATCGACGGTTTAAAAATCCTCAATACCAGCGGCGGCAGCCCTACTGTACAGTGCACACCTCTAGAACAAATTTTCAGATGTGCCATAAATTCTTCGGCACTCAAATCAATATCATGATGCTTTTTTAACACCGCCAAATCGATTCACCATGTTAAATTTTTTGTTTGTAGTAGGCCATATATATGCTTAGATGACTGCACTTTAAGAAACGACAATTGTCTTAACTTTATGTTTTATCAAATTGACACTGTTGAAATAAATGCGATAATAATTCACTTACAAACATAATTATTTAATTTGTAAAAATAATTCTGCAAAAAGGCAAGCATTTTGAAAATGTTTTAAACTAAAATGGTCGCCTAAAAATATGCAATTGTTTATTTTCGCATTCAGTGCCTGCACTGACAAAAAGCTGCCAGCTTCAAAAACAATTCAAAAATTGCATAACAAAAATGTATTTTTAAAACCATTGTAAACAAATTTGTTGTTTATAAATATTTTTAATTAATTTTTTATTTATTCGCTGCTCTTTTTAATGATTTCCAGAACTAAGCCATGTTTAGTAATTAAGTGATTTACTTAAGCTTGGAGCCGTTTAACAGATATAACAGTGACAAACAGTCATCTCTTTCGTACACTCACAAAGCTTTTTAAGCTTGAGGATCAGCCAGAGAGAACTAAAGTATAGAGGCGAAAATTTGCTCCGAGCTTTTTTTACCGTTGAAAGATTATGCGCCGACTTGGGCACGCTTGTGGTAAAGGCAAACTGAAAGTCAGAATGAACATTATGCAACAACAATAAGCAACAGCAAAGGCAAAACAGACGGCAATAACACAAAGCAAAGGCAAGCGTGTTGTGTTCATGTTTAACATTATTTTAGGTTTTTTTAACATTGTGCGGTGACTTGGGCACGGCTGTAGTCGCATTGCTTTGTTAAATTTAACATTATTTTTCGTATTAACATAGCGGGCTGACAACTGACAATGGGCAATGGGAATGGCAAAAAGAACATATGTTTAAGAACGGCATCAGGCACCAACTGTATAAATACACGCAGCACAGTTACATTGTATCTGTGAGAATGAAATACAACAAGAAACCTTATGCTGTGAAGATACTTTAAAGTTTGTTGCACATTATTGGTCTTAATCAATGATTTTTGTTCCTCCAACAAAAATTTATTTTAATTTCTTGTTTTAAGGTTTTTTTTGTATTGAATATTAGCATTTCCACATAAATAACAGCCAGAGCCTAAAAATGCAATGTTAAGAAAAGAGTGATTTTTCCCAAAATTGTAAATTAAATTTGAAAAGACATTGATTTTGCAGTTTTTTTAATTTAATTGCATAACCAAAAAAATAAAGATATTGAAGTTTTCTACTTTGTTTCTATTTTTTCATTACACACTTTTTGTACACATACATATTTTTGTTTTCTAATTATTAATGTGAATGGAAATATTTTTAAAAATTATTATAAGAAATTCATGAACCTGAACTTGTAGAAAAATGTGTCGCTCAGACTTAAGTGTATTAAAAAAAAAAACTACTACACACATTTTAACAACATGATGTGTAAAATGAAGCTACAATATTGCACTTTAGTTAATTAATTAGTTGCTTTTAAATATTTTATATTATTTCAGATTGGT
The DNA here is from genome assembly GCA_018150985.1 of Chymomyza costata. NCBI lineage: Eukaryota > Metazoa > Arthropoda > Insecta > Diptera > Drosophilidae > Chymomyza > Chymomyza costata. The sequence continues at coordinate 267,075 of JAECWU010000027.1, forward strand.
TGTATGTTTAACGATTTTCTTAATTTACGAATACATATACATATTTGTACTTTTGACTTTACATTATTTAAACAAAAAATAAAAAGTCTTTATATTGTATTTTACAAAATAAATTTACATATGTGTTAAATTTATTTAAATAGAAATTATTTTTTTACATAGCATTATTTGCCAATACAATCAATATATTTCAAATTATTAAATAAATTTATCTTAACATACATTTCCAATCCAGCAAGATACTGAAACCATAGATGCGATTTTTTTTTGGCCATTGCAAGACTGCTTAGCTCTTCCACAGTTTTGGTCTTCATGTATTCATAGTCAGCCATTTCATAAATCGTCTGTTTGTAAGTTTTCCCCCATATCGATAGCCCTTTATTTTATGAGCGCAAAATGAATTGTTGAGAAATACTTGAAAACACCAACACAAACACTCTTAAATCAATTAAAGCATAACTCGTTACGTATACGTTGATATGCATCAAAAGTTACCTTATATGTATATATAAATATATTTTATTTTATTTTATTTTATTTTATTTTATTTTATTTTATTTTATTTTATTTTATTTTATTTTATTTTATTTTATTTTATTTTATTTTATTTTATTTTATTTTATTTTATTTTATTTTATTTTATTTTATTTTATTTTATTTTATTTTATTTTATTTTATTTTATTTTATTTTATTTTAATGTTAATAATTTAAAAATCAGAAAAGTTTCAATTGCTAAGTTAATCAACCTTAACTAAGTTAATCAGCCTCAACTTAGTTAATCAACCTTAACTAAGTTAATCAGCCTCGAACGCCGAAACCAAAATTGATAAAATTTTAGTTTTGATGCATTCGAACGTTTTTCTTAGTATGTGTGGCTCACATATTGTGTATACGCACGCACACACTCTTTTGCTTCGGTAAAAATCTAAAAATAGCATTATGAAGACTTCGCATTTGACAGCTTCAGCCCAATCATTTTACATTCTAAGTCAAACACGTACTAAACTGGCTCGACGAGAGGGGGGTTAAAAAGGAGGATTCCCCCCGGGCCCGGAGTTTTATCAGGGGCCCAGTGTAATTACTGTCGTACTTACAAAATGCAATGATTCAAGCTAAAGGTGTAATGGAGGGCCCGGAACATTTTACCCCTTTGGCCCGGTTTTTCTCTCTACGGCCATGCGTACTAGGGTATGGTGTAATGTGCATCAAACACCCAGCAACAATGCATTTTTGCAAGTTTTTTCATTCATTGCGCTGAAACAGAAATGCGTACATATGTATATACATATACACATGTAAATACATATATCAAATGTGCATATCTGATTAAGCTTATCCATTGACAAAATTTATATTAAAATATATTACAAATATATGTATATTATTATATTATTAATTCATTGAATATTTATTATTTATTATTAATTTTACTATTAATTTTTGGTCTATTATTTATTTATTTCATAATTTTTTTATTATTAATTTATTATTAATTTTATTATTTTATTATTAATTTATTATTAATTTTATTATTTTATTATTTATTTATTATATTTTTTTTTTATTAAATATTTATTATTTATTTATTTCATTATTTAAATATTATTTATTGTTTATTATTGCTTTATTTTTTATTATTAATTAGTTATTCAATTATTTATCAATTTTTATTTATTTTACTGTTGATTTTTGGTCCTTTACTTATTAATTTATTTATTCATTTTTACAAAAAATATAATAAAATAAATGAATTTGCAACAAAATTTATATTTTTGGCCCATTGTGCGTTGGCTTTTGCCACTATTTTTTTCCAATAATGTTTGGCGCCAATTTAACAAAAACGTGCGAAACACTCACCCAAAGCTTCCGTTGGAACGGCTCCCTTCTTAAGTTTTTTTTTCAACATGCAATTTCCTGAAAAATGTCTGCTGCATACCCTGGTGCGGGTGTTCACATCCTCAAAAGTGATTCCAATATTAGAACACCACTCTTCCATCACGTCCTGTGGCACTCGGAATAGTTGTCCACCTCCTGGGCATCCATTTACAATACATTTGTACGCCATTATTACTTTACTTTAACACTTCACTATAAATTTTGCACTATACTCAATGAGAATCACCATATAAATGAGGATCTCAGAAAAATGCATAGAGTAAGTGCAGCGCAAGATCTAACTGTTCCAAAAGCGCACCTCTGTTCCCAAAGCGCACCTCTATTCCCAAAGCGCACCTCTATTCCCAAAGCTCACCTGTATTCCCAAAGTTTGAAGGTCTTCACACACTATCAGATCACTCCAGAAATTATACGATAATGATAATGATAGTTCCTACTACAGCAAAATGAAACAAAAAAACATACTTTTTTTTTATTTTACGAGTTCCATACAAATATATATGAATGAAATCTCCTAAATGTTCCTACAGCTCATTGTTCATTTAGTAAATCTCCATGATTCTTTCCAGATGGAATATTTTTGAATTTTGATAAAACGATAAGTCCCTTAAGTAATACAACAAGATTAACGTACAAGCTATATCTTTTTAAAATTAATTTAATAAAAAATATTTGTACACATTTCAATATTGAAATCGGCAAAATCGAGCCATAAACAAGCTAAAATTAAATATTAAAAAATATTATTTGCTATAAGCAAAAAATTTAAAAAAATATATAATGTCATTACATTATATCAATTTGGTTGCAAGTAATAGCAAGTAGCTAGCAACTTTAATGGCTCGGAAAAAATCAAGTAAAACCAGAATTGTTTTTCATATTGTACACTACATACTGGTATCATTATTTTCAATAAATAAAACACAGTTTTTGCAATTCAATTAAATTTTATTCATTTCATTGTGCTACCAAATTTTAGAAACCTTAACAATTATATGAAATACAGAGCAGTAATCTTAGCCTTTCCCATATTTTTTGTGCGGAAAATATAAAAAAATACCATCATTGCTTAACTTAAAAGTATGGCTCGAATCGATAGATACTAAACATTATGCAGCCAATTGCATAATGAGCATAAGTTAAATGAAAAAATCAATTTCTAAACTAAATATTATTATAACAATATTTAGTATACATTAGATAAATTAAAGCAGATTAAATACTATTTGTAATAGAGTTATTTTTGAGCTGTTTGTATAAGCCAATGTGACATTTGGCAACATCAGCCCTGTTGTCTCGTTGAATAAAATCACTTGGAAAATGTATCTAAATAGGTATACAGCTAGTTCTCTATGTTTAATCATGGGCTTATATTGCTGAAAATCAAGAGTTTTTCAACGGACTTATAACTTTTCGCAATTGTGTAATTAACATTATCTTTCAAAGTGAGCTAAGAATCTAAAGTATCTCATAATCATTTTACACTTCCTTTTTCGCCAATTAATGAACGCAAAGCTAACGTTAATGGGAAAAGACTGAATGTCTAAGGTTTTAGGCTTTCTTGTAGAAACAGTAACCAGATATACATTGGTTGATAGTTGTTTAAACAGGCACAGTGCCGTAACAAATTCAAATTATAGCAGTGTCATCTGCAAAAATATAGGTTGTGCAATCGATTAGATCGGGAAAATCCGAGTTAAAAATGTTGCAAACAATATGATACCTGTGCTAAGCCTACATTCACATCTAGCTGCTCAGAAGGAGTCTTCACTAAATGAATAATTTCAACTTTAATGAAACTCAACGAATGTTAAGTATCTTTGCTTGCCCCAAATTTCGCCCTTTTCATTTTTAATATGAAATAATTAGCCTTTGAATTGATAATAGAAATTCCATATACCACTCACCCGCAAAAACCAATTTTCAGCATCTAAAGTGCGCGAAATAAATAAGTGGTACACCCAATCTTATTTCATAGCAAAGTAATAATAAATTATTTTTGTTTTGAAGCATTTTTATTTAACTTTACAACGAAACAAATATTATAAAAAAAATTGGAAACTATTTAATAGGAATGTATGTATAAAAATTGCACAAAACTTGCTTAGAATGAAATAACTAAATAACTAAGAGGTACTCTTAAGCATTTCTTACTTTTCATTTCAATAACTTAAAATTAGTTTTACACAAGCGACTTAATAAGATCTCAACAATTATGTTAGGATAATTTTGAATGACGGATTTATTTGGCCCATTTAGCCACTTTAGAGTTCTATTGCGTACTCATTTCTGTACAACTTATTAGCAAATGCATATAGCCAAAAGATTTTCAATTGAATCAAGTTAAACCTTTGTTGCTGGCCACGATAATCTCATCATATTTCGTGGCCAAACCAAAGCAAACATTCCACCATTATTCTGTTGCAAAACCCATAATCCTCAAAAATTACTTTCCAAATTTGAAAAACACATTGAAAAGTTATACATACATATAAAATCGTTATTCATAATAGTATTAATAAAACATTTATATAAATTTACCATTCATTACATTTATATATATATACAATATTTTATTAGTTTAGCTTATAAAATAAGTTTTAAAACAACGATGCCAAAATTATGTTGCTTAAATAATTCAGAATTATATTTTTTAACAAAAATTGTGTGTTGTTAATAGAATATTTCGACTTTCTGTTTATAAACATATATATAATTCGTGCACTTTCGACTATATTGTGTTGTCAATACCAACATATCTGATGTTCGTCTGCCATTGAATGGATTTAAAAAAATACGTCCAAGTAAATGGACCTCTTCGTGCACTAAACAAAATTGCCAAAATTAACAAATTTTGAAAGTATGTATTTAAATTTTTTTAATACGAAAATAAGCACATCAATAAATAACTCTTTTTAACCATTTATTGCATTTTAATAAAATATTATTATTATACATATTGCATTATTAAAATAATTATAATAAAATAAAATAGTTACATGGAAATCTGCAGCATCAAAACCAAAGGCAACCCAAACCCACAAGAGCATATATGAATGCATGTTAATTTAAACCAACACTATTTACGCGCCAACTCTGTATACCAAATGTTAACATACAAATGTTGTTAACAGCAACAGCTGTGTCTACAAAAAACACAAAAGCAAAATAAGCGAAATGAACGCTTTTGCTGATTTTGGATTTTGTTAGTGTTCATTTTGTTTCCGACCCAATCTGGCGCATGATCTTTTCGGAGCTTTAAGCACTGAGCAAAAC
>JAECWU010000270.1:0-59331 GCA_018150985.1 Chymomyza costata
AAAATAATAATTTGTTTTAAATTTCGGATTTTTAAATTAATATTTAAGGGTCGCTACCACCTCATAAAATTTTAAGAATTACTTAAATTTTACACTTACCGCGATGTTCACTATGGTTTACTTATACAATTTTGATGACGGTATTTAGTTACTAACGTAAACAGTTCTTTGTTTACTTTCTTCGTCGGCATCTCAGTGCTCTCTGTAGATCAGTGGTTGGCACAAAAGACACTCATATTTTTTTCTTGCGTATGTATTGAAGTTTCTCTGCCGCATGACGTATTGTGACGCTGACGTTGACAAGCAACAGACACGAAGTTGATCAAATTTAAATGTTTTGTTTGGTATTGCTCACTCAAATACCCTTAATATGATTACTATTGAACAAGATAGGCAATTTCTTTTAAAACAAAGAGAAATGAGTCGTCCAGGGAAAATTGGTAATATCGATAGAATCCATGCAAAAAAACTTAGAAAAAATTTACAAAAAGAAGCCAAGTTACAAAAGATGATAGAAAAGGAAATGTGATTTACTATCTTCTTCAGCTTCTTCTGCAGGGAATGAAAGTGATAGCGATAAAAGTCAAAGTCGTCCCATATCTCCCCAACCAGGACCCACTTCAAACTATGGTTTTACTACACCACAGAAACGAGGCCGAAAACGAATTTCAGATTCAAGTTTAGCTACTACTCTTGATGTCGCCAAGTTGAGTGACCGGAAAGCAACTGTTGTTTTAGCTTCTACCTCAAACGTCTGGGCTGTGACGTATCACAATACAACGTTAGCTATTCTTCTATACGTCGCCAAAAGAATGAATATTAGAAAACAGATTGCTGAATCTATTGAAAGCTGATTGTCAACCACTAAATACACTTACTGTGCACCGGGATGGAAAGATGCTGGAGGACATAACCGGACATGAAATAGTAGATCGTCTACCAATCTTGTTATCTGGAAAAGGAGTTGAACAACTCTTGGCTGTTCCCAAGCATCCAGATGAAAAGGGAGAAACAATGGCTTCTGGTATTTTCGAGACCATTTTATCATGGAATTTATTTGTGTGTGTTTTGATACAACATCATCTAATACTGGGCGAATAAACGGAGCATGTATTCTACTAGAACAGAAAATGCAAAAGGAACTGATTTGGTTTGCTTGCCGGCATCACATACTAGAAATTTTACTCAAAAGTGTTGTTGTAACAGCTGTAGGGCCTTCCAGTGGTCCTGACATAGTGATTTTTAAAAGATTTAAAAGCTACTGGGCAAAAATAAACCCAAAAAGACTTCAAAACCGCATTGTCCGAACCAACTACATGGAATTGCGTTTAAAATGTCGCGAAAGATATCATCGCTTTTGCTGAGAATCAACTGAAACAATTACAAAGAGCTCCTTCATTTGATTATTATTTTTTTGGGAGGGATTCCTGAAAGCGGTATCTCATTTAAAGCCCCTGCTGGAATGCACCGTGCGCGCTGATTGGCAAAAGCTATATACGCACTGAAAATGTTTTTATTTAAGCATCAACTTAAAATCAAAAATTAAGCAAGCTAAGGCCGTTACCGATATTTGTATATTTGTTGTAGTTGTTTACGTAAAATACTGGTTTACAGCGCCAATGGCTTATATGGCCTCAGTGAATGACTTACAAATATTACAAGATTTGGTTGATTTCAAAAAATATAACACTGTTGTAGCCGAAGTCGCCATCAAAAAAATGTTGGGCCATTTTTAGTATCTTTCCGAAGAGCTGATTGCTTTAGCTTTTTTTGACAAACGAGTTTCTATCGAAACAAAACGTAAAATGATTTTGGCTTTGAAAACTTAAAGGAGCGGAAAGCAATCCGAAAAAAGCAGCCGTGGATTACGATGCAATTGTAAACAAAAACATCGAAGATTTTATATCAACAAACATTTTTTCAAAATCACTGGAATTTATTGCGAGTTCATTCAGAAAGATCCTGAGTTATGGGAAGTGGAAGAAAGCTTTAAATCGGCTAAAGAAATTGTACAACATATGAAAGTCGTTAACGATATAGCTGAGAGGGGTGTTGCATTGATGGAAGAGTACAATAAATTACATGCGAATGAGGAAGAGCAGAAGCAATACTTATTTATGTTAGTTAAGAATTATAGGCAGAAGAACCCAAATTTTAATAACTCAAATTTATTATAATCTTCTTTTCTCTCCACTTAGTATTTTAGAGGTTCAATAGTTATTTTTATTTAGTATATTTTCCCTAAAACCTATACCTTACACTCATTTCTGGTATTAATAAACTCTTAAAAAATGTTTCTTTTTTTCGAATTTCAAAAGTCGGTATGTTTTCTACTGGAATAGATAAGAATAAGGGGTTGAGAGTGAAAAAAAAAAAAAAAAATTTTTTCAATCATTTATGAATCACCCTAATATTATATAACCTATACCGGATTTGATTGCGTTTTTCTCTGGTTAAATCGTTCTTTAATTTTTTCGACATCAGTTCATATGAAAACCCATACATTACTTCTAACGAATTTAAACGATGTTAAACTGCTTGTTCGTCACCTTTTATGTAAGTCAAAATACTTTTTGCTTTTGGGACGATTTTTTTCCCAATTATATTTCCAATAACGGCCCTCTGGTCCTTGTAGGACTTATAGGAACTTATATATAATATTTCCAATACCGTATCTGGATGCAATGTCGGCTTCCCACTGCGTTCTTTGTCTCCCACGTTCGCGACAACTTCTCTTACCTAAAGAAGCTTGAATCCAAAGTTTTCTCAAATGACACACAAATCGTGACATAATCGCAGGAAAAAAAAATGATCAGGTGTGGAATCACTAATATTTCAGTGTTATACAGCGGAGGGGACTCTTTTCTCTTATCTAAGGAGCCCGTCTATTAAAAAAAAACATTTATTTTTATAAAGTTTTTATCGAGAGAGTAAAAATTAAATGGTCCTACGAAATTCGGCCCCTGCCAAACTTACGATATTATGCGGCAAATTCAACTTATCATTCTGGTGCGGCCATTTTTGGTCGAACGGAAACTTGTTATTTTGTTATTAACTAAAGGAAAACCTGACAGCTTAAAATCGAAATCAAAATTTCTATTGGTCTTTTATTGGCACTAAGATTTTGAAAACGGTTCGTTAGCCAAGAAGAAAATAACTCAATAACTAAGATTTTAAAGCAGGACCCTCCTTCTACTTCTCACACATCATCATAACCTGATTAATGTTAGTAGTTCGCTAATTAATAAGCCCTATATCTGTTATTTAAGCTCAATACAGTTTTTTTTTTGTTTTTAAACGAAACTTGCTTTTAAAATGAACAGGCCAACCTGGTTGAGGTTGGATAATGGCAAAAAAGCTCTACTTCCGTCAATGCAACATGTTTGAAGCGAATATCTCTTCAACTGGACATGTTACAACAACAATGCAACTGCCGCTGCTCTGCTGCAGCGCTGCAAACGGCGGCAGAGAAAGGACCTAAATAAAAAAAACATAAAAACCTTTGGGAAACGCATAATAAAGCAATAAATTCGCATGATTTGACCAGGTCAAATGTACCACTAACGGGTAGCTCATGGTGGGTGTTTCTTCTTGCCAATGTGCCTTGCTTTTTTGCTCGGAAGGGGGAAAACCATTACACCTTTAGCTTGAATCATTTTATTACGACAGTAATTACAATACACCGGGCCCCTGAGAAAACTCCGTGCTCAGGGGATAGCCCCCCACCATCCTTCCCCTCTCTCGACGGGCCTGGCTGCATGTATCATTTTCAAATAGTTTCCCAACATATTCAAATACTATTAAAATTATTATTTTAGCCAACTTTAATTCAGTTTTAAACTTTTAAGCTGCACTCCATAAAGCAATGCACAAAAGCCAAAGTTTCATAATCTATGTTCGGTAAATTTTAATTTATTCATCCGTGTTTAAACTTTTTCTGACTTTATTTAAAATTATTATGTTGCAAACTTAATTTTGGTTTATCAAATTACGTGTACTAAAATACAAGAGAACCTTTGAGTTCGAGTGAAATTGTGAGAAAAAAAACTGTTAAATATTAGTATCAAATTATCTTGTACCAAATTCCATTAAACTTTAAAAGTAATGCCAAACATAGTTGAAAACTTTTCAAATTCGAGAGTGCAACAAAAACTTTTCGTTGAGTAACTTTGAAATACTTTTAGTTTCATGCTACCTTGCCAGTAACATACTTTATCCTAATCCATCATTTAAAAGGCAAGTGCCCTTAAAATCACTTTTAAATTGCACTCAAATCTGGCAACGACAAGAAGCTAAAGGTGTTGAAAGATGTTGACAATCTGAGCAACTCAAGCGGGGACTGGGTCAGACATGTGTGAAATATGATATGCTCATATAAGGTTGCTCTTTCAACGGGGACTCCCCCTGCTACGTTAAGTCAGCTGGTTAAGGGCAGAGCGAAGGCAACATCAACAGTAAAGGTGACGCTCTAGAAGTCAAGTACGGCATAAATACCTGCCTGGCGCACTTGTGAAAAAAAAAATGCCATCGCAGCGTTAAGCGATGCGAAGCTGGCACACAGATGCTCCTACCTTGTGTAATATATCACCAGCCAAGTTGCCAGCCTCCAGTCAACCACCCACAAGGACAAGGACAACAGTGGCAACACTGCAAAGCGCTATGATATGTCAAGCCGAGCGAAAAATTAAAGCAGAAGGGCATCCTTCTGTCTCAAGCCTTTGCCGTTGAATTTTCTAAAGTGTGAACTGAATTTTGAATGTTTATTTTTATTTTAAATAAAATCCACATTAACATTAATATTTTTTACTTGGGCTAAAGTATCAGGGGTATTTTTTGTAAATGTAGAACAATGTTGTGTGTCACACCTAGGAGGAAACCTACCAAATTAACTAACGAAATTTCGGGCAAGTTTTTTTAATCGGCACAAAATAATTTAGAACAGCAAAGAACATTTTTTGTATCGATCCTATTTATTACTCTTCTTGTGACTTAACCGCATTTCACCAAAGTTCCCTAAAGTGCCATAGAGTTCAACAAAAAATAAAGACCATTTAATTTAACCCATATTTTAAAAGTCGTCAAAACAACGTTTTTTCAACATACATAGAAGAGGTGGGATACTATCGATAGTGTCACCACTCGATAGATTAGACTTCGATAGTTGAAACTATCGATACTATCCATAGTACTATCGAACAAAGTGAAATATGACACACAAATATTTTTTAAATAAGTACCATAGAGCAAGTGGGGAACATTCTAATACATACTTACAAAAAGAATATTTAAAAATTTTTAACAGAAACGTTTTATTCGTGACATTGCAAAAAGAGATCCTTTTAAAATTACATCTTAAAAAACCATAAACTGTCCATTAGACTGGTCCAAGCCAGTATGAAAAAAAAAAGAGTTTTTTTTTCGTGCTCCACAAGTCTAATTTTGTTCGATTGCTTTAAAATCGGATATAAACAAAAATTAAGCCCTATACGAAGACGTTTAGAGGTCGCTATGATTGATCGAATAACCTATTACAAAGTCGTTGTTTAGAGGAGACACTATTTTGCGCCACCTTTGGCCAAATTATAAAAAATATTCGATTTAAATAATAAAGCCAAACCAATTAATATAAACGTGCGTATTTATTGCATGATCTGTTTGGAGTGATTTAGCCGGCAAGCGCAAGCAGCATCGGCTGCTTGAAAACCCTTGACGATTGGCAGCTAAAATCCCCACCGCTTCTAATACGGGTTTGAATCTGGGTGCATGCTCTTTGATCGAGAAGGCTTTAGATGAAGAACTTGTATGGATTGCTTGCCGACATCACATTTTCGAAATTATCCTGTCCGATGTGTTCAAGACCTTATTTGGATCCAGTAGTGGACCAGATGTCAGTCACGCGATTTCAGAAGGAATGGCCAAATATAAATCAACAGGAATTTACAGTTGGCAGTGATAATTTGTACAAAACGCCAGAACTTGTGACCCTTCGTAAAGAAATGTTAAAATATTACAATGAAGAAATAAAAACTCAAGAGCCCAGAGATGATTATGTCGAATTACTGAACTTGTGCCGTATATTCCTAAGAAGTTCCGAAGTAACTGAAGAAGTCAAGTTTCGTACACCTGGAGCCTTACATCAAGCTCGTTGGATGGCAAAAACTCTCTATTGCCTAAAAATGTATTTATTTCAAGATCAGTTTCATCTAACTGCAGCTGAAAAACGATCTGTTATGGAATTTTCTCTGTGTATCAGTTTGATTTACGGGCGATATTGGAACGAAGCTCCCCTGGCAGTGCGAGCCCCTTTAAATGATGCTAATTTTCTAGAACAGGTCAAAAGCTATCCGAATGAGAATATAAGGTCGACTTAATTGGTCTATCGTTATTCGATTCTAGAGTTTTTCCTGAAGAAAATTATTTAATTCGAGTATCACGAAAAACGAAGAACAAAAGCAATATCTCCGGCGTGTCGTTGATATTCACCGAAAGAAGTATTCGGTGCCTTCAAAATCTAATATCCTGAAAATGAAAACTGAAAATGAGGAATCACTTGCATAACTACAAGTTACCACAGCATTTACTTTATTATCTCTCACATTTTAACTTGTAAGGTCTTTTATGTTCATTAAAATTACTTTTTACTGATATCACAGATTTTTATTTATATCAGAAAAATCAACAAATCATAGCGACCCCTAAGTATTGTTCAATTGCGCTGAAATTTTGCATAGAAACGTTTAATGCCTAAACGAACAGAAATTTTTTTTGGACCACTCTACTGTCCATTCAACAATTAGCAATCATAAAAAAATTATCTTGCAAGTATCTTGTTTTTGTGGCAGAAGACCAGAATGCCGACATTTCTGGGTTTCAGTCGGGTCCTTATGTCCAAAACTATAAGGACACTTCTACTGAACATCCATCCTCTCCATTTCAGTAGAAGTGGCAGGAGTGCATTAACATTTGTTGACTAAGTTTTGTAGTCCAACACAGTTGGATCCCTGTAATTAGAATCATTTTTAGTTATTTCTTAATTGTTTATACTAAACTTCCAAAAACACAATGAATTTGCATTTTGGCTTAAATTTTGACTGGGCAAATAATGTGGAATGTTGAATATTGCTGCTACCTAGTTTTTAAGAGATCTTTTTTTCTGTTTTTTGCAACAGGAATTTGATAAAATTCGAAATTTCGGAAGTCAAAGTCGTGTACTATCCGTCTGTGACAATCATTAAGGCTAATGCGGCATCAATTTTTGGTAATTTATGCGAAGAATTTTTATAAAAATTTGACTTACTTAAATAATTTTGTATGGTACCCATCGGAATGGGTGACTCTAAAAGCGTCGGATGGTCAAAAAGGTTCGACCTGTTACCCCTGGTTTTGTATTCTCTTTGACATGTTGCCAATTTGTTGTCCGTTGATTTGTCAAAAAAGTTTTTTACATACAAAAGTAAACTAGCGATATATAGAACAAAACCATCGATAGTATCCGTAAAATGAAACTATCGATATTATCGATAGTGCCATCGATAGTATCCCACCTCTAATACATAGCATAAATCCTTAATGTGAAGCGGTACAAATTTTAACAGAGCGCGACGCTGTTAAGTCGCCGTTAAACACTGCTGTTAAAAACTGCTGCTAATAGTCACCGCGATGTTTTGATTTTTATGAAAGCGTTCCTTCAAGATGTGCCTCTTCTAGTATAGTGCATTTTTTTAAATAAATCATTTAAAAGAATAATATATATAAAGCACTTTTGCTGTTGTGTAAAGTTAATTAAGTGAGAAAGCTAAAGAATTAGTCTTCGTCTATTAGTCTGACATTTTAGCAGCTATAATAACAGATTCTATGATACAAAATAAAATGTACTTTGTATTTAAAATGTACGCTCAGTGAAAAGAAAGAGGGAAAAAAAAAAAATGCAAAGAAGCGCAAACTGACATATATAAAGAAGAGAACGAGATAATGATGCACATAAATTATATCAATTGCATTTAAGAACAGACTAAGGTAAATGAGAGGTAGGGAAAAAACGAGACTGTACCAGAAATAAAAACCTTGCATTGTTGAAAACTTTTCTTTGTTTCTTTTTATATTATAGTTAAAACAAAAATAATGAAAAGACGGTTACCTCATAAAATAAGTGAAACTAAATAAAGGGAAATGTGTAAAATATGGTATTAGCTATAGTAGAAGTATTCACGTTAAGTTAAAACTAAACATAATGAGGGAAATATGAAATACTAAGCCTTAATAGTAGGAGTGATTGGGGTGTTACCTATCACTATTCCTGACTAAAGATAAATTAATTTACCAGGTATGTTCCAGCTCAGTTAATAACATTTGTATACACGTGCTCTTTTCGCGAAAAACAGGTTGTTCCTTTACCTGCGTGCCATCGACAACCCTACTGTACTATACCCTGTACTCTCCTTAATACCTACAGTTCTCATCTGATTTTCAAGCGCATGATTTTTAAAAAATAGGTAAAAAAATTACGAAATAAAAAAATGTATAGATCGTTTTTTTTTAGCAACATAACTTTTTTTTTTTCTAGTAATTTTCATCAGTTTTGACTTTTGCGTCCGTTGTCAGCTCCAAATCTCACACAGTGTAGTAAAAGACTTACTAAGTTAGTGTACCGAGTGTACCTTCAGTACAATCTCAAATTACTTGCACTTTAATCTACCATATCTTCTGAAGAATATACATTTGAATGGTCTTCAGAAAACTTGGATAAGTTGAATATTATTCCATTCTTTGCAGAAAATAAAAATTTGTTGTTCTAATATCTTATATCTTTATAAATGTGTTTTTCCAGAGATAAGCAAATGTTAAATATGTAAATGTTTGACTTCGTTGATCGACTTTTTTAATCCTATATACTTATAGTTTCTTGATATTGTTTAAGACTCCATTGATTAAAATTACATGTTTCTTTGGCCATATTATATAATGTTAGAAATCGATATTCTAAAAACCTGAACATTTCGTTATCAGCATTTGTTTCGACGTAGTCTAAGAAATTTGATAAAGTGTCTTTTATCTAAATTGATCAGTGGATCGTGTTGAAATTAGTTCGAGACATAGTCTAAAAAATTATTGCAGTCGGCTTTAAAATGTTAGTCAATGTGATCATTTAGAAATTAAAAAATTTTTAAGACCAGAAATAAAAAAAAAATAAAAACTTTGTCGCCTTTTTTACTAGAAGAATATTAGTGTCTGACTCATAAATGGAAAAATTTACGTCAATATACATTCTAGATGAGCCCGTTGTAATTGTTGTTGTCAAGTTAGTCTAAAAAAACAAATTACCGTTCCGCTAAATGAGCACGAAAAAAACGAAAGCTATTGAGTTTATGGCCAAAAACTAATTTCGATTCCCAGTAAGCTTTATTTGCAATGATTTAAAGCTAGGTTTGTATTAAAAGTTATCGTTTTTCTTTCGTTATTAGACAGACGGACGTGCTGATGTAAATTACAAGAGGAATCTTTATATTCGTCTAGCAAACTACGTCAAAGGCTTATAATGAGCACCTAAAGTTACACAGCTGGCTTCGGTAATAGTTTGTTGGAGTTTATACCTTAAAATATGTGCACGACTCAAATTGAGGTAATATACCAAAGTCTGTCTACATAGAACACTATTAGTCAGCCATACCCTATAAGTAAAAAGTACGATAAGTTTTAAAACAAGTTTGCCATTACATTTTTATTACGTAAGTTTTTAATTACTTTTGCAAAATGTTCAGTTGAGCTCCCAAAATGTTAATATATAACGTTCTGCGTTTTTAAATTTATCAATACCAATATTGATACCGATACATTTTTTTTTTTTTATTTTTTTTTTGTTGATCGTTTATTATAAAAAGCTTATATTTAACAAACAAAATAATTATTATCCAAAAATAACAGTAGGTTCACAGTGCCTCTTTAAAGAGTTCTCAAGTGGTTTTATAAAAATATATCTTATTTGCCATAATTCGAACAAAACATGGTGATATATGAAATTCGTACGATTCGGCAATATATAGTTATGTTAGATAGAGAACACAGATATATTTGCCTATACATAGTGCAAAAGAAATTTGTCCAAATCAAATAAATGCCTTCTATCATTAAATGGAGTAAAATTGTATTTGAAAAAACACAATATTTTTGAACACTTACACGCTCTTACGACAATATAAAAACAAAAAAACGAAAAACGAAATTTGATAAAAAAGTAATGTTCTAATACACCAACTTTGATTTTATCTTCGAATCATTTCTGACTTTTTGTATGATACTTTCTGACAGGGGGACACAGAAATCGTTATCACCCAGATTCCGACCGAATTAAAATTTTCGATGACTCAGAGACCCCTTTTGATTGGTTCCAAAGTCCATCGTAATTTTTTTACTTGAAATTTGTTTGAATTCATCAATAAAAACATTTTTAATCCAATTTTAATAAAATAATATTCCTGACTGACTAATTTGTTAGTCGCCCGAGGGCTGCGCATGGGGATCTCTATTAATAACTGTTCCAAGAGAAGAGGTACCTACAGCTTATAGCCGAATCCGAACGGCGGTGTCTTGAATTAATAGAGATTCTTTCGGGCAAATTTCATATTAATGTACTCAAATTTTAAGTCAACTTTGACGTTAGGTATTTTACTTTCTATCAGGGGTAAAACCGAAATCATTAACACCCGAATTTCAATTTTCGGCGACACAGGCTTCGTTTTTGGTTGGCTTCAAAATGCTTTGTACTTTTACTTGAGAATTGTTCAAATTCACAAAATAAAATATAATAACTAAAAAACTTTTATTTTTTTAGAAAGCCTATTCAATTCTAAGTTATCTGTATATCTAGACTTTTAATATATAGAATGTTTTTTAGTTTTAATTTTATTGTTTTACCAGCAAAACTCATTATAGCACATTTATTCCGAAAAACCAAATCTCTCAAAGTTGTGTGTCACATAAGGTTTTTTTCCAGAGGATTTTTCAATCCAACCGAAACCAAAATTTCCCAAGAATTCTATGTCAATGTTGAACATAAACAGACGTCTAAGAAAAAAACTTAATTTAATTTGGTAAAATTATATTCGTATTATTTTGCGATAATAATTGGTTTGCCCGAAAAACAGAAAACTTCCGCTTGTTTGGGAGTTTAGTACTGAATTTTGCTGACCTGAATTCAGGCATGAAAAGTAAGCGATCGGTTCATAAAAAGCTCGTTCTCTTATGTATTTAAAAGAAACTTTTATACTTTTTGGACCTTAGGCTATAGGGTATAATACTAGTTTCTAATAAATAATACAATATAACGTATACAGTATAAATATTAGGGTGAGTAAATTTTTTTGCCCATTCGCGGTGCAAGAAAAATATGCTTTGTTCTTTTGGTTGATTTTTTGAAATCGATTTTTTTTTTTTTTTGATACGGGTTGTTTAACCTAGTTTTGGGTAATTTTTCTCAAAAGTGAAGCGAAAAAATGGCAAAATATGTATAAAACGCCCTCTGGCGGCACTCATAAGTAAAAATAAACATCAAAAATGAATTCCTTGACCCCCCATATACATATAAAAAGATGACAAATTTTGGTTTAAAAATCCAAATCTTAATTAAAAAAAAAACCCATTTTTAAAAATCTGCAGCATCGAAATTCAAGATAGACCTATGGTTTTTTCGGCAAAGTTGCTTAGAATCGTCCGTAGAATACTCCTAGGGGGTGCCGCGACAGTAAAAAAATACTTATGAAGTATAATAATATATTATCTTAATTTACCAATTGATAGCTTTGATTTTAAAACCAATTTTCAAGAAAATCAGCACTAAATTCATAGCTGATTTGTTAACAAACGCGATTGTAATTTCACCCCTGATTATACTAAGTAAATAGCATTGAATTCTTAGCTGATTGTTAAGGCTAAAATAACACCTAAAAATAGCTTCTATTAAGTACAAATGGTCTAATGACATTTTAGTTTACATTTGTATGGTAAAAATTGAAAAATCAGTTTCGATTTTGGGGTGTTTTGGGCCTAAAATTAGTATTTAAATATTACCTATCATAGTGGTAGGCAGTTTTGAATTACACTTGGAATATTTTTTTTCTAGTGTAACGAGATAAGATTACAATTAGAATTTGGACACATTTGGAATTATAGGGTAAACTGTTTCTATTTTCTCAGCAATATTGAAAGTCTATATTGAATATCCCCAAATTCTTTAAATATTATTCTTTACTCTTTCTATTATAAAATTAAATAAATGCTAGGATTGTCTATAGATTACATTCAAAATTCCAAATATTTATACTCAAATTCTATATTTTTAGTAATAATTTGTATACTCTACCTGGTATATCCCCAAATTTTATATTTTTATCATCCCCAAACGGCTCTAAAAATCAACTGACGCTGGGTGCGTCTATAGAGTATCTCATAGTCCATATTTGTCAGCCATAGCATTTAACTCATTTAGTAACCAATTTTAATGACAACGGTGAAATATTATGATTAGTTTTTAAATGACCCGAATACTGCGTACTGTCGCCTAAATATATCTAGATAAAAAATAGATCATTCTTTATGCATGTTGTGGCAAATGATTCTAACAAACAGCTGTCTGTGTGCTCAAAATCGAGCCAAACGCTCTCTGCAGTTTCAACGCTCATGTTCATTTAACTATTGTCGAAACTGCTTTAAATTTCAGTCATGTTTTAGTCGCTCACACGAGTGGTTGACCCGTGGATTGAGAAGTCGTTGACTATTTTTTTATTTCTTATCAAAAAATTGTCGTGTGTGTCGTGCATAAAAACTACACAAATTAATTAATTAAAAAAATAAAATGCAATAATTATGTGAATGAGCTGGAACTCATGTGTGTGCTCAGTTTTGAATAACCTTTTCATGAAACAAATAAAAACCTATTGTTAAAAAATCGGCTACATTGTAGTCAAACAACTTTACACAGCGACGCATAGCTGAAAATAGTTAACTTGGCCAAGGGAACTTTGTAAAGCGGCTAACATGCAACCTTTTATAAAAAATGCGAATTGGTGGAATAGACGTAAAACGCTCGAAAAATGTTTAATAATATTTAACATTTTAACGCTAATTATAATAGTGCTTTTGGGCTTTGGCGTGGTCTATGCCCTGCGTTCTAATAAAGAAGAACTTAAACTAACTTCCCACAATGGCTTTTCACAAGCTGGTGCAAAACTCAAAGACTCTGAGACTTATGTTTGTCTAACTGAGGAATGTGTAAACACTGCGTCAAGTGTGCTGAGCAAAATGAACTCCAAAGTGAATCCCTGCGATGACTTTTATGAGTTTGCTTGTGGCAACTTTATAGCAGCAGAAAACATACCCGATGATGAAAATTCGGTCAACTTATTTTCCATTACCGGGGATAAGTTGCAAGTGCAGCTAAAGCAGCTTATAACAGCCGAGCGTCCAGCAACTGATCCCAAACATTATCGCTTACCAAATCTCTTGTATAAGGCTTGCATGAACAAAACCCAAATCGAAAAACTGGGTACAGCGCCCATAGTAAAGCTGGCAGAAAGCTTGGGTGGTTGGCCTTTGCTGCTGGGAGACAGCTGGAATACGGATAATACCTGGACTTGGCAGTCGTTTATTGCTAAATCAAGGCTTTTGGGTCTTAATACAGATCTCATTATTGATTTTTCTATTGAGGAAGATCTGAAGAATAACTCAAGAAGCATAATAATGTTGGATCAACCAGATTACGGGCTCAATCTTGAGTATCTAGTTAAAGGTTTTAATGAGACGCTGGTATCTGCCTACTATGACTATATGGTAGACATAGCAGTGCTATTTGGTGCTAACAAGTTGCAAGCTCAAGCGGAATTACTCAACTCACTGGAATTCGAAATCGCTTTGGCCAAAATTTCTCTACCCGATGAACAGCGCCGAGATCACTCAAAGCTTTATAATCTGCGCACAGTACAGCAACTACAAGAGCTATACCCTTATATGCAGTGGCTGGACTATATCAACGCCTTACTACCTCAGGCTCTTAACATCAACGAAGACGAACCCATCAATTTGATAGTAACCAGCTACTTTGATGACTTGGGTGCACTTTTGGCTCAGACACCAAACCGCGTCATTGCCAACTATGTTATGTGGCGCACGCATCTTCAAGCTGTTGGTTATCTCACGGAGGAGTTTCGCAAGCGGGAGTTGCTCTATGACACCGAAATGTTTGGCATACAGGAACAAGAGGCACGTTGGAAGGAGTGCGTGGACGTTGTTACTCAAAGTCTTGCCAAATCAGTAGGCTCACTATATGTGCAAAAATATTTCAATCCAGAATCTAAGGCAATTGCTTTGGATATGTTTAAAGAAATCAGCAGTTCTTATAGAGAGCTGCTCAGTAATGTGGGCTGGATGGACGAGTTGACCAAGACGGAAGCTAAGAGAAAACTTGCGCTTATTACACCTCATTTTGGCTATCCGGATGAACTACTGGACAACGAAAAGCTAGCCAACTATTACGAGAAGGTAGACATCAATCCAGACCAATTCTATGAGTCCTCTCTAGCCATTGCACTCTTCAAAACGGACTACTCCTACAGCAAGTTACGAGAGCCGGTGAATAAAACCGACTGGGAGCGTCATTCGAAGCCTGCCGTCATAAATGCCTTCTACTCACAGCAAGAGAATAGCATACAAGTTCCGGCAGGCATTTTGCAGGGTTACTTTTTTAATGCCCAGCGACCCAAGTATATGAATTATGGCTCCATTGGATTTGTTATAGGTCACGAGTTGACTCACGGCTTTGACGATGTGGGCCGCGCAGTACGATGTTGATGGCAATGTGCGTGATTGGTGGCAGGAACAGACTGCCCAGGAATATCTCAAGAAGGCCAAGTGTATGATAGAACAGTATGGTAATTATACAGATGAGCTTACGGGCCTGAAAATTAATGGCATCAAAACACAGGGTGAAAATATTGCCGATAATGGTGGTATTAAAGAGTCTTATATAGCGTATCAAAAGTGGGTGCTGAAAAATGGTGAAGAGCCCAGACTACCAGGTCTGAATTATACAGCTGAGCAGATGTTTTGGGTGGCCGCTGCACAATCATGGTGTGACAAAACCCGTAAGGAGTCACTTAAAATGGCTATCATCACTGATGTGCATGCACCGGGACAATTTCGTGTTTTGGGCCCGCTAAGAAACTTGAAAGACTTTGCCAAGGATTTTGAATGTCCTGAGGGATCACCCATGAATCCACTACACAAATGCGCAGTTTGGTAATAGGTTCATTAAAATAAAAAGTATTTTTTAGAATAAAACAATAACATTTTTTTAACTTGAATTTAAATTCTATTTAGACGATAATTGTGTTTGGAGAAAAGAAAATTTAAATTTTTTAAGTCTTACGCAAAATACCATTTTGTATGTGCTAGAAGAATTTTTAAATTTAGTGAAGCTAAGACGCAGTTTCGGCGATTCACAACCCATACTTTTAATAAAAGAAATATTTTATTTACCATAAGAATTGGTGATATTTAAAACCAGTATGAATTTTGTAATAAGGTTTTAAAATACTTGAAACACGTAAGAAAAAATTTCAAGTATACTTAAATAATTTTTTAGAATAAATAAAGTTTAATATAAATGTAGCACCCACTGTTTAAGCTAAGATGATATATTTTAAGTAATTACTGATTTAAAGAAAAAAAAGTTCATTTTGTGAAAAAAAAAAAACCGAATTTGGAATAAATCAGATTAAAATTAAAAACAAAAGAAAATGTTGAAAAATACTAATTGTGATCATGTTTCTAGATGCAAATAATTTGTAGATTATAAATTTTCGTAATAAATGCAAAATGTCTTATCTTAAATATCTCACCCCTTACAAAACTTTTTTTTGGACTGATCCGCAGTTTGAAATATTTTTGAATTTGGTAAGCGATATGATCCTTAAAAAGAACTATAAGAAGCTAAAAATTTGGACTTAAGCAATTTGAATATTCTATGACATTTTGACACATTTAAAGCTATTACTTAAAACTATTCGATCAAGCCATGTTGCTTAAACGGAATTGCATTTTCAAGCAGGGAAGACGTTGACGGCCCCTACCAAACGCGCCAACGAAAACACAGACATAGCCAACTGCTGGATTTATGTGCATTTAAGCCATATTATAAACTTGGCCAGTTCAAATCCAATTTCAGTTGTTGCAGCTGCTGCAGTTTGCTAAAAATCAATCATTGGGCATGGTCCCAGCCTAGGCATAGGCATTGTTTTTTGACCAGCCTTAGCCTCGTTCCATTGTCAGAAACCGGAGATGCTCTCTCTCAAACAATGCATAATTACTGATAATGATTTAAACATTGTTAACATGGCTTGATGACTATTGTGCTGCCTTGAGTTTTCCCTTTGCGTCCAGTTGTTCTCGTATCTATCTTGAGGCAAGGTTATACCTTGCGACGGTAGACTAAAAAGTGGTCGGTTAGATAAAAAAATAAAAAAAAATTTTTTTTTTTACATTATAATTTTGTAGAGCACTATCCTAAAGCTGCTGCAGCAACTATTGTTCCATTGTATTTTTGATATAAATATTATAATTAAGCTTGCCAGATTTTAACTTTGATGCATTCTACATAATTTTGGAAGTTGGCTCAAAATCGGTCTACTGCATCAAATATTTGCTATTATATCTTTGGGCAAAACCGAGTCTTTGAACAAAAAATGTTTTCATTTCTTAAGATATTAGAACAAAACTTGCCATTTTGCTATTGTATTGTATTTAAGAAGATTTTTTATCGAAGTTGAATGATATATATTTCATATATTTGCAAATCTAAAACCCACAAAATTTTGAAGCAACTCCTTATTTTTAAAAATTTCCAGTATTTTAAAATGCGCAATAATTCAACATCCAATTTATAACAGACCTGTTCCAAAATCTGCACATTCAGTTTAAGCAAAAATTGACAATTCAATTTCAATTTCAATTTCAAAAAACTTGTTCTTGGACACAGCGCGTATAAAGCGATTTCCATTGTGAGTACGCTTTCTGGAGCTCATTTTCAGGGATCCCTTATACGGGGCTGTATCGGTTTCCGTTGATATCGGCTTGAGGCGAGGAAGAAAGAAGAAAACCAGCGATGACAAATCTGGACTATTGGGCACCTTTGGGCAAGTGCACATGTTTTTGACGCTACCGTAAGGGAATTCCTAACTCAGCAACAATTGGATGAATATTTGTGAGCCGGTCAGACTCCAAGAGGTCCTTCACTTTGGTCACATTTTTATTATACCCTGTACCGTATGGTACAAAGGGTATATTGTGTTTGTGCAAGCCGAAAATGTATGTAACGTACAGAAGGAGACGTCGGAGACCCCCCAAAGTTACCTAAAGTATGATCAGTGTGACTCGAGAAGTCGATATACCCATGTCCGTCTGTCTGTCTGTCCGTCTGTCCGTATGAACGCCTAGATCTCAGAGATGGTAAGAGCTACAGCAACCAAACTTTCAGATAAGATCCCTTATTAATCCATAGGAGACAAGTTTATTTTATTTTTTTGATATCGGGATTACATAATATAGCTCCCATAGGGGTGTTTCAGAGGACCTCGAAAAAAAGCAAAAGTTTTAGATGGATAATTCGTTTGTTTATGAAGATATCATAACCAAATCTGGCAGTCGGAAGTTTTTTAGAGATCCGCAGCACTGTAGCAAATTTTATCAAAATCGGTTGACTATATCATATAGCTCCCATAGGATCGATTGGTCGAAAAAATGTTATTTTTACAAAATTCGTTGTGTTTCGTTTGGTTTTGAAGATATCGGAACCAAATTCGGCAAGAGGAAGTTTTTTCGTGTTCCCAAGCACTGTTACAAATTTGATCAAAATCGGTTGACTATATCATATAGCTCCCATAGGACCAATCCGTCAAAAAATAGTTTTTTCTACAAAATTCGTTGCGTTTCGTTTGTTTGTAAAGATATTGTTAGCAAATTTGGCATTAAGAAGTTTTTTAGAGTACCCAAGCACTGCACCAAGTTTGATCAAAATCGGTTGGCTATATCATATAGCTCCCATAGGAACAATCGGTCAAAAAAACACTTTTTTTACAAAATTCGTTGTGTTTCGTTTGGTTTTGAAGATATCGGAACCAAATTTAGCTGTCGGGAGTTTCTTATAGTTCCCAATCAGTGTACTAAATTTGATCAAAATCGGTTGACTATATCATATAGTCCCCATAGGACCGATCTGTCAAAAAAATTGTTTGGTGCAAAATTCGACTGATTTCTTTTTTTTATGAAAATATCGTAACCAAATTTGCCGAATAAAATATCTTTTGGAGGTTTTAAGCAATGTGTCGGACTTAATTGCAATGTGGTGGTACAGGGTATCCCAAAGTCGTCTGCGCCCGACTTTAACGTACGCCATCTTTAATTCTTGAAGTTGATGGGAGACCGGCGTGTTGGTCGTTTCCGACATGCTCCCGCCTTCCAGGAACAGCTTATGAGAATTAAACACTGTTGAGCGGCTTGGAGCGAATTCCGATGGTATTTGTCGCGGTTTTCACTAGCTTTTAATTACTCAGCGCTTCTCGAGATTAAATGATCCCAAATATGGTTTTATTAGAAAGAAAATTTCCTATAATTTTTTATTTAATATTTGAAAAAGATCTCTGGCATGTAACCACCACGACTACGAGCTACAAAGCGCATCCTGTTAATCCAATTTTTGATCAAACGTTCGAGCATTTGGGGCCGTATTTCAGTAATGACACGTTCAATGTTGGTTTCCAAGTCGTTTATTGTTGCTGGCTTGTCTGCATAAACTAATAACTTGACGTGCCCCCAAAGAAAATAGTCTAAAGGATCAATTCACACGCCCGCGGCGGAGAGTTGTTGGGCCCATTTCTAGAAATAACCTTCTCACCGAATTGAGTTTTCAGTAAATCAATGGTTGCTGTCGCCGTGTGGCACGTAACGCTATCCTGTTGAAACCAGAATTTTTAGACATCGATGTTCTCATTCTTGTTGGTGGTCGGACATCGTGGAAAGTCAACTGAGTTCGAACATGATCAAGAAAACGACGAATAGCACGTTCTTATAGACGATTATTCTGTCCATAAATTGTACGAAGAGCTCAATAAGTTTTTACAACAGAACACTTATTTTGATAATAAATCTTGAAGATTTAAAGACGTTGTTGTGGTGTAAATCTTTCCATGACGAATTGTTAGGCCTTACTACATATTTAAAAAACACCCTCTATATACCCTGTTACTACATATTTGCTATTTCATTGAAATTGTGAAAAAAAATTACCTTCGAGTTGGTTGACCCAAACAATACAAATTCAAAAAAATAATGTGACGTTGATAAGATATTCAAATTGGCAATGTGCCGGTTAAATATGAACTATAGTGCAACTTTTAAGTCTTTCAGGATTTTTTAACCTTAAGTAATCTATTGACGGACCCAAGCAAAAATATCTGTCAGTCAGCTAAACGATATTTAATGGTGCATATCGGAGTGCAAAGCAGTCATAAACATCGAACAGTATTTTCGGATATTCAATTTTTTCTACTAAGCCCTGCCAGACTACCAGGAGCTAAAACTTTAGCAGCATTGAGCCAATGTAGTTTCTTGGCTAGGCCAATAACTTTTTAGCCTACCCACGCATTAGCCCTTTAAGAAGATTTGAGTGTGCTTCATGTAATGAGTCCATTCTGAGATGGTCTTAGTTTAATCTCTGGCGGTAACGCGTAACTTTATTTAATGAACAGCTAGCTCAGCAGGCGGATATTAAATAATAAAATTACAAATTGTTTGGCGCATCGTGCTCCACCGCTAAAACTTAACAACGTCACACTTCAAGCGAAATTATCATCGTGTCTACAGAGGGGTACAACACGTAACAGGGTTTAGCAGAAGTTCTTGTTCCTGCTGCTGTATATATAAAAAAAAAAAAAAAATTAACGACGATTGGTTGGAAAGGTCGCAGCAAGGGAGAGAGTGGAAGAATAATGGCACCAGTTTATTTTTAAAAGACTCTTCTATGTGTTTTTTAACACGATTTTTCAAGTCGCTTTTGTTGTTTTTCGCACATCTAATTGAACAATCAATCTTAAGAAGCAGGGGAGAGGAAAACTCAACAGATGCTTTGCGTTGTGCTTCAGTTTGATGTTTATGATAATAATGAGCTTGTGCTTTTAAGACCAACCCATTGGATGGTTTAAGCGAATTTGGGCGATTTTAACCGATTCCAAAGATGTCGGATGGTTTATGTACTGTGCCTGTACTATGCCTGTATACCACAAAATAGAAAAAAATCTCTACTTACGGATATTGCTCATCTGTTGCTAAAATAATATTCTACAGTGTTTACTATTTCCTTTATATTCGTGATTTCCTTGTTATTAAATATTACACATTTTTTTCCTGAAATTATGTAATTTGTCTTATCCAATTACTTGTTGCTAATTGATTATTAAAGTTGTAATAATTACACAAATATAATTAAACCTTTTCATTAGCTTCAGTTGCACGAAATTAGTTGCAATTATTTATTGCGTGTTGATTTGCAAGTATGCAATTTTTTTATTTATTTTTCGTTGCAACTTTATATTACAAAAAAATGTTTGGTGGGTAATAGCTATAGTTTTATTATAATATTAATTTTAAAAATGCACTTTTTTTTGTCAAAGTTTGAGTACCCACCCGGGTCAGTACTTTAAACAATTAATTTTTATTGTACTTGTGTTTATATTAGTAATTACGTAATACTGCTTAAAATATTTAAACATCTTTAAAAATAAAAAAATGTTTTTTTTATTAAAGTATGAATGAGCATCTAAAAATAATCATGTCTGTTTATAATTCTGATGGCAATTCATCCAAATGATTGTTCTTTTTAGATTAGTAGATCGCAAATTACGAAGGTAGTTTGATAGTTCAGTGGCTTTTTGAATTGAATTATTTTTTCGGCAAATAAGCATCAAATAATTCATTACACTTAGTATTATATACATAGTAGTACAACATTTTTCCAATTTATTTGCTTTCTTTTAAATACTAGTGACAAGTGGGGTGAATTCGGAAGTGGGGTGAATCCGGAAACACACCCTAACGGATTTCTGAGTTGACATTTGAGTATGAAACCAAGAGTCAAATAAACGTCATGACCGACGCTAGTTTTGATAATACTCCGACTCGAGTACTCATGTTCTTCTGTTCAGTATAATTTTTCTAAAAAAGTTGCTTCCTTGAAAGTTATATTTTAAATTTTTGTTAAAATTTCAACATTTTCTCGAGTAAAATCAAATGTAAGTATACCCATAGTATTTTTTAGACTCTACACTTCTAAAATGCTAAAGGATTCTCTCCGATTTTTGCAAAGCACCAGAATGACGCTACTCTGTTTCGAAAAAGTCGATTTGGGGTGAATCCGGAAGTGTCGAAAAGAGCCAAATAATTATTTTGAATATAATTTCAGCACGGATTTCAACTGTTTTTGTGTGCGAAACAAATCCCCGTAAACCGGTTCCAAGTTCTGATGATTTGTTGGAAATACTGAAGGCACTGAAAATCGACAAAAGGAGCGCTCATTCAGACGATTTCCCTCTTTTTTGAAAAAACATTCATTCATGTTTTATTGAAACTTCTTTTTACCAAAAATAAAGAAATAAAATATTTGCGATGAAATTTTGTGGCGGTTTTTATCATTTTTTGACACTTCTGGCCTCACCCCAAAAAAATTGGGATCAATCTACCTGACAAGATTCTTCGTATCGATCTGAAGTTTTGACACAATGGAGCTAATTTAATGCCCTGAACGACACAACTTTCAACTTTCCCAACTCATTTGGAAAACGAAAACAGTCGCTAGAGGCCAGATCTGGAGAGTATAGTGAATGGAAATGCATTCGTATGAAATAGTGTCATACAGGACACCCATTGCGCGTAAAATATTTTATATTCAAATATTCAAGTGAAATGTGATGCCTGTTGAGATTCCTACAGCCTCGGCCACGTCACGCATATTTTTTTTCCGATCGTCTAGTATCTACTGGCAACCAAGCCTTTCGTCAGGGGAGGTCGGAACAAGCTGTTCCCTATCGGACCCGAAGTTCTCCTTCTTTGCCCCTAGCTTTGGTTACTTACCTGCAAAATATTTTTTTTAAATCATATAAACCACAAATATTTCAAAATTTGATTATAATTATTTATTTATAGAAATAAAGGCTTATTTTATTATAATTTTTAGCATCTTTTGAAAAAAAACTGTTTTTCACACAAGTTATTAGAAAATTTTTTTTTGTTTTTTCAAACATTGCACCAAATCGATATGACTCACAGTTAGACCACTAAAAAAGGGATAAAAAAACTTTGTCTATAAAAATTGTTAATTAAATATTTAAAGAGCATACTCAAAAAAACAAGAAAATTACATATTTTTAAACTAGCTTGTATTGCTTAACAAAATTTAAAAATTTCTTGGACCTTAGCCAGCCTTATCCAGTCTTACTATGTTGCTATTCCTACATAAAGAATAAGTATTGACTCAATAAAAATACAGCAATAATATGAAGGCAAATATTGGTTGGACCAAAAAATGTTCTTAAAATATTTATTTTTAATTTTAATTAATTACACCAAAATAAAATAAGTTATTTATTTTTCTTGGGTAGACAAGTAGTTAACTGTACATAAGAACTTTCAAAAGAAATGAGTATCGATATTGAAGTCTAGAGCACATATAATAATATGAAAAGGATCTTCACTCTGTAGGGCTGAATTGTAAAAGTTCCACATAACAATTTACACCAAATAAATTCTACGTTTCTGGCCGACCCAGAACCTTGACTGAGATAAAAAAGGGCACCACCCACAACAATATTGTAAAAAGCGACAATATCTAGGTAAAGTTAATACTTTTTATACTACTCTTAGTACTATTTTATTGGTTGTAGTGAAATCGTTGACTAAACAGCTGATAATATACAACTACCAAAAGTTAATCCATATCAGCAATTGAGTTTTGTCTTACAAACGTCCAAAAAGCTTTAAGATTTAATTTTTCACACAAAAAATTTTCTTAACAAAAATAAAGCCCACCCTATGTTAATCGGGCATTTTTTTATTGCTAGGAGACAGTAGAACACAAATCTTGTTTAATACTGGATGAACTGGGTGAACTAAGCAAAGGAAAACTATAGGGAACTCTAGAACTTTGCTTACTACTCACTACTACTTTAATTTTGTTTTACTTACAAAAATTTGACTCCTAACATCGAAAGTCTCATTAGCAGTCAAACACAGTTGCCTAATCAAATACATTTACGTTCTCCTGATAAATAAGCTTGTACATAAACATATTTACTTGATGATAATAAAAACACAATCACTGTGTTGAAAGTACAAAAAAAAGTAGATACTAGGTATATTTATTTATAGAAAAATTGCTGAATGTTCTCGATGTGTGAACTCAAGCTTTTGAATTTGTGTTCCCTTTACCCATGCCCTTTCCTATAAATTGTAACAATGTTCCACTTTGTTTCGTGGGTAAACATGATGGAACCACCAAATTTGGTATATAGAGTCATGCGATCGAAACAGACAACTACCCCCGTAAACAATTTCCATAGAACTCATCTACTATCAATGTGTAAACACAAGATGAAGTGCAATTGATTACTTTTTTTTGAAAAAGTGGGTGCAGGGTATCCCATCGTCTTGCAGAACCTCGACTAATTCCAATTTATACATCTGAGAAGCGAAATGTTTACCTTGATATAGGATATTACGCATATGCACCATTGTAACAAGCTGCTATACAAACTATATAAATTGATGCATTTAACATCGTGGTACCCTGTTAGATAATCCAAATCTACATAAATATGCATATGTGTGTATTAATATAACCATTACATAAAATAAAATATTACAAAAATTTTTCTCAACTGGGAATCGAAGCTTGGGGTCTAGATGACCTTAAGTTTCGTGCCCAACACTGTGCCAACTCAGGTACCCATGTGTGTGCTTTTGTCACAGAAGTGATTCGGACTTTGGCCACCAAATTGGTCCGATTATGCTGGTGTTTACCATTTGTCTAATGGATTTTTTTATTGTATTTCCTATATTTTACCCGTAGAAACTAGAGCTGTACCATTCAAATAGTGAAAAATAAAGCGGCTTGAAATTATGGAGAGAGGAAAAAGAAAAAAAAAAACTTAATTCTCCTTTTATTTCGATTCCAAATCTCAAAATTGGTTATCCCAGCTGCTCCAATATACAAGAACTATATGTATATATATATATGTTCCTTTAACTCCTATTTGGTGCATAGGGCGTCAATTTTTGATGATTCGGTAGCAAGAAATGTTTCAGGTAGGTAGGTTGCTAGCCCTCCTACCCCAGCTTGGTGATAGAATCCCTATCTGCACCTCCAAGCAGGTGTTTTGTCTGTTTTGGTCTGCGAGTGGTATTTTGTTTCCCACTGACCCTGCATAGTGCCGAACCTTCCCCAATCCGGCCCCTGGGGACGCGTCCGATGGGAGACATACAACTCCACACGGAAACTCCATAAGAACTAGGTGTTCAATTTATCAATTTTCTTTTGACTTCCTGACCATATTCGCGGTAAGTTTGCAGAGTCACCGGCTTCTTACTCTCAACCAGAAGCGGATACACGGGAGTGGTTTTCGGGTCCGGACCTCCCCCCCAAAGTTGGAATAATGGGTTGAAAGTTTTTTGCGAGTTCTGATATATATACACTTCGAAGTGAAGAGCCCCCCCAAGACCAAAGCCTAGATCCGCATATGATCTCAACGTTACATATATTAGCACAAACTTAATATAGCCCTTATCTAAAGAGTACATTTATGGTAATTATATTCCCATTTAAATGCATTTACATTTGCCATTTCTGAATATGCTAATAATTATGTTCAATTATATGCATTTTGATATAATTAATTTAATGTCTGTCTCACTAGAATTTTTGGCACTGACCACGCTGATATGCATAATAATAAACACAATGCGTATTAATTAATTGCCCGAGGCTTAGTTCGATAAAAGATTTTTAAATTATGAAAAGCCTGTCTATCTGCATATCAGATAAAAGGTCAATTATGTTTTATCACTGCGCTTTAAATTGAAATGGATAAACAAATAGGCAGGTTACAGAAGTATCATAGCGACTATAGTATACCCTCTTGATTTTATTGCATGTTGAGTATTAAGTTTGGTTAGCTTAGGTTGAATGGGCTGCTCAGTCAGTAACTGAGATCACCAAGAGACCAAGAGGTCCCTGTGTTGCCAAATTGTGAAAAAGAAGGAAAGGAAGCCTGAAGCAGAGATGTCCTTCTTTTCGTAGTTCAGTTTCAGGGTCGGCCAGTGATGCTTAATCAATTGGGCACTTGTGCATTTCTGCCCAATAATTAAACGACCTTAAAAATTAATTGTCAAATTCATTGTTATCATTTACTAGGGGGCTCTGCCCCTTGCGTGCTTCGCACGCCAACCCACGTACGATCTGCTTTATTCAATTCAGATTATCCAGATTATTATATACCCTGTGCAACTCTCTATTTCCATAATGTTCATCAGCCCGTCTTTAAAATATCCTGAAACATTCACAATTGGAATAAAAATGTTTACAATGGCTCCTTTGATACTGTCCTGCTTTATATCCCAAATTTAAAATTTAAAATGGAATTTTTCGGATTCCTACCTGCCTTAATTGTACGGCTCTAAGTTCTACAAAAGTTTAATATGCCGCTAATAAAAGGAAATAGATCTGACAGATGAAGCATTCCTGAACTAAACACATAAGTTTCTATATGATCCCTGCTAATTCTTTCTATCAAGTCTTTACAGCAAAAATAACATTATCGGTTCGCTGTTAAATTATTTCGTAATCGTTCTCAAAAAGCGAATTGGTATTGTCCTGTGTTACGCGTCTATCTATCTGTTTCTTAACATCTTCCTACCTGTCTGTTTTGCTATCTACGTAATGCTTTACAATCTTGCTCTGTAATGGTGAAATCTAAATATTCTCTGAGCAGTCTTCTTTGCATAGTATTCCTTACTTGCCCGTCTCGCCTAACATCTTCAATCTATCTGCTCTGTGATCTACGCAATATATTACGCTTCTGCTCTGCAGTCCTTAACTCCAACTTTTCGCTGAGCTGTCTTCTAAGCATAATGTTTCTTCTCTACAATCATTGACTCTATGTCTTCTCTCTGCTGCGTTCTGAGTATAGTGTTGAAAGCTTGCTCAGTCGCCGAATTTCTGCATCCCGCCGTGTGGCGGAGTCAATAAAGTCAATTTCACTTTCCATTACTACAATGCGCCACAATGCCCTTGGACCAATGCCGACGAAAGGATGCGAGCTGTAATCAAATGTGTGAAGTATTTCTTATAGCACGTCGAAAATTGCCTCGAGACATTTTATGGTTACGGATTTGTTGAGAAAGATTCGATCTTCTTCGTCGTGGCAATACTCGCTCAATAATATTTAATAATAACAGTCGCAACAAATCGTAAATCATTAAAATCTGTCCAGCCGATCTTGATTCAAAAATAGTGTATCTAACATAATAGCCTGTACCAAAGTAATTACAAATTCGTGTAAATGTATGTAACGCTCAGAAAGAGGCGTGGCAGACCCCCTAAACTACATATATCTGATCGCTATCAACAGCCGTGTCGATATAGCCATGTCTGACTGTCCGTATGAGTAAAAGGATCTCAGAGACTATAGAGTTGAAATTTTACCAACAGATGCGCATTATAGTGGCGCAGATGAAGATTTTCGATTTATGTCGATATCTGACTCCCAGCCTCCATAAGAGAATTTCGCGGTTTACTTCTTTTTTCCAATATTTTATGCGTTACTCTGTTAACCAGTGCGGAGACGAATCCAACAAACCATAGATCATGAAAATCGACCCAGCCGTTCTTGAGTTATAAATGGTGTAACTAACATAAATCTTAACTCTCTTTTACATATATAGATTTTATTATTGCAATATGAAAAACCGGAGATATTGTACTTTTGAGTTATGGGCTAATATAGTTTAAGCAATTTTAATAAAAATTCAAACAAATATAAAAAAAAAAATAATTGAACCAAAATACTAATAATAAGGTCATTTTTATTTCCTTCATGCAAGTCGAAGGCCCCCGTAGCTAGTGCTTCTTAAATGAAGTTTAAGTTTAGTATTAAATAACTTTGAAATTGAAAATATTGAAGAAAAAAATAAATAAAAATGTTCGTCATAGATTTTTTACATAAAACTTAAAATCTGAAAAATATAATATTTTGGCTGAGAAAGATTTTGTGCTTATGCTTAAATTTATTTATTTGCTAATAAGACACCCCAAATTGCACATTTACACTCAAATATTATTACCATCATATAAAAAAGTAATTAGAAGACTGTCACCATAACAAAAGCATTTAAGACCCGTTGATGCTCGCATAATCTTGTTTTATGTCCTGCAATACTAAAATGGCTGCGGATTCAAATTGCCAGCATCCACAAATTGTCACTGTGTGAGAGTATCTATGAGTCCCTGTGTATCTGTGTGTGCGTTTAATGAAGCTCAAGGATGTCAAAGTTAAATGACTGTAAGCTCATTGCCTGCTCATATGGCTTGCTGACTGGCATTTCTTAAGGGAAATAAACTCTGGAAGAAGTCTTAAGTGAGTGGACATTAATTTTCAAGTTTAGAGGTGTTTACAGTTTGAGAGCAGTTGAACAATGGCTTAACAAACTGTTGCTCATTATGCGGCAAATTATGCTATCAAAAATTTGGTAGGTACGAGGAATTATATTTTACGAGCGTATTCCCGTTTGTAAGGAATGGCAATCCTAGGGGCAGGAGGGCTCCTGCGTCGACTCCGGAGCGTACTTCCAATTGCTGTGTTGTTACTGTTGTTGTTCTGACTGTCTGGGGTGCTGCTTTTTTCTCATCCCATTACTTTTTATGGCATTTTAATTAAATTTTAATAACTGCCATCAAAGAACAACAAAACCAACAGCAACAATTACATTGCGCAGTATTTACAAAACATTATAATGAAATTGTGCACACAGCGCAAAAAACAAATACGAGATAGTGATAATAAACCTGTATGAGAAAAATGAGAAACACAGTATCTTGTGTTATCACCATAATTTTCAAGAACATGAAAAAAAAAGGTTTAATCAAATTAAAAATAATCGCTATTGAAGGTAGTGCTTAGCAGTGGAACATGAATGCCCTTATTCATTTGCAACCAGAAAAGTGGGAACTTAAGAACCAGATTCTGTCAACAATTTTGCTTACGAACCAATAAACATCAGACACAACAATAACTAAAGTAAGAACCTTCAATAAAAAAAAAACTTAAGGCAAAAGCCTCTACAGATTTCTTGCATATCTTGGCCGCTTTTAAACATATTAAGGCCAATATGGTTTAATCAACTTTCCACAGATTAATTTAGTTCCATTTATGAAAAAAACACGGATTTTCAGAACGAGAAGTGTCATGCTTTCTTCCTGTTTTTGAAACCTCAGGACACAGAGGTTATCCCAGCACCCCGACGTGCTGCGGTATCTCGGATTTCGATGCACCGACCCAAACAACATATAAAAAACACCCGAAAGATTTTATTATGATACAGCAGCAAGAAACAAAAATTGTAAAGTTCGAAAGACGGCGAAGTAGTTTGAATGTTATCTCAAAAACCCGTGACAAGCGGTCTCGAAAAAAGCTTTTTTGAAGTGCTGGGAGGTGGGAGTTATTATCAAAATAAATATTAAAGGTTTCCACTTTGCTGAATGCAACACTTACATTTTATTTGGGATTTGGATTAACGTTTTATTAGGGTACAGTTGGCTTACATTATCGGTGTTTTTTCGTTAGTTTGAAAAACTAGTTTCTTAGTTAACAAATGGCCAGAAATAAAAAAATCCCCTCCCAAGAATACCAAAATGTCGATACAAAATTGTGTTCACGAGATATTGACGAATAACTGAAAATAACCAAAAATCATTTTTTTCGAATAAATCACAAAAACGATTCTTAAGAAAAAAAAAGTAATACAGTCGAGGCGGTGCCCGACAGTGTAATACCCTGTACCTTTTTTTCTCGAAAAAAGTTTTATTCCTGCATATTCTTTCTATGAACTTTCCAATTGGAATATTTTATTTGTTGGTGCAAAACGATATTTATACCTATAAGTTCCGCAAATTTTAACCGATTTTGATGAAAATCGAAATTTACGTCAAAGAAGTTCATTAGAGCCACATGAATCAGCTTAACAAAAATTGTGATTCTAGTCCATTTGTTACTATAATTACGTAGAGTCAAATATTGACGCAATTTATAGGGAAGGGGTAGTGAAATTTGTACATTTTAGGCTATAACTTTTGTTGTATTTGTCCGATTTTGTTTATTTTTGACACACAGATGCATGCAACCACAATGCATCGCTCTGTTTCAGACTAAAATATTAAACGGTGTAGTCAAAAACCGCGAAACTCTGCTACGGGGAAACGGGGAAAGATATGGACATGATTCAACAAACTTGACCTTCTCAGGAAATATGCGCATCAGCTGGTAAAGTTTCGTATCTCTAGCTCCTATAGTCTCCGAGATCTAGGTGTTCATACAGACAGCCAGACGGACAGACGGACATGGCTCAATCGCTACCCGAGGTTATGATAAGCATTTTGGTATAAAGGACTTGGGGTCTGCCACGCCTCCTTCTTGCCGTTACATACATTGCACAAATCTAGTATACCCTTTGTACCTATAGGTACAGGGTATAAAAAATGAATGTGTGTTTCGTGTTTCTCGACCCAAAATTACGCTAAAAACTTTTCATTTTCAAGGTTCACTCGATGACCCTAAAATTTGTAAGCTAGTGTTAGTTATTGGTTCAGAACTGAACAAGGTATACTTCTACTACTACTACTGTAGTCCTCTTCTGCTTGTGGAGCATAGGGTCTCTTACAATTTATCTCTGTTGTTGAGGATTCGTTCATCTCGGCAATGTTTTGGCGAGAATTAAGCACCTCCATATCCGATGTGCTGGCCGCTACTTCATCATCATCATCATCATTTCCTTTATCTTCCATCTGGTCCGGTTGTTAGCTAACATCATTATTTCGTTCCATGATTTACCACGTTCGTCGATTTCTTTTTGTAGGCTTCTTCTCCACGTAGTCTTAAGTCGGCTCTTGCGGCTGCCTTGGGGACTCCAAGAAAGGGCTTGACGACAAACTTCCGTAGCTTCTTTACGCAAGGTGTAGCCTAGCCACCGCCATTTTCGTAGTTTAATCGTAATGGCCATTGGCTGTAAGTTATTATACATTTTGTATAAAGATCATCCTTGCTGATAACATTTGGCCACCACACCTTTAGAATACGGCGGAGGCATCTGTTTACGGAGCTCTGAATTTTTCCAGATAGTTGGTCAGTTACAAGCCAAGTTTCGCATCCGTACAGCAGTACCGAAATGACATTAGATTTAAATAATTTCTTTGCCATGTAGCGTGAAATTTTCGTTGTTTTTTGTGTTCATTTTTATTGATTTTGTTTTGGCGATTTTGATTTTTAGGCCGAACTTGGCCGAATTGACACAAACATCGCTAATCTTGGCTTGCATGTCGGAGTGCCTAACGGATATTAAACAGATATCATCCGCATATGCTAGATCTTCGAGATGTTCGGTGAAGTTCAGTAGATGCCTCTTCTTTTTCCATCAACGGATTTATGAAGGATGTCGTCAATAACAATAAGAAAGAGGATCGGGGCGAGCAAGAACCCTTGGCGATCGCCTGAGCTAGCCTGAGAGTTCGCCATCATGAAGTACTCTTCACTGGAAGTTCGCATATTGTGCTCCAATTAAGCCTATCAGCTTTTCTGGGACACCCCTAGATCTGAGCGCCTCCCAGATACCTCCACGGCATATGCTGTCAAACGACTATAGTCAACAACTGCCATTCATTCATAAGCTCGACTATGATCCGTAGGGTGTATTTTTGATCAATGCATGACCGATTTGGCCGCTACTTAAGCAGGGGAATTTCCAGGACTTTACTGGTTACCGCATGGTTACATATTTCCATTCGGGTTTATTTCCATGCCTAAACATCATTTGATTTGCATGTGGTCGATGCTTGATGGGTGCAAAGACTGCAAATATAAAAACACATTTGTATAGCGAGCTGCTTGATTCCAGTACAGACGCCCGTTCCAGCCGCACCTAACCTGGGGAAACAGACGCTGAAAAAGTTGTGGATTGCGCTTAGCTTAATTACTCCTTCTTGAGCTTACCAGCAATGGTGACCCTACCGGTAACTACGCTACCGCCGGCATCGCTCGAGAAATCATCGCAACTACTAAGAGGGAGGTCACGTCAAGGTGACAATCCCCGAGAGTGTAAGGAATAGCCAAAAATGAAAATATTACAATTAAGAGGCTACAGTGACCAAAATCGACCTGTGGACCCAAGTCTAAAACTCAAACCTTTCCTTATTTTAAAACTTTATACGAATAATATAATAATTGTTTTCAGCAAATGCGAAATGTGCCAAATTCGGAAACATAGAGTATAAGTTACTCGGAGATGTCTTGACGGTAAACGACGCACCTTTTTCTTTCTAGTTATAAGCAAAACTTGTATTTTATTTTATAGCAAAGCAAATTCTTTCCGTAAGATGCCCCCATTAAACAATTCATTTCAAACTTTTTTCCTTTTTGCACAAAGAGTGAAGACTTAGAGTTTTTAAAAGTTTTCAAGTCCATTTAGTTTGAAATAAAGCTGACGCAATGCAGATACATTAAGATAATGCAAAAGTTACTAGAAAATTAAGTAAAAACAGAGAATATAGTAATAAGTAAGCTTAAGTATAAAATCAAGCAAATAAACAAGAGTCACATACACAATACAATACATATCTGAGGCCAAATAAATTATTTAAAATTCGGTTTTTAATCTGAAAAGTGTTCGAATTCAAAAGCTGACGCACCACAGAAGGAAATTTGATAAGCCAACGCAGAAGCAAAAAAAAAACTCTTACATATAGAAAGGTGTTGGAGGACAAAAACGTATCCTTTCTGTTGCTAAAGGCAGACAAAGTATGGAGTTTAAAACCAACTTAAAGCTTAGCTTCCCTTAAACACAAATATGGAAAGTCAAACAAAAGCAACACATTTTAAAGTTACCTGCACGTGTGTTATCCTGCCGCCCTTTTATTGTCCTGTAGGACGCGTGTTGTATGAAAAAATTGCAAAAGGGTAGCATTGACTGCATAAATATTTAATGAAATTTTCCACTTCCAGATGTTTGTTTTTCGAGGTACATTTGAGTGTGAAATTGTTTGACTGTCACGCTCGGCAAACAAAAGTGGGGCTTTTTGAAGTAAATGTCTAATCGGTTTAAAGCAGTCTTACGCAGAACCCTGACAGGACTACAATTGTAGATTTTAAATTAAACAAACAGTAAATGATTACGAATTAAGATTTTCTTAGTACAATCAGTTGCTCTGAATGTAAGATAGGAATCTGGTGGCCAAAAAAATAATAACCATAAATAAACGAATTTATTTTGTCAAGTATTGCTCTA
Source organism: Chymomyza costata (assembly GCA_018150985.1). Classification (NCBI taxonomy): domain Eukaryota; kingdom Metazoa; phylum Arthropoda; class Insecta; order Diptera; family Drosophilidae; genus Chymomyza; species Chymomyza costata. The sequence continues at coordinate 32,638 of JAECWU010000270.1, forward strand.
AGTGGTTTGAAATTGTTTTTTAAAGAATATATAATTGCAAAATATAATTTTTAAGTGAAAACCAATACCTTAGAGAATGTGACAAAGCAACTTTTACGTCAACATTATAACGTATAATTTTTAAAATAAAAATCATCAAGTAACTTTTACTTATTGAATTTTTTTCATTAAAATTGAAAATCAACCCTTTTTTAACCAAAAAATACAAATTATGATATTATGAATTATTTTTATTTTTCAATTGTTTATCTTATTTGGTACAAAAAAATTAAAAATAAAAATTTAATTTAAAAATATTTTAAGCCAAGGTATGCGTTATAATGGTTGGTTGTGAACGCCTAATACGTTTTGCATACACCTCCATCACAGTTCTAGTAAGATATATTTATTTATAATCTCAACTTTAAGTGGCCACAACTTATAAAATTAAAGAGATAGAGCGAAAGTAAGCGTAATTCGTGATCAGCGGCATCCAGAACCATGGAAGGTAGGAGGAATACATAGTCAATCGTACAAATATTAGATGTTTTGAATACAACTTTTTCACAGTTTTGCACAGATATATTTGGGAAGGTGATTTGACAGAGAATGATCCATAAATATGAAAACAATTAAGATTTTAAACTTGATTTTTGTTAAAATTAAAATGGTTAACTTTTTTGGATAGTCCTTTTAAAAATTGTATATATTGGGGCTGGTACTTTTGTTTACAACATTTTTGTCGCTTTAATTTGTTTCAACCTCATAACTCTTATTTGCGATCCCTTACAGAAATTATTTATAAACCACAAAGAGGGAAAACCCAACCAACAGCTTGAGAGTCACATTAATCTACTGGTAATTTGCTGGAACATCAGATCACCAGAAGCAGTGCCGAACTGTGCGACACCCTGTAAAAAAGCCAAGAGCCTAATATTAAAAACTATGACTTTATATATATGCATATATATCAGCGAAAATAAGCAACTTTTTAGAGCGACCATTTCGATTTAGATAACACTAGTCGACGATGAAAAATCTCCAGAGATGAGACTTATATTTTATGTTAGGGTAATGTTTCAGCGTTAAAAAACCGGTTTTTTTTTTTATCCTCCCATAGCTTGTTTTTTTTATGACTATTTTAGTGAAAAATGCCATTTTTCAAAATACGGTTGCACATATGAGGTCATAAAAACTGTGTTATTGTCAACGCAAGCACCATTATATACAAAAAATTCGTATATTTTTGGTGAAATCATGAGATTTCGTGTACTCATGATGATTCCTTCAACAATTTTTAGCAATTTGTTTCTTGATTTGAAAATTTAAAACTTATCTCCCATTTTCCATAAACTAAATTTTATGCGCGTAAGCTTACTGCGAAGAACAACAAAATAAAAAGTCGTTAACTTCTATATTTGAGGAAGTTATGCTTATTTAAGTGATGGCACACCCAATGGTCGCCATAGTAGGTAATACCATGTAATAGTGACAAATTTGCATAACTCCGTAGAATAGGAAGATAATTACCTCAAACTTGGTATGCAAGTTGATTGTGTAATTTTTTAACGAATTTTGAAAGTATATATCAGTAAATACGGGGATCACGTCGCAAAATATTCAAGGTTAAAAAATTGCTAATTTTTTACAGAGCTATCTATAACTGCATTTAAAACTAACTATAAATTCTGAAAATAAAAAAAAAATTTTTTTTGTTTCGCACAGGAAAAAAAATGCATCAAATTTAGTTCGATAACTCTTAAGAAAGTTAGTCTTAATTTCTAGCTAGGAGTTGGTACTGATGATTTTGGTAATCAGTTAGGTAACGACTCTGTTCTTCCTGCTATATACATTGTACAAGTAAATGGTTCCCTAGGCCAAAATGGATATCAGGCTCATTAATTTTTCATCACAAGCACATAAGTCAAATTTAGGCGAAATAGAGCAAGTGAGATATTTACATATACTTTTTATCTCGTGGGATAATTGGCACAAAGATTTTTTAGCTTGTAAGCACTCTTAAAATTCAGGTTCATATATTACATAAATACCTCTGCGGACTCCGTCATAAAGTGGCAACAAGTTGGAGAAGCCTAGACTAAGTATTTCTCAAGTGCTGCGCCTAAAAGCACCCATAAGCATATAACCAAAAAAATTAATTAGCACAATCTCTCTACTCGGTGAGTTACTAGGTAGCCATTAAAGTACTCATGTTCACAGTTTGACAAGCACTGATGCGGTTTTTGGCCTCTTTGGGGTATATTCTGTATCCCAGTATATACACAAAGCTCATGAAAATGGCAAATGGTAAGCCATTAAGGGGGACCTGCAACAGCGGTGCAAGAGCCAAGTAGAGCAGTTGTATGATAATGTGGCCAACTGACCACAGCTCATTGGTTCATTGGCATCATGGCTGCTGCCAAGGCAACCGCTTTAAAGGTAGAAAGAAAATTTCTAGGTAAAATGTTGACTTTTTCATATTCAAAGCCTTGAAGCATTTTTGCAAAAATATTTGCTCTCCAAACAATGCAGACATTTTGCAAATTCATTTATTATGTATGGATGCAGGCGTAGTTGGCTTGAAACCATATTTGGCATAGCTTGAATGCATTAAAGAACTTTTTGTTTTTAAGTAGCAAGAGAAAAGCTTAAGCAGTTTGATGGTATACAAAAATTATTTAAAATAAAGTCTTATTTAATTGGGTAAACAGCTTATTTTGGGAAGAGAATACTTTTTATTACTTCCTAAATTCTTAAAATATTAAATTCATAGCAAAGATGCAATAAGTATTTGGAGTAATTGTTTTTGCTGTTAGTTTTCCAAAAATGAGACTAGCTAAATTTTTACTTTTTTTTGTATAAATGGTTAACTATTATTTTTTGAATATTGAGTGCCTTAACACAATCAATCATTGAATTTAAAATTTAGAATTAAATATTAATTATGTCAGTAAAATTCATCATTCATCATTCGTGAAATGTGGTACATAAATAGATTATAATAATCCAATTTGTGCCAAGAAATTTCAATATTTATATATGACCATAACAATCCTTTATAGAGTCACGATTTGCTTTAAAATATCCCCCCTAGCGTCACAGACTTAAGCACGCCCTTCCATTTCGTGATACCAAATAATGTGATATTCTGCAAGAATATTTGCATCAGATTGGGTCATCGCCAGGCCCGCCGAGAGGGGCAAAGGGGGGATTCCCCCGGGCCCGAAGTTTTTTCAAGGGTCCGGTGTAATTACTGTCGTACTGTCGTGATTCAAAAAAGGTGTAATAGAGGGGCCGGTACTTTTCCCCCCGGGCTAGGCTTTTCTGTCTACGGCCCTGATCATCCCTTATGTTCTTCAGAATGGTCACAATAGCTTCAATTCTTCGCATGGTCACCATGTTGAAATCGTTGTTTATTTTACATTTGTCCACCTTAGTAGACGAGATCCGTGAAAAATCTTTCCCTCACACTTCCTGGATGGCTATTACGATAATTTTTGGGGGGTACATATGTGATATCGGGGATCGTCAACTTAAGGAAGAATATATTTTATATGTGGTGAGTTCCAGAACCCTGTTTAAACTCCAGAGGACCTCGCTGTGCACACAAATTCACTAATACCGGGTGGCATTAAAGCAGTTAAACTGAAAAGACAATGTAGAGGTTGTTAGTAAGTCATTCAATCTGTAAAAAAAAGGGATGTTTTTCGATTTTTCAATCCTATTTAGCTATGCTGACAACTGCGCAACTCAATGGACACATTATCAAAACAACTTTAAGCTCATACAACTTTAATTAAAGTTTAAAACAAAACAGTGCGGAGCTATTATTTCCACTACATAGTATTTTTCACGATTTGTTGTTGAAACAAAGTTCCACTTGGCTTACTTCTAATTCCACCCACTCACATTAGGCCAACACTTACATACATAAATACAGCCACAAACTGCAACAAAAAACATGAAAAACAACAGCACGAGCTGGCATTGTACGTGCCTCCATATAGTATACAAGTGCTGTACAACTCGTAAAGAATTTCAACATATGCACTGGCAGTTTCTGGTACTGTGTACTTAAGCTGTAAAGTTGGCAAAACATTCAACATCAAATGCTTATTTGTATTGAGAAAAACATTCCACCTGCTGCCATGAAAAAACAAACAACTCTAAGGATTTGCCAGGATGCAGTTTTACGTGAGGAGCATCTCAATTTGCAAGCACTTTAAACTTATTTTACCAAGAATTATTTGTAAATGTTCCTCAAAGTAGTGGCTATGCTTAAAGGAAACCATAACTGGGTCAACTAAGACCATTATTCTTGGCTTTGAAGGTCTTCATATTATAATTGCCTTGTTTGACTTTTCATTTTCTGACGTTTGCTTTGATGCTGTAATGGACAACTTAATTGTATTAAGTTGGCAGCTCTGGCAATGCACGTAAAATGGGTTTGAGGTTGCTGTTGCAGCTACTCCTCGGTAGGATTACATAATTAAAGCCTAGTTTATTACATGAACCGTCTGCTGACGACACAATATAGTTCAAAAAAGTCTAGAATACGCATTTTATTCATAGGTAGCAATAATAATAAAAATAATAATTTCATTTCATTCTGAAAAAATAATTTTAAAGCGATTAATAAAACAGGTTCACAAAAAAAAGCGGTGGGAGCTTTACATGTGTCAACCAAACCCAAATCCAAGGTTCACAAGCTCCCAACACGCAACCGCTCTGTAATAACCTCGAAATACCACATAAAACGAGCAATATTGGAGGTCTTAATTACCGGACATGCTGAGTTTTTTTAACTTCAGATTTGAATTCAGCGACCCCAAAAACATATAAAAAAAAAACCTCGCCAGATACACGGTCTAGAAAAAATTGTTATGTGTTTTGAAGTTAAAAAAATGTATTTTCGGGTTTGGGTTTGGCTTCAACGTCAAATAAACCCCAACACATCAGGATTCTGACATAACCTCAAAACCGAAGTATTCCAAAGGTTGTCTCATAACCATAACGTGCAAGAGTTTTTGGGGCTTGGATTCAGTCACATCGTTGAAAACCATAAATTGAAAAAAAATTGAATGCAGTTTTTAGAGGCGACCTTAGAACTAGTGCTGGAGAAAACATCGATGATCGAAGTTCAAAATTTCTATATATCGATGTTGCCCAACAGAGATGTTTCTCCAGCATTTCTGCACTCATCAAATGGGTGTTTAGTAGTGCTGGAGAAACATCTCTGTGGGCCAAGATCGATATATAGAGATTTTAAACTTCGATCATCGATGTTTTCTCCAGCACTTCTCAGAACCCTTGGTTGTTGGGGTCTCTTGGACCCCGGATTCGGAATCAACGGCTTTAATATAAAGTTCACGGCACTTTTTTTTTGTGGGCCTGTGTAATTCATAAAAAATAAATATTGCTTAAAATTTAATAAAATATCCAAATATCCGAACAAGGGAAAGAAAAAACAAAAAATTTTGGATCATATTTAACAGTTTTGATGTTGTAGTTTTGAAGCTTAAAAATTTGAAAATTTTCAATCAACAAATAATATAATTATTAGTTCTTTTATGCACATTGTCTTAGCAGAGTCCGCAGCACTTTATTATATATGTTATGTTAAGTATTATATTGTAATATAAAATTAAGTGGGATAAAAATTTCGTTTATTATGCAATGTATGCATAATATATATATATTGTATAAATTTACATATGTCATTTAAGTCAATTATCAACAAAATTTGTTTGTTTTTTCCTATTAGGGGTTCTTCAAACAAATGCACCCATGCCCCCTAAAAAAAAGGCACTATGAGGGTATCAGAGGGTAAATCAGCCGGCTGACAAAAATTCAAATATAATATCCTTGTGAAATTCTTTACTCAAAAGATGAAATACTTAAGACTTTAAAGCTTAGAACACAGCTGACAATAAGGATGCTGCCGAAGCACCTTGGTTTTATTACTAAGCAACCTAATCCCTTGGCAAATGAATCAATCAACTTTAACCTGCTTAACTCGAAGATTTTGCATGCTATTAAAGTCAATACAATGACTTATAGATTGATTGATGGATGGGTGTTAAGCTACCTCCTATTTGTGGGTTACATCTTAATCGATATTTCGCTCCCCAAAATTAAGGCCAATAAAGGGTAAATCATTTGACATTAACCGTGTGGGTTTTCGATGCTCCTGATTATGATGAATTAAAATAACCTTTAGAGTAAGTGTTCTAGATATCTATACATATATCCTATCTTACATTCGAATCAACCAAATGGGATCCTATTAAGTTTTTAGCACTGAATTGCATCACTGAAAGAATGTTCAGACCCTAATATTGAGAAACAACAAAAATGTAACAAAATAAACTTATTTATTTTATGCCCTTCCCCTGATTTTTTATATATTTTTTTGTAATGTGCTGCCGTTTAAATGGGGAGGTGAACCAAAACACATAAAACTTAACGAGTGCGTGTGCTTTATAAACTTTTTGTTGATTTATATAAAAACACATTGACCTTGGGCTTGAAACAAAAATTTTAGTCACGTAATGGCAAATATTTTTTTTTTTTTGCAAAGTTTACTGAAATTTATTGCAAAATCTTAGAAAATAAATATAGTACAAATAACCTTAGCTTTTTTATGAATATAGAAAAGTAGTTAAAAAAAATATTAAAAATCGGAGGCTTACCTTACAAAAGTAAGCCATAAAAATTGTAAATAAGTTTTTATTCCTCGAATTAAGAAAATAATATATAAAAAAATGCACGTGCAGTACAAGCACGCGTTAGAAGTAAAACTTTTTTCGCCCAAATTATTTTTCTACGCTGTTTTTTTCTTTAGTTTAGCCGTCAACATTACTTTGGAGCTCAAACGGTGTCTTAACAATCAATTATTATAAAAGTTATAAAAGTGAAGGAAAGTGTGCTTGTACTGCACGTGAATTTTGTTATCTCTGCTATTGCTTTTTATACGACTTTTTTAGGCACTTAGCGCAAAGAAAACGTTTTGAATATCATACTTTTTGCACTTCTTAGGTGAAACAAAACGTGGGAGTGAGCCGAAGTCATGACCACCAACACAACGTAATCGTCGCAATTCGTCATTGCGAAAGAGAATAATCAAATCAAACGCACCGAAACTAACATATTTTCGTCTAACAAAATTTCAAAGTTACTTCCATCGAATTTCGATGTTTTACTTCAAAATGCATGCATATTTTGAAATTATATAAAATTGCGTAATGCTTAAGATTTAGTGAATGAAATTGTATTGATTTAAATATATACAAAAATTTTAACAAAAGGGTAAGAGGTATCAAAAACTACTTATAAAAAGTAGTAAGTATCGAAAATGATCATTATGGAATGGTAGGTAGAGTTTCCACAGAAGTAGATATGAGCTATAGAAATGTGGAAATAAATAATAATAATAATATTAATAAATTCCATTAAGATTAAAATGGCGTACGTTAAAGTCAGACGAGGATGTTAAGGTATTCCAAAAACACTTATGATTACCAAATTTGGGTACAAAATCTATATTAACTGGAGAATTATGCCCTCAAAACGTTTTTATGATCGATCGGTTCTATAGGAGCTGTATGATACAGTTAACCGATGTCGACTCTAAAATACCCGCGAGCACCCAATTTGCTTACGATTACTCTGAAAACGAACCAAAAACATTTTTTTTACAGATCGATGAACAAATTTTCATAAAATTCAATTCGTAATTTTTGTTACTCTAACTCTTACCATCTCTGAGATCTAGGCGTTTATACGGACGGGCAGATGGATAGATGTCTACATGGACTTCTCTAAACACCCTGCCATACTTTACGTAACTTTGAGAAGTACGCATTTTCCGGACAACGTTGTGTACTAAAAACTGGTCAAGTTTTTATAACCTATACCCAGGGCCGTAGAGAGAATAAACGGGCCCGGGGCTGAAATGTACCGGCCCCTCTATTACAGCTTTTAGCATGAATCATTGTGCTCTGTAATAACATCGTGCACCAGAGAAAACTCCAGGCCCGGGGCTGCCTGTACCTATAGGATATAAAGGGATAGGTACCTATATATAAAATAAAAAGTTATGTAACATGTCAGGAAACATCGAAGAACCCCCAAAATTATCTAAAGTATGCTTTTCTGTCTGTCCGTACAACCGGCTAGATCTCAGGAGCTAAAGCAACCACATGAAAGAAGTTTCTTTTTGTTCCCATATAGCTATTACAGGATAGCTCACCAAAAACCAAAAGCTTAGCAGTTATTCTTCATCTGTTAAAGAAGAAATTTCATATATGACTCCGTTCAAGTATGCTGCAAAAATGGTTTAGAACTTTTATCAGTTCAGAGGAAAAAAAAATGTTTCACTTTCAAACGGTCTTCTGTTATATAAACATTAACATGTGAGCGTAATAAACAACATGAAGCAGACTTATTCCTAAAACAACTCCTACACCTTTAGTTTTTCGCAGTGCCTCTATCTTGAATTCCCTATTTATTAGCTGAGTTGCCAGAACGGAGTCGGAAGGTGCGTCTGTGAGCAAAAACTTTTATTATTATGTTTTCTAGCAAACAACACGTACAATACTATTTTACAGGAAACAACAATTCTATTATAGATCTAAACGTGTCAAAGTGGGTTCCACACACAGCTCTTCACCTCGCTCTATTCGCATTTTGCAGGTCTCAAGCATCTCGAGCTAAAGGCACAGAAATTCAGCCTTGGCCCATCTGTTATATTTTGTCTGAAAACTTATGCAAAAATACTTTGTGTAAATATTTGTCGGTGTGTGTTTGTTTATTCTCGTCCTTTGCACATTTTACTTTCAGACTTGAGGCAGCAACAGGCCTTTCCTCAGTCCGTGCGAACTGCAGAACCACCTCGAAACAGGATAGAATTTCACTTGGGCTCGCTTTTATTTGAAAATTTATTTTTTCACCTTACGGCTGAAAACATTTTGCGGAAATGGACCGTGTTTTGCTTAAACAAGCGGAAAATACATTGCTGCCGCTATTTTATCTGTCTGTAAATTTTGTCGTTTCGGTTTCTATTTGCTGTACGAATATTCAAATTGCTCGTTTATGGCCATGGTACATGAAATATTTAAAGTACCAACGGTGCTAACAGCTACACAGCGGCCGTGAGGGGAACAACGTAAACCAAGCCTATAGAGGCTGGGAAATAGGAGTAAGAGGCGTTTGAAATATTTAATATTTGCTCTGAAATGTAATTTTAGTTTGTGACGCAAAAACTTGGCAAGGACAAAAATGCAACATTAGCAGATTTACGGTATTTGCTTCATGCCACGTTGACTCCCCAAATGCAACACTGCATAATTAATTAAGTCAGCATAAGAACTACTGCGTTTACACGAGTAACACATTTTGAAATTAAACTCACTTGTACAGAATTTTACATAAATATACTAATTACAATATAAAAAATGTTGCTAGTACCAGTTTGTACCTTTTCAGCGATAAGTTCTTCATTTTCGAAATTATACGTAGGCCAGGCAATTGTTTTAATAGCCAGTGTTGTAAAGTTGAACAGCCATTGTTTGTTTCAAACTTTTTTTTTTGTTTTATTTTATTTAAAGTTTTATGTCCTTAAAAATTTCGCACGGAATGAAAAAATTTAAACTACTTCGAAGGGTGAAAATGTCAATATAGGCAACATTAAACAATCAATTTAAGATGCAACTCCGTATAAATTCTACTAGAGCCACAAAATTTGAATTGTAACCTGGCGCGGATCCAGGATTTGGTCTTAAGGAGGGTTTTTCACTTTATAGTGTATGTACATTATTGTATATCAGAACAGGAGTTAACAGCTCATATAGGGTGCGCCATCTGTTGGTTTGTTTGTTAATTGCATTTTATTCAAATATGTATTTCCCAACGAAATTGGGCAAATGTATATACCAAATGCAAGGTTGAAACTACTCGTTAATTTTTGAAAAATATCGACCAAATGGCCGCCGCGGCTGGCTCTACAGGCCCGTATGCGAACATCATAATTTTCGATGACTTTCCAGTAGAGTGGCTGCAATTTCGGCCTGAATTCTTATTCTGTAGCTCGTGAATAGTTGCAGGCTAATTGAAATACACTTTGCCTTTCAAAATAGTCCAACGATTATGTCACGAGTTGTATGACTTAGCCCCATCTTGCTGGAACCAAAGCTCGTTCGCATTCATGCCGTCAATTTTGAGACAAAAACAATTTGGTATTATGGCTTTGTAGCAAGCGGAGTTGACGGTAACCGCCATTTTCAAAGAAGTATGGCCTAATGATGCCACCTGCTCATAATCCGCAACAAACATTAGTTTTTTGTGGATGAAGTGGATTCTCATGATTTTGGATTTTTTTGGATTTTCAGCTCCCTATATGCGGCAGTTTGGCATGTTAATGCAACCAGAGAGGAGGAAATGGGCTTCATCGCTGAAGATTATTTTTGACGAAAACTCCTCTGACTGTTCTCCCATGCATTGAACGAATAAACGACGCTGATAATGGTCCGTGGGCTTCAATTGTTGCGTCATTTGAATCTTGTAAAGGCAGAACCGCATGCAAGATTCGACGCAAAGTGGTCCTAACAAGGTGTAATTCTTGCGAAAGATGGCGCGTCGATGTTCCTGGCGACTCGTCGACATAGGCCTCAACTGCAGCAATATTACCGCGTGTACAAACCGGACGAGCTTGCAAATATGGTGTAGTGCCGACCACTGAACCAGTAGAATCGAACCAGTCAATAATTTTCTTGATACCGGGCTCGGAAGGCCGATTAAACTTTCCTAAAACTGTGCGTAGTGCAGGAAATACTTTTTTTCACAGAACGACCATTTTCTTAGTACGCCTGTACCACTTTTACGCGTTGTTCGGCAATTTAACGATCCATGACAAGAATTGAGTAATTTTGAACTTGACGTATGATGTCGAAGAGCATCCACTTTGGACGGTTATGTTCCGAACTATGAATATTTAACAACTAAACCAACAGATGACCCACCCTGCAGAATAAAAAAAAATTTAAACTACACTTTTGGTGGGGTCCTGACCCGAATCCCCAGTGAATCCCCCACTGTTTGTAACTAAATAATAGCGTGTGTCCTTGCTTGTGAATTACAAACAATTTAAAATTTATTTTAAATGTTTTTTCAATAATATGCCCTATCTAGAAAATATGCCCTAAGGAAACGTTGACCAGACTATACGTAGACTTAATCTCGAAAAAGGTTATGTAAAATTTGGTCTATTGTTTAGATTTTTTTTTAAAGTCCATAACTCAAAGCTTTCAAATAGAAGTCAGCAAAAAAATTGATAATTGTGCATCTGTTAGTCTTTGAGGTCCTGGTCTATAGGGACAGGCGCTTTGACTAGCATGGCTCCATTGCTATCCGAACTTATGAAAGTAAGAATTTTTCTATTCAAAAGTTAAAAGAACTCACACTGCACACATTAATAATTCCTTGAAACGCATACAGTGCAGCTCATAGCTACATACCAATATTAAACATACGTCTCGTTGGCCAATTTTACAAACTATATAACCTATATATATATTTACTTCATATGAATCAAATAAAATCTGTAAAAGTTTTCACAAACTTCATTTAAGTTACACAAAGCCAAAAGGAATCAAAGAGAGCATGTAAAAGTGCCCAAAGCTACAGCAATAAACAGCATTTGATAAATGAAAATTAAATAAACAATTTTGCACATTTTTGTGCAGTGTGTAAATATGTTGTAAATAAACAGCAGACAAAGTGCCCGTGCATAACAATGGGCGCCAGCGTTACTTTTATTCTTACTCATATAAAATAAGTACACAGAGAGAAAAAGGGCAGTTACAAGTTGAGAGCAGAGACATGGCGACTACTTATTTCATCCTTTTTTTATCATATATACATTATTTATTGCAAAAAATTTTATTTATGATAATTTGGAAGCAGAAACTTCCGAGCATTATTGATTTTGTTACACTGCGACCTAGATCTAGACCTTACTATTTGGGATGCTTCTAGTCTGGCGACATCGTAAAGGAAGCCCTTTTTTTGACAGGAGCGTCACTCTCTAACTAGGAGGGCTTTCTCACTGAACCTAGAGGTGTTAGAATCCGTGATGCCTATCTTGAGACTTGAATGACCCATAAGTAATCTAGTCGGTATCCTAAGTCAATCCTTGCTCGTTTGGGAGCTTAACGTAAACTTATTAAAATTATAGTTGCCAAAGCGCTTCTTAGCCTGCCGTAGTCCGTAGTGTGTCTGGCAAAGCCACAGGTGGGCTCAGACCCTATTAAGGTTTAGCCAGCTCATCAGCTATTTCGTTCTCCGGAATATTCATCTGACCTGGGATCCATCTAATTAAGACTCTATTCCATTGCCCTAGATGGTTAAATTTGTCTAATTATTGTAATTTAATTAATAAGCAATGGGATTCCCTAACTAAAAGATTAATAAAAACATTTTTTTTTTAAATTTAAATCAAATAGTTTTTTTCTAATCGTGCTAAATTGATCGAAATCGTGTTTAAACGAAATAAAATCTCCTGTGCTAAAGTTTCTTTTGAGGAGCTACCCTATGGTCGTCTCACCTCTGGGTTACTTAATTCGAGTAAAAATTCCCAATTTTTCTCAGTGAGTAAATAAAACACTAAAGCAAAAGGGAACAGTCCAATATAATAAAAAAAAGAATATGTGCCACAGCAGTGCATACAGAAACAGGATCAGCATAATGTGTATGACAGAATTTGTAACCAAAAGGACATCATCATATACCATGAGTAGGAGTGCCGCTTTGGTGCTGCGGTTGGTAGCCGGCGGCAAGCAAAACAACTGTCATAACAATTCCAAGCACAGTGGGCCACGGCAGACAGCAGTCAGAGAAAGAGAAAGGGAGCAATTGTATAGCGCCGTTGCCAAATTTCAGCGACAACTTTGTGATTTATTGCGACATGTTCTTTGTTATTGTTGTTGGTACTGTGCCTACGGATGTGACTGTTTCTGTCTGCAGTTGGTTTGCAACTCCACCAAATTGTGTGTGTCCTGGGCTTAGCATGTGGCGAAAATTTTTATGCAGTAACACGTGCTTTACATGTTGGATTACGTCGACTCTGTGTGCATGGAACAGTACAGATTTTGGACAGACTTTTTAAAGATGAAGTAAAAAGACTATTTTCTTGAATGTCAGCCTTTGGAACAGGCATGAACAAGTATTGTGCACATAAAGTATATGCCTGCATTCGGAAGTGTTCTTTAGTAGTGATGGGTTTTCCTGACTATAATATTGCCTGTACTCTCTTTAATTTCCACAGTGATCAACCGATACAGTATGTTGCAGTCGCACGTTTCAAACTCTAAAGTACTCAGTATCGACATATATATACTTTAAAGCTTCTTTCCCGCCTCTTTTTGGTCAGTATATATATATTTGCTTGACCCTGTTATACCAGCGTAGCTTCGTTTATAGAATTTAAAAATTCTTCAGCAAATTTATGCAAAAAATCTGATTCTTAAACTAAAATTTATACGAAATAGCGACTTTAAACCATTATCTATTTGGGGACCTTAATACTTTGTGACACCGATTTTTCTTGATTTATTGGCACAAGTCAATCGAAATTTCGGGGGGGCATTCAATTAAAAGACCTACGAAGCTGTGGCAGACTATTAGTATTTCATACCAATACGTTGATGGTCACCTCGAGTCCATCCGTGTTCTTAATAACGCCGAGATGTCAGAGACTATTGGAGCTAGAGGCATTGAGTTACACTAAGAGAGGTGAATCCTAAGATATCTATTTTGTTGAATAATACGAAAATATATTATAAAAATTATTATGAAAATATATTATGAAAATTTTGAAGAAATTAGGCAAAAATCTATAAATTTGGACTTCCTCCTATATAAGCTTCATCAGTTTTCTACTGCTATAACTACCATAAATGTATATTGGCTAACTCAAATCAGTCTAATAAAAAACGATTTTTTGACTTTTTTGTAGAAACAGCTCTCTATCGCTCTTCCAATGTTCCACATTTTCCTTTAATACGCCGTAAAATTAGGCGCAAATAATTAATTACTCGTCTTAGGAAAAGTAGTATCCCCGGGCACCCTCGACTGTTTATTTTTTTTTTTTTCAGCGCCATTGCAAACCAAAAGAACAATCGGAGCCTTAAGGCATTGCAGGTTCCTGAAAGTAGTGGGGCACTCACTCGCTTAATAAGTGGTTGGATTTTAAGGTCATTGCTGCTGCAGCACAAAGGGAGCAAATTGAAAATAAAAAAGCTGCAAAGCAATCAACTAAGCGTGAAAATATAGAAAAATGTGTAAACAGCATAATTATAACAAAAAAATTATAAATAAAATGCCATTTTGTAAATATAAAAGTTGTAGGGCTGATTAAAATTTGCACATTGTGAAAACTATTAAAGAAAACTAGAGCACGCAACGATGCATAACGCGGCATGTTCAATGTGGCGTATACGCAACATATTAACGCAAACAAGAAGACCTAAATACAGACCTAGGTACATGCTTTCATTCAGATGCTCTATGACTTTCTAACGGAGGCAACTGGTAGCATATGGAGCATTAAACTAACTTAACAATTTCTTCCCGGCTGGCAATTATAATTTAACATATGCAAAGTGGTTTCGGGATGGTTTTAAAAGTTTGTTTGAGAGAATAAATACCAATCCCACAACTAATAGAAATTTAAAAGTACAAAAACTTAGTAGCTCTGGGGATAAGACATCTTAAAATAAGCCTATCTAGCAAAGTTAAAAATTTACCATTTATTATTGATGATTCGCTACTCAAATGCCTACAGAGTATAAAATAACATAGAAGATATATAATAGTTGGGTTACCATTTCTGAGTATAGATATAAGCATGCTCTGTTTTAGCCTGCAAAATAGTTGTTGGTTCTGCCAGATTAAGGCAATTCTATAGGCAAGCCATCGCCGTCGTTGTCAGCATTTAAATGAATCTAGTTGCCTCTCAAATTAATTTTAATTAAATATCTTAACCAAAAAATATAAAGCATAATTATAAAACGGTATCCAAAAAAAAAAAATGGCATTCGTACTTAAGGTAATTACTTCTAATTTAAAATAAAAAAGGTTGTGGTTGACATTTTTCACAAGCCTACAAAGAAAGTGGCCCGGGTTTCTGTGCTTTTTGTGTTGTTGTATCTTGAAGCCTGCAATTAATCAAAAAGCGCCTTTGGTGGTGCTGGAGGTACGTCATTAAGCGCTTCCTTTTCCGCTGAGTCAGACATTTTATTGGAGTGTGTGGAATGTGCCAACAAGCAAAGAAATAAAATTTCGAAAATCATAACTTTTAAGTACGCTTCGCTTTGCCTTCCTTTAATAATATCATTCAGTTGGTGTGAAATCGTTTTAATATACTGCAACACGGGCGGAACATGCGGGGGCTCATGGGAGGGCCTGGCCATTATCTATACTCCGGAGAAACTACGTCAAATCATGTGGATATCTGACCCCTTTGTTCCAAAAAAGGGTTATACGGGCTGCACAATCGCTATTAAAGTTATCCGCTTAACACTTGGAACTTTTTCACATCCTTTTAGTTATCATGGGTACTGTAATAATTATCGTGAACAAACGAAAAATCATAAAACACTTCATTTTATAGAATTTTTCTTTTGCAATGAACCTTAAAAATAAAAAATGAAAATGTATTTATTTTTTTTATGACTTTATAACTCGTTAAAACGCAGCCATATTTAACCCCCGGGCCCGGATTTTCTCTTTACGGCCCTGGTCAAGGTCATCAAAAACGCCAGAAAACATCTAGAGTTTCATCTAGTCTGTTCGTGGTGATCCGAATCTTTCTATATAGATCATCATTACACCGCATTTTGCATAAAGGTCTTGACCTGCACCAATTGCCCATCATAGGCACGACTTCGTAAACCGAGCAAACAACAAGCATTAGAGGCCACTTCATTCACCATAAAGTGAGCATATGGGCTGCGATGTTGACGCGAGGAGTTATTGGCTTATAATTTTTTGAGGATACAAGAGGACATGCGGTTACAGTGAATTGAGACCGTTATGAGGAAATATAAGACAATTTCTTTGTGCCAGAACTGAAAAATTTCTCTGGCCATAACCATAAACACGGTTCTAGCAGGATGGGGCAACCTCACACACGCCCAATACGTCTCTGCTAGGAATACGTGAAATTTTACCTGGCAAATTGATCTCCAGGTAAGGCCACATGATTGGCTACCATGCCGTCTATAGACTTTTTTCTGTTGTGTTATCTTAAATCTAAGGATTTGGAAGAATATATTCGCTGCGAAGTCGTAGCCATCACGGAGTCGCCCTGCCGTGGCGTCGTTGGAATTTTTTTCGACTAAATAAATTCCGTGAACACAAAGAATTACATTTAGACGATATTTTTTTTGACAAATAAATTACCAATTCCCTTCACTTTGATAATTTATTTATTTAAAAGGTAGTACAACAAAGTACAGTTGTCCTTAAATTTTAAGAAAATGTTTTAATTAAATATTGAAAAATAGAACGAGGAAAAAAGATAGATATAAACTAATCCGCGTCACTAGCCGCCCGGTGGGTCAACTTTTTAGCGATATACACCGACTCACATCAAAAACTGGTCAGACTCTAGGACTTACAATAACCAAGTGGAAAAAAAGAAGTCCAAATAAAAATTAAACGTTAATAATAATTCTAAGGGGGTAACTGCACTACGACCCTTAGGATCTATTTTGCTCCCTACTATCTCTAGAACTTCTTGACCAGACCAATTATGGTGATAAATTTAATTATCTGGGATGGTTCTAGTCCAGTTGCGTCGCGAATCGAAATTCTGTAGTCGCCGAAGAGGGATGCCCTTCTTCTGGCGGGAGCCTCAAACTCCGTAAGTATGTGTTGGGAGGATTCCTCCCTCATTTCACAGAACCTACAAGTGTTAGAATCTACGATGCCCATCATGCTCAGGTGCTTCCTTAGCCTGCAGTGTCCCGTAAGTAACCCAGTAAGTATCCTAAGGGAATTCTTGCCCAGTCATGCCAATCCAGTTTGATTACCGTCTGGATCTCTCCTCTTCTCGTAGCAGTTGTTTAATGGTGTGTCTGCCTATAACACAAAAGGGTTCAGGCTCTATTAGTTGGTTCGCAGCACCGTTTCTTGCCAGCTTGTCAGCAATTTCGTTCCCAGGAATGTTGTTATGTCCTGGGATCTTTCTTAGGGAAACGTTGTTCCAGTGTCCTAGATGGTTAAGTTTGGCTCTGGTTTCCTGAACCAATTTTGAATTTATTTTTGAGCCAGTCACCGCGTTTATAGCGGCCTGACTATCTGACAGAATAACGATTTCTCTGCCCTTATATTTCCTAGATAGGTTTATGTCCACACACCTACATATAGCACATACTTCTACCTGAAATATACTGGTGTACTTTTACAGTGATTCTGACAGTCGCGTTCTTGGTCCCGCGACACCCAGGCCGGTGCCTTCTTTTGTTAAAGACCCGTCCGTATACCACGCTTTTAAACGTTATATTAGCAAAAACAAAAAAAAAGCCAAAAGAGCATCGTTGACCCAATAGGTGCCTATAGGTGCATAATACGGAATTGATCATGGATGCTTGAAGAGGCAAGTCAAGATGACTTAGGATAGAAGACGTGATAGACCGTTCAAAGGAGAAGAAATTAAAAGACTTTTATAATTAGAGCATAAGACACGGAAAGGATCATGCGAGAGAGCAAGGCTAAGGGGCGAAAATTACGAGTTACTCTGGTAGATACGACAAAAGTAACTTTATTAAAAAGTTCAGTAGAATCAATAAAGCCGAGTAGTAGCTTATGCAAGAAAGTATTATTTGGCATGTTCTACGGTTATTTAAGGAGGGCAGCTCAAAATATGGAGGCAGTCGGATAAGTGAAACCAAATTTAAGCCGCGAAGTGCGATGAGAGGGAATTGCTTTTGGACTGACTCAATCCTGTCAATAAACATTTTTTTATGGACGTCTTATTTTTAAATTGACTCACAAAATATAAACTTTCTTTTGAGACACCTTATATTTTCAACAAAAATATCAATGTGCCTTGAATCGAACATAGTTAACTGGTTGCAATATAAGAACCCATTTTTGCTGTTTAACATAAGCTCAGTTAATCTGACTTTAAAGCTCTTTGGGAGGTACAAGGTTTATTTAAGCCGGACGATTACTGTTTCCATGGTGTTAATTGGATTACTAAAAATTAAAGGCAAATTCTGTAACATGTATTAACATAAATGCAATATGCCTTTCCCTTTCCAAACATTAAAATTGGCATTAATTTGTATTAATGTTGGGTATTCACATTATACCACAATTCCTTCTTTTAAAAACCACAAATTAAAGCCCTTGCCTAAAAGCTGATAAATGGCCTTCAATTAATACACATTCAGATCAAACCTTGTCTGATGTGTGCTGCATGCCCCGAAGGACACCACCACAAAACCAACACTTAATTAATAAAAGCCGTCCCTTGTAATTGCTCTTGGGTATTATTAATATAAGCAATATAGTATGTATGTATTTAGTATATACTTGTATGTATGTATGATTTTCAGGCTTCAGCCTTTTGCATAAATTAAGATGGGCTTTCAGCGGGCTGTCAGCTGCAATGACTCTGTCGACATGTCTCTCCCTTTGTTGGCCTGGCCAATAGCGTGGCCAACACTTTGGTATCTTTTCAATCAATTTGCAGCACGTGTTGACGTTGTTCGTATTGATTTTGTGCTTTAGTTTAACAACTTGCTATAACAACGAAAATTTGTAGTTTTTTCTGTTACCAATAATTGAAGGCCCTGGGCACTGGGAGAGTGCTCCAATATTGATTTTATGGCTCGTGTGCGTGTTATGTTTTAACATGTATTATATGCATGTAATTATTATAATTTTTATGTTTCGAGTCTTCGATTTGTCAGTCATTAAGGTGTATTATGCTAATGACAAATCCAAGCAGTTCCAGAAGGAGCTGAGCTGACAACACCAACAAGGTAAAAGATTTTGCATCTTACTTATTCGTTTTTTAAAGTGAAGATATTTAAAGTTTTAATTAAAACTTATACAAAGTGTAGTAAGAAAAGTTGCCTCAGGGAGATTCGTGTAGGATAACAGGGCGGTGTGGGATAAAAGGGCGCAAAACACAATAATAACTTATTCATGCTACAAAAAAAAAAGAAGCAACGAGAACCAAATCGACATCCACATGATATTTATATATAGATTCTTAAAGAAGCATTTGATAGCACGCTAAGAGGTTGGAGTTTTCTGCTACGTCAAGATAGCCGAGGACCTCTCCGAACCTTTTCATACTGTTCGAGCTTTCAAACATTGCTACACTCTCTTCTTTAATTCGAATATTAAGAGTTTGTTGCGAGTCTCTAAGTGTACCTGGAAGAAAACAACGTTCAGTGGATGCGGATGATGCAGACAACATCGACCGTGCCAAGTGAGATATTAGCGGAGCGTTTGCGACTATTGAGTATATAATATTGAGGAATAAACAATTGTCAAACTTGGTACTTACGCCAGCAGTCTTCTCCCATTGCAGCGGACTAGATCATTGCAAGAAACCTACTTTTCCCACAGCCCAGCAAGAATGATACAAATTAACAGAAACAAGTGCCAAAAGGTACGTACGATAACTTTGGTTAACTTGTAAACTTTGGTATACTTAAAGCCCTGTAAATAATCAAAAACGTATTAATGAAACATTATTTGGCGTATTAAAAAATTATATTTTAACTATATGCTTTGATAACAAAACATTTAAACATACATTTGTTAAAGAAAATAACTTAAAAAGGGGAAAATTTATTTCATGCTCCTGGCTCTTATGGTCTTCGGGAAATATGCAATAAATCGATGTGGAAAAGGAAAGGTGTGAAAGATCTTACCCATTTAGCTTTTAGATGTTATGTACAAAATTTTGTTTACCATTATATACGCTTAATATACCCTTGAAAAAGAACTTTAATGTTTATTTGTAAATTTTGTCGTTCATGAATCCCATGCTATAACACTAGGGTTGTCAGCTTTTCGTGCCCCGTCCAGGGGCCTTGAAGTTGATCTCCGGTCATCCGGGCGCATATAAATTTTGAACGGGCAGTGAAAAAGTTTGGAGTAAAAAAAAAATATTCAAAAAATTTCAGAAAGTGCAGCCGAATTTCACTTCTAGCGTCACCTATCTGAATCTACAAAACTTTTTACTCGATAAATAATAAACCGATTTGATTTCAATGGACTATTGAATATATGCATTTTCGATTCGATCAATACGATTATGCAGCTTGAGTCCTCGAGCACTTTTGTCTTTTAATTTAAGTAAAAATCGTTGCAACTTTCCTATCCAAAAAATATCCATTTTTCGAAAGTTTTTTCTACTAAACATGTCAAGTCAGAATACTCCAAGGAAAAAAACTTACTACAGTAAGTCTCAAAAGTATGGATTTATTTATAAAAAATTAAAAAAAGGATGCGTAGGTACTATCACCTATAATGTGCCCCTCATCACCAAACCGTATTTTCTATGCCAAACATCAAAAATGTCCGGATCAGCGACGTGACAGAAGTGGCATAATATAGAAGTCAATATTTTGGTGTTTTACACAACTGCGATGAAATTTCGCTTATTGAAGAAATTTTAAATTTTCCATTCCAATCCACCTTGTTTCTGGTTTTACACAGGAATGGTAAACGAATTTAATACACAAAGCAATTGAATGCTCTCTCAGGAGATTTAGGATTGTTATGCCATAATTTCCCTGACTAACTATTTTGTCAGTCGCCCCTGGGCGGAGCATTTGGGATCTCTATTAATAACTGTTCGAAGAGAACAGGGACCTAGCGTTTATAGCCGAATCCGAACGACGGTGTCTTGAATTAATTGAAATTTTCTTGGGCAACATAGCATCTTTGAGCTAGCGGTGCCAGTGCTAGGCAAATGCACCAGTGCTGCTGCTGGGCATCGAACCACCGACCATCGGTTACGCTACCGACGGCGGATGCGCAAAATAGCATGCCAGGAATCCGCCTCTTCTCTTCCTTGACTTCACTGATTTGCCTATGAATGTGTCGCCACAGAAAAATATACAACATAGTGATCTTACGCAACAACTACGAATTAAACGAATAGACAACACAGACTGCTGCAGCGAGGCCGCTTGTTGCATTTAAAATACTATTTGGTATTTTAGGCATTCAAAGGTAGGGTATTTTCGTGCTTTTATCTTTTGGTCACACTGTCCCTAATACGCAACACGCACGTAAAAATAAAACTTTTAAAAATAAATTGCTAACTCGTTAAAGAGTAAAAGATTTTCTAATATGCTTGATGGGTTTTTTAAATATGCACCGTTTCCACGCTCGTCATTGGCGCGTGCAGTGCCTAGCAAAAAGTGTCCAAAACCGGTACCAAACAACTCCAGCAATGACACTAAGAATTTTATCTAAAAATGCGATTCAAGGCATATCAAATTCCTACTCCAAGTTGCTAACTAGTTCGAAGAAGAAGAAAAAGGGAGGTTCGACGCAGAATGGATGTAAAACGGGCCCCATAAAGCTGGAAAAGCTGGAAGTGCGTGTTTCTTGACTTCTTGAACAACGGGCCCAAATTCGTGCGACATACTCTTTTTGTTGTTGAATGTGGTGACCGATCTGATGCACGCGGATCTGCGGACCTTTGATGCGAATCAACGGTCTACAAGATTATGACTGCAATGTGCGTGCATTTCCGTCTGGGTATTCACAAGCGGGAGCGTGTAAGATGACGGCGACGTGTTTGTAATTGGTTAGTCACATACTGCTCTTGGAGCTATCTCTAATATGCCCTACCTTGCAGGAGATGTCATTCTTTTTATAGCACCTGCCGCCGATCGAAAAACTCGGACGTTTTGCTGTATTCTGGACAAGGTAAAACATTTTTCAGTTCCATATAATTAAACCATGTGCGATGTTTGTTGATACACAAAGAAGGTTATCCGTTTGTTGCAGGAAAGTCAAAATTTAAGCCAAGGCAAATCACTGGGAAGAACAATAAAGTTGCTGTTGATGTTTAAAAACTGCAGTTTCAATGTCCACGGAATATATAGCTTTCATGAGGTTTCCACACGTATGAGTACAAAAACAACATTTATCGATACCAGATAAAAATGCACGCACAACTTATCGATATCGCCATTCATACTCGTTTAGAAATAAAAAACAACGCCAACTTAAGCTGAAAAGTTTACAATTTGGATAATTTGTGTGACATTTTGTCAGTTCAATTTTGGCAGTCATTAAGAGTGCTTGAGAAAATTAAATAATAAATTGTGCTGTAAAAGTTATTCTTTAAACAAGTGCAAAAATGAGTGAAAAACGCAAGTTCGACTCCGTAGTCTTCAAAGTTTCGAAGAATACGAATGCGCACCGTGATTCTGATACAGTTTCGGAAAGAATGGATGCTGATGAGGCACGAAGCCCTCCGCACAAGCGTTCACGCCGCATGGACGACGCTGAAGTCTTGAAGAACATACAAAACTTGATGGAGCAGCTATGCAACAATGAAAACGTATCGCTTGAGTTTCGCATAGAGAATCTATTTTTCATCATTAAGGAGCATTTGCCAAATTTTAAGAGCGATATTAAAATGTTACTAAGCAGTTGTGTTGAAGGTCGCAGCATGCAAGGCAGTGAATATGCCACTTTTCTGGGTCTGCTCAACGAACTGGACTTTACTTTTGGAGGCGAATGCATGACGTATATAGCAGGTCGGTTTCTGCTAGCACTACGCGAATGCCAGTGGGAAAAAGCTCATAATGTGCTGCAGTTTCTTGCCGGCCTGGTTAACACTAATGTTGTAACGGTGGACTCGTGTGTGGAACTGCTCAACTCCTTGCTGAAGGTATGTGCTGAAGGGGATACACCACAAGCTCGTTGCGATTGGTACGCCTATGCGGTGCTATCTACTCTGCCGCTGGTTGGACGCGAAATGTTTGAAAAAAGAAAGCCTGAGCTGCAGGGAATTCTGGAACATCTGGAGGTCTATATGAAGAAAAGGTGCAAGGGCACTGCTGCACAGCTTAGCGTATGGCTTGAACACGATTCGCCATATGCACATCAGGATCATGTGGAGCTGTTGTGGCAACAAATTTTAAGCCTGCAGCGCGAATGTTGGACGGTTCGATACCTTTTGCGTCCGTACCTGGCATTTGATGATCGTCTTAGTGAGGCATTGCAGCACAGCTTACCATACCAAAGTGCACCTAAACATATAAGCAGCTATAGCTACCCTCGACCATATCTGGTTTTTCGTTTATTCGATAGCAATGATTATGACGTTAGCTCTTCATTGCCCGATGAACTCTCCATTGAACGTCATCTTATTGAAGCACAGATTTTGGAAACATTTAACTATAATCACTTGGAACGCAAGAAATGCGTTAGCGAACTGTTGGGCCTGTGTCTTGCCAGGCCAACTTTGGCTATGGAACACTGCATCATCGAGGTCATACTAGGGCAGTTGTTTCAACTACCTAAGCCACGTTTTCTGATCATCAACTATAGTATTATTATAATCGAGTTGTGCAAGCTCTTTCGCACCAAGTTTCCGGAAGTTGTTGCTCAAGCTGTGGGCATATTGTTTAGTCAAATTGATAATATGAGCGTGGCGTGTTTTGATAGATTCGTCAATTGGTTTTCTCATCATTTATGCAACTTTCGATTTGAGTGGAACTGGCGCGAATGGGAGAAGAGCGTAAGTTCGTCCAGCTTGCATCCTCGTGCCATATATCTACGGGAACTGATGCAAAAGATGTGTCGGTATGTAGATACAAAAAAAGTTTCTCTTTATTTACAAAAAAATTCTACTTGTTTTCCTCATAGACTATCCTATCACCAGTTGTTGGATCGTAGGCTACCATCCAGCTATAAGGAAATACTGCCTGCTGCACCGCTGCCGCTTTTTAAGTACTTTGACGAACTACTACCCGGAGCACTGCTGGCCAAGACGCTATTGCAGCATATGAGAAATAAATGTACGGTTGAAACAATAGCAACTGCATTAACATCAGCTTCAGAAGTTCATTATTTACTCAAGATCGATGTGCTCATGCAAACTGTTCTTCAATATGGTTCGAAATCTTTCACACATACCTCTGCCGCCTTAGCAAAGTTTGCGCCCAATCTTAGGGTGAGCTCTAATTATATCTCTTTGTATGTTTTATAATAATTTTTTTCACGCATCCAGGTGCTCGTCGTCGACAAACCAGCACAACATGCTGTATTGA
Source organism: Chymomyza costata (assembly GCA_018150985.1). Taxonomy (NCBI): domain Eukaryota; kingdom Metazoa; phylum Arthropoda; class Insecta; order Diptera; family Drosophilidae; genus Chymomyza; species Chymomyza costata. The sequence goes on from JAECWU010000270.1 coordinate 56,940, forward strand.
GAGTACTATTCGAGCTTTGGTCTAGCAACGAACAATTTAAGGTGATTTTTGCGGTGAAACTTATGAAGCTTAATATAATCGAACCCCAGGCTATTGTTACGTGGATTTTCTCTATTCACCTTAAGGAAGAACTTTCCAAAATTTATATATGGGAACTATTATACTCAACTATAAGATATGTAGCATACCTGGGAAGCAAAGATTCCAACAATAACGAATTGGATATTAAACTAAAGTTGGTGCTGCTCAGCACCATAAAATGCTTTATCAAAACCTTGTCAGCTCATCAGCCAACCAAGGAATCGTCGGCTGACTCAATTTTATGGTATAATTTCGTACTTGGTCGTTTTCAAGAGTTTCTCTTCACCTACTGGACGGATTCGAAGCTCTTCAAAGACGAGCTGAATGACATTTTACTTGATTTGCAAGCAAGTTCGCGTATGGGCAAGATAATTCAGCATTTTTTAATTTATATTGATTAAACGTTGTAAAATAAAACAATCGACCAGTATATGGAAAATGCTGATCACATCTTAACTTGCTGTAATATTAAAAATTGAGATTTAATTTCAAAAGCGTTGGTATTTTGGTGTTAGACGGTGTGGTGTTAGTAGGGTAATCCTTTGAGCCTGATACAAATGTAAATGTTAGTATCCGATGTTACCGACCTTGAGATATCCTCGATTTTTGATATGTTTTCTTTGTCTATCCGCGAACAAATAGGTTTTCGGCCTTTTTTACTAAATATTAGGAATTTATTGTGAAAAAACAGTATATTACTAGCTACTACTTTTTCCCATCTTTTTGGCAGCATTTGGATACTACGTGGAAAACAACTGTGGCGGCTGTCCTCGAATCGTAACCATGTGCCGTCGCCCGGAACAAGTAATAATCGGAAAAGGCAATGTCTGGTGAGCGCAGCGGGTGGGATAGGACTTTCTAAGCAAGGGTTTCCAAATAGATGCTGAATGGTACCGCAGGAAGCGGATGAGCATTATCAGGTAGAAGAAATATGTTGTGATAAGCGCGTTTTTCCTTGACTAGCAGTCAGCGGTTTAATCTCATTAATGATAAATGAGGGTTTCAGTAATGGTTTCACTCGGTTTCAGCAGCTTATACATAATACACGACACCAAGCGGATCCCACGAAATAGACAGCATGAGTTTTTTCTCAGGAACATTCGGTTTATCTGTCGATATAAAAGCATGGCCATGTTCCTCATGATTTTCGCTTCTTTCGATTATCATGGCTGACTAGTTTTTATCACCAATTGAATGCGAAAAAATCGTTTTTCATGCCTGGCAAGCCCAATTTTTCATGGCAAATTCGGCCTTAAATGTCTCTCGGATTCAGTTCATAAAAACTAAATTGCAGTGTTTTTAAATCAGCGGTGGACGTGCCAAAGAGCTTTCACACCCTCTATATGAAAGCTTTCTATCGTTAAAGCTCAAAACGTACGTTTGATGGAGGGAGCTTTACAAATAGTAGAGTAAAAAAAGGTAAAGTAAAAAAAGGAAAAAATTGCACACTGGATTTTCTCTTGCTTAATGTATTAAGGACCATCCAAGAAGTCTAAAACCAAATTGGTGACCTCCTCCCCCCGTAGGGTTTTCCGTTATTTTGACATTTGTTTCATCCCATTTATCTCGAAATCTATAAGCCGTACACAAAAACTTCCAAGGCAGAAAATGTTTAAAATGGAATTTAAAATTAAAATACCCAGAAGTTCATATTTTAGGCGGCAGATGGCGCCATAGTTACTAAAACGCAGTTTTTCGTCATTTTCACCACCACCCTGCCCTTTTTTGATTTTGGCGTGTATAAAAAATTTGTAGATCTCAAAAAAGTACACAAGACTGGTTCTTAAATCATGTAAGTGTCTCTAGTAGTTTCCACGATATGACGCTTTAAAGTCTTCACGTGCCTTGAAAAATCAAGCAAGTGCTGCGCTACGTTCAGCACTTTAGCGCCACCTGCGCGCAGCAGCGGTGGTGCGCTTGGTGGGGTGGGGGGTTCTATTTTGACGAAAATTAGCGTCACGTAGTTAATGGATGATCCCCATACACAAAAATTTGCATTGGTATGTAGTTTTGTCTATCGCTGATTCAAATCAACTATTTAAAACGAACGATGTAAAATCGCTACTTGATTCGCTTCTAATGTTAGTTCAAGTTTTTTTTGAGTTTGGGACAAATCTTTATCCTTTGATATTTTCATTCTAATGTCTTAGTGTAACTTCGGCATCCCCATACTTTTTTCCAACATCAAACTGCCGATTTTAAACTTTCGAAATCACTTACGACAACTTTTCTCACTTGAGTCAACCTCATCATATGCTTTTTTTTTTAGCTATTCGTCGGGCAGAGCAATAATGTGCATGTTGATAGTTTG